>OY725356.1:7724639-7829639 GCA_963243735.1 Neocrepidodera transversa
TTTTTAGTCCTTTTTATACCCTTTTAGCCTTTAAAAGGATTTTTTTACGATTTTTCAAGAATTTTTTAATGATTTTTCAAGTATTTTTCAAAAATTTTTTAAGGATTTTTTTGTCTTTTTTTGGTAACGCTGAAACTTTTTTTTAAGTATTTTTAAGTAATTTTCTGGCCCCTTTTTCCAGTTTCGTCTTTTTTATTCCGTTTTTAAACATTTTTAGACCTTTTGTAGTCCCTTTTTAGTCTCTTTTTGGTCCTTTTTTTAAATTCTCTTTTAGTCCTTTTTTAGCCTTCTTAGTTCTCTTTATGCATTTATGCATTTTCAAGGTCAAGAATTTTTTAAGGATTTTTTGAGGATCTTTTAAGGATTTTTTAAGAATTTTTTAGGATTTTACAAATATTGAAGTTAATCTTAAGGCTTTTTAAAGGATTTTTTATTAATATTTTAATACTTTTTTCCGTATTTTTTAGTCCTTATTAAGTCCTTTTTTGTCCTTTTGATTCCTTTTTTATTCCTTTTATATCCATTTTAAGTCTTATTCTAGTCCTATTCGTTCTTTTTAGTCCTTTATTTAGTCCTTTTTATATTAATTTTTAGTCCTATTTGTAATTATTTGTAAGTCCTTTTTAAATATATTTTAAGAACTTTTTTAGGTCTTTATAGTCCCGTTTCAGACATTTTTAGCCCTTCTTTATTCTTTTAAGTCACATTTTAGTTTTTTAATACTTTTTTATCCCTATTTTATTCCTTTCCAGTCCCATTTTTGTTTTTTTTAATCCTTTTTTGTTTTTTAATTTTTTTTCCTCTTTTCAATTGCTTTCAGTTCTTTTTAGACCTTTTATAGGCATTTTTTAGCCCTAGCTTGGACCTTTTTTAAACTTTTTTTTTTTGTATTTCTTAGCCCTTTAATACTTTTTTGTATATTTTTTCCTTTTTAGCTTTTTTATGCCTTTTTATTACTTTTTTTAATTCTTTTCTGACTTAGTAACTTTGTATTCCTTTTTTAAGTTTTTTTAGTTATTTATATAAATGTTTTTATTACTCGTTCAGTCCTTTTTAATTTCTTAATCCTTTTTTGTTCTTTTTTAGTTTTTAATTTTTTTTTTAGTAATTTCTCAGGCTTTTTTAGGCCCTTTTTTAAATTTTTTTATTTCTTTTTCGTTCTTTTTTTAGTCTTTTTACTCCTTCTTAATCCTTGTTAAGTCCCATTTCGTTTCTTTTTTTGTCTTTTGTTGCACTTTTTGGCCTTCTTTGTCCTTTTTTTCTTTTTTCTTGTCCCTTTTGTCTTTTTATTGTTTATTTTTTGATCCTTTTTTGACCTTTTTTTACCCCTTTATTGTTCTTCTCTTTTTCGTCCATTTTTTAATCTTTTTAGTCCTTCGTCCTTGTTTAGTCCCATTTCCATTCTTTTTTGTCTATTGTTGTTCTTTTTGGCCTTCTTTGTCCTTTTAATTTCTTTTTTGTTCTTTTATTGGCCTTTTCTTATTTATTTTTTGATCCCTTTTTGACCTTCTTTTTGTCCCTTTATTGTCCTTTTCTTTTTCGTCCATTTTTTAGACTTTCAGTCCTTCTTAGTCCTTGTTTAGTGTCCTTATTTGTCTTTTGGTTCTTTTTGGCCATTTTTTTCCATTTTTTTCCTTTTTTTCATTTTTTTCCATTTTTTCCCTTTTTTTTTTTTTTCTTTTTTTCCTTTTTTTCCTTTTTTTCCTTTTTTTCCTTTTTTTCCTTTTTTTCCTTTTTTTCCTTTTTTTCCTTTTTCCTTTTCCTTTTTCCTTTTTTTCCTTTTTTCCTTTTTTTCCTTTTTTTTCCTTTTTTTCCTTTTTTGTCTTTTTCTTGTTTATTTTTTTACACTTTTTTGCCCCTTTTTTGTCCCTTTATGGTCCTTTTCTTCATCCATTTTTTAGTCTTTTTAGTTCTTCTTAGTCCTTTTTTGTCTTTTGTTTTTATTTTTGACCTCCTTTGTCCTTTTTTGTCTTTTTGTTGTTTATTTTTTGAACTTTTTTTGACCTTTTTTGTCCCTTTATTGTCCTTTTCTTATTCGTCCATTTTTTTAGTCTTTTTAGTAATTCTTAGTCCTTGTTCCATCCTTTTTTGTCTTTTGTTGTTCTTTTTGGCCTTCTTTGTCCTTTTTTCCTTTTTGTTCCATTTTGTCTTTTCTTGTTTATTTTTTGAACATTTTTTGACCTTTGTTTTGTCCCTTTAGTAATTTTCTTTTTTTGTCCTTTTCTTATTTATCTTTTGATCCCTTTTTGACCTTCTTTTTGTCCCTTTATTGTCCTTTTCTTTTTCGTCCATTTTTTAGACTTTTAGTCCTTCATAGTCCTTGTTTAGTGTCCAATTTCCATCCTTATTTATCTTTTGGTTCTTTTTGGCCTTCTTTGTCCTTTTTTCCTTTTTTGTTCCTTTACGTCTTTTTCTGGTTTATTTTTTGACACTTTATTGACCTTTTTTTTGTCCTTTTATTGTCCTTTTCTTATTTGTACATTTTTTTAGTCTTTTTAGTAATTCTTTGTCCTTGTCTAGTCCCATTTCCATCTTTTTTTTGTCTTTTGTTATTATTTTTGGCCTTCTTTGTCCCTTTTTTTCCTTTTTTGTTCCATTTTGTCGTTTTCTTGTTTATTTTTTGACCCTTTTTTGACCTTTTTATGTCTCGTTATTGTTCTCTTCTTATTCGTCCCTTTTTTAGTCTTTTTAGTAATTCTTACTCCTTGTTTAGTTTAGTTTAGTCCTTTTTGGTCTTTTGTTATTATTTTTGGCCTTCTTTGTCCTTTTTTTCTTTTTTGTTCCTTTATGTCTTTTTATAGTTTATTTTTTGAACCTTTTTTGACCTTTTTTTGTCCTTTTATTGTCCTTTTCTTTTTCGTCCATTTTTTAGACTTTTAGTCCTTCTTAGTCCTTGTTTAGTCCCCATTTCCATCCTTATTCTTCTTTTGTTGTTCTTTCTGTCCTTCTGTGTCCTTTTTTTCATTTTTTTCCGTTTTTGTCTTTTTATTGTTTATTTTTTGACCCTTTTTTGACCTCTGTTTTTGTCCTTTTATTGTCCTTTTCTTTTTAGTCCTTGTTTAGTCCCATTTCCCGTCCTCTTTTGTCTTTTGTTGTTCTTTTTGGTCTTCTTTGTCCTTTTTTTCCCTTTTTGTTCTTTTTTTGTCTTTTTCTTATTTATTTTTTGACCCCTTTTTGACCTTTTTTGTCCCTTTATTGTCCTTTTATTTTTCGTCCATTTTTAGACTTTTAGTCCTTCTTAGTCCTTGTTTAGTGTCCAATTTCCATCCTTATATGTCTGTTGGTTCTTTTTGGCCTTCTTTGTCCTTTTTTTACCTTTTTTGTCTTTTTCTTGTTTATTTTTTTACACTTTTTTGCCTCTTTTTTGTCCCTTTTTGGTCCTTTTCTTCATCCATTTTTTAGTCTTTTTAGTTCTTCTTAGTCCTTTTTTGTCTTTTGTTTTTATTTTTAGCCTTCTTTGTCCTTTTTTTCATTTTTTGTTACTTTTTTTTCTTTTTCTTGTCTATTTTTTGATTCTTTTTTTTTGTCCCTTTACTGTCCTTTTCTTTTTCGTCCATTTTTTAGTCTTTTTTGTAATTCTTAGTCCTTGTTTAGTCCCATTTTCGTCCATTTTTGTCGTTTGTTGTCTTTTGTTGTTCTTTTTGGCCTTCTTTGTCCTTTTTTTCCTTTTTTGTTCCTGTGTTGTCCTTTTATTGTTAATGTTTTTACCTTTTTTTTGTCATTGTCCTTTTCATGTCTTTTTCGTCCTTTTTTAGTCCTTCTTAGTGGTTTTTTTCTTTGGTTGTTCTTTTTGTCCTTTTATCCTTTTTTTTTTTCTTTTTTTTGGTCTTTTTTGGTCTTTTTTGTTCTTTTTTTTGGTCTTTTTTGTCCTTTTTTTTGGTCTTTTTTAATCCTTTTTTAATCCTTTTTAGTACTTTTTTAGTCATTTTTTTATAAAAAACAGTATTAAGCTAGCTATACATAAAATAAATTTTCAATTAAATTTTTAATGAATTACACCAACTCAAATATACACAATATATATCCACATGCATTAAACATGTTCATTATGTAAACTAACATGCATAGACCAGTTAGAAAGGCACTTAAAACAAAACGAAATTAATGATTCCGACAGACCAGGGATAAGACTCGAGAGATAATTGAACGTCCCGACAACCAGGATCTCTTTGATCCTTTTCCCTAAGAATCACTATCTCGAGAGATACACTCACCTGCAGAACGTCATCGCGATTTATCTCGAACAAGGATAGAGAGAGTAGCTAGGACATATTTGAAATTTCTAATCGTCCTTTGAGGGTATTAATTAGCTCTTAACAAGAGAAATCGATGTTAGTTTAATTCGGTTTAAATGTAAAATCAATTCTAATAATAATCGAACATTATCGGTAATTATTAAAAGTAATTAGATTATTATGTTTTAAATGTTTATAGCTAGGAAATTTGATCTTGAAGGATGTTCTTCGAATTAAATGGAAAAGCAATTATCCAAATCGTTTCTTTTAGAATTGTATACTATTTAAGGATAGTGGATTCATTTAGGGTAATATATTTCTTAAGGGTAATAGTTTCCTTAAATATAGTAAATTATTTAAGGGTAGTAGATTATTTAAGGGTAGTATATTCATTTAGGGTAATATATTTCTTAAGGGTTATAATTTCCTTAAAGATACTAGATTATTTAAGGGTAGTAGATTCCTTTAGTGTATTAGATTATTTAAGGGTAGTATATTCATTTAGGGTAATATATTTCTTAAGGGTAATAGTTTCCTTAAAGATAGTAGATTATTTAAGGGTAGTAGATTATTTAAGGGTAGTAGATTCCTTTGGTGTATTAGATTATTTAAGGGTAGTATATTCATTTAGGGTAATATATTTCTTAAGGGTTATAATTTCCTTAAAGATACTAGATTCTTTAAGGGTAGTAGATTCCTTTAGTGTATTAGATTATTTAAGGGTAGTACATTCATTTAGGGTAATATATTACTTAAGGGTAGTAGTTTCCTTAAAGATAGAAGATTCTTTAAGGGTAGTTGATTCCTTTGGTGTATTAGATTATTTAAGGGTAGTATATTCATTTAGGGTAATATATTTCTTAAGGGTTATAATTTCCTTAAAGATACTAGATTCTTTAAGGGTAGTAGATTCCTTTAGTGTATTAGATTATTTAAGGGTAGTATATTCATTTAGGGTAATATATTACTTAAGGGTAGTAGTTTCCTTAAAGTTAGAAGATTCTTTAAGGGTAGTTGATTCCTTTGGTGTATTAGATTATTTAAGGGTAGTATATTCATTTAGGGTAATATATTTCTTAAGGGTTATAATTTCCTTAAAGATACTAGATTCTTTAAGGGTAGTAGATTCCTTTAGTGTATTAGATTATTTAAGGGTAGTATATTCATTTACCGCAATATATTTCTTAAGGGTTATAATTTCCTTAAAGATACTAGATTATTTAAGGGTAGTAGATTCCTTTAGTGTATTAGATTATTTAAGGGTAGTATATTCATTTAGGGTAATATATTTCTTAAGGGTAATAGTTTCCTTAAAGATGGTAGATTATTTAAGGGTAGTAGATTCCTTTAGTGTATTAGATTATTTAAGGGTAGTATATTCATTTAGGGTAATATATTTCTTAAGGGTAATAGTTTCCTTAAAGATAGTAGATTATTTAAGGGTAGTAGATTATTTAAGGGTAGTAGATTCCTTTGGTGTATTAGATTATTTAAGGGTAGTATATTCATTTAGGGTAATATATTTCTTAAGGGTTATAATTTCCTTAAAGATACTAGATTCTTTAAGGGTAGTAGATTCCTTTAGTGTATTAGATTATTTAAGGGTAGTACATTCATTTAGGGTAATATATTACTTAAGGGTAGTAGTTTCCTTAAAGATAGAAGATTCTTTAAGGGTAGTTGATTCCTTTGGTGTATTAGATTATTTAAGGGTAGTATATTCATTTAGGGTAATATATTTCTTAAGGGTTATAATTTCCTTAAAGATACTAGATTCTTTAAGGGTAGTAGATTCCTTTAGTGTATTAGATTATTTAAGGGTAGTATATTCATTTAGGGTAATATATTACTTAAGGGTAGTAGTTTCCTTAAAGTTAGAAGATTCTTTAAGGGTAGTTGATTCCTTTGGTGTATTAGATTATTTAAGGGTAGTATATTCATTTAGGGTAATATATTTCTTAAGGGTTATAATTTCCTTAAAGATACTAGATTCTTTAAGGGTAGTAGATTCCTTTAGTGTATTAGATTATTTAAGGGTAGTATATTCATTTACCGCAATATATTTCTTAAGGGTTATAATTTCCTTAAAGATACTAGATTATTTAAGGGTAGTAGATTCCTTTAGTGTATTAGATTATTTAAGGGTAGTATATTCATTTAGGGTAATATATTTCTTAAGGGTAATAGTTTCCTTAAAGATGGTAGATTATTTAAGGGTAGTTGATTCCTTTGGTGTATTAGATTATTTAAGGGTAGTATATTCATTTAGGGTAATATATTTCTTAAGGGTAATATTTTCCTTAAATATAGAAGATTCTTTAAGGGTAGTTGATTGGTGTATCAGATTATTTAAGGGTAGTATATTCATTTAGGGTAATAGTTTATTTAAATATAGTAGATTCTTTAAGGGTAGTTGATTCCTTTGGTGTATTAGATTATTTAAGGGTAGTATATTCATTTAGGGTAATAGTTTATTTAAATATAGTAGATTCTTTAAGGGTAGTAGATTCCTTTAGTGTATTAGATTATTTAAGGGTAGTATATTCATTTAGGGTAATATATTTCTTAAGGGTTATAATTCCCTTAAAGATACTAAATTATTTAAGGGTAGTAGATTCCTTTAGTGTATTAGATTATTTAAGGGTAGTATATTCATTTAGAGTAATATATTTCTTAAGGGTAATAGTTTCCTTAAAGATGGTAGATTATTTAAGGGTAGTTGATTCCTTTGGTGTATTAGATTATTTAAGGGTAGTATATTCATTTAGGGTAATATATTTCTTAAGGGTAATATTTTCCTTAAATATAGAAGATTCTTTAAGGGTAGTTGATTGGTGTATCAGATTATTTAAGGGTAGTATATTCATTTAGGGTAATAGTTTATTTAAATATAGTAGATTCTTTAAGGGTAGTTGATTCCTTTGGTGTATTAGATTATTTAAGGGTAGGATATTCATTTAGGGTAATATATTTCTTAAGAGTAATAGTTTCCTTAAATATAGTAGATTCTTTAATGGTAGTAGATTTTTTATTTTATTAGATTATTTAAGGGTAGTATATTCATTTAGGGTAATTTATTTCTTAAGGGTAGAAGATTCTTTAAGGGTAGTAGATTACTTTAGTGTATTAGATTATTTAAGGGGAGCATATTCATTTAGGGTAATATATTTCTTAAGAGTAGTAGTTCTCTTAAAGATAGTAGACTCTTTAAGGGTAGTACGAATCGCTTAGGGTAATGAATTTCTTAGTAGATTCTTCAACGGTAAGTAGATTCCTATAGGGCAGTAGTTTCCTTAAAAGTAGGAGATTGTTTAAGGGTTGTGAGATTCACATAAGGTAGTGAATTAATTAGTAAATTCTTTAGGGTAGCGAATTCCTTAGTGATTCTTTAACAGCAGTAGATTCCTTTCGCATAGTAGATGGGTAGTAGATTTTCTTAGGGTAGTGAATTCCTTAGTAGATTCTTCAACGGTAAGTAGATTCTTATAGGGCAGTAGTTTCCTTAAAAGTAGGAGATTGTTTAAGGGTTGTGTGATTCACATAAGGTAGTGAATTAATTAGTAAATTCTTTAGGGTAGCGAATTCCTTAGTGATTCTTTAACAGCAGTAGATTCCTTTCGTATAGTAGATGGGTAGTAGATTTTCTTAGGGTAGTGAATTCCTTAGTAGATTCTTCAACGGTAGTAGATTCCTTTAGGGTAGTAGCTTTAATAGAAGTAGTAGTTTCTTTAAAGGTAGCAGATTGTTTAAGGGTAATAAATTCGCTTTGAGTATTTAATCCATTAGTAGATTCATTAACGGTAGTAGATTCGCTTAGGGTAGTGAATTTTTTAGTAGATTTAGTAGATTCTTTAACGGGAGTAGATTTCTTTAGGGAAATGGATTTCTTAAAGGTGGTAGTATCCTTAAAGGTAGTAGATTCATCAGGGGTAATAGATTCGCCTAGGGTAGTAAATTCTTTAGTAGATTCTTTAATGCTAGTAGATTCCTTAAATGTAGTAGATTTATTAATAGTAAAAGTTTACTTAAAGGCAGTAGATTTCTTTAGGGAAATGGATTTCTTAAAGGTGGTAGTATCCTTAAAGGTAGTAGATTCATCAGGGGTAATAGATTCGCCTAGGGTAGTAAATTCTTTAGTAGATTCTTTAATGCTAGTAGATTCCTTTAATGTAGTAGATTTATTAATAGTAAAAGTTTACTTAAAGGCAGTAGATTTACTTGGGATAGTGAATTCCTTAATAAATTCTTTAACAGTGGTAGTCTCCTTTAGGGTAGTAGTTTTCTTAAGGGTAGTAGTTTCCTTAAAGATTGTAAATTTTTTAATTGTAGTCGATTCCTTTAGGGTTGTAGATTTCTTAAGGATAATAGTTTCCTTAAAGATTGTAGATTCTTTAAGGGTAGTAGGATTTGTTTAGGATAGTAAATTCTTTAATACTAGTAGATTCATTTAGGGTCGTATATTTCTTACGGGTAGTAATTTGCTTTATAGATTATATAGAGTCATTTATTTTAGGATTTACTAGTAAATTATTTAAGGGTAGTAGTTTTCTTAAAGGTAGTAGTTTTTTTAACGATTGTATATTTTTTAAGGTTAGTAGGATTCGCTTAGGGTAGTTAATTCATTAGTAGATTCATTAACGGTAGTAGATTCCTTTAGGGTAGTAGATTTCTTAAGGGTAGTAGTTTACTTGAAGATTGAAGATTATTTAAGGGGAGTAGGATTTGCTTAGGAGAGTGAATTCATTAGTTAATACTTTAAGGGTAGTAGATTCCTTTGGGGTAGTAGTTTTCATAAGGGTAGTAGTTTCCTTTAAGTTTGTAGATGCTTTAAGGGTAGTAGGATTCCCTTAGGCTAATGAATTCATTCGTAAATTCTTTAACGGCAGTAGATTCCTCTAGGGTAGTAAATGCGCTTAGGGTAGTAAATTTCTTAGTATATTCTTTAACAGTAATAGATTCCTTCAGGATAGTAGATTTATTAAGGATATTAGTTTCCTTAAAGGTAGTAGATTGTTTAAGGGTAGTACATTTGATTAGGGTAGTTTATTCCTTTTAAAATTCTTTAACGGTAGTAGATTTCTTTAAGGTAGCATATTTCTTAAGACTAGTAGTTTCGTTATAGGAACTAGACTGTTTAAGGGTAGTAGATTTGCTTAGGGTAGTGAATTCTTTAGTTCAATCTTTAATGGTAGTAGATTCCTTCTGGGTAGTAAATTCGCTTAGGATAGTGAGTTCCTTAGTAGACTTTTAACGGTAGTGGATTCCTCTAGTGTAGTAGAATTCTTATGTCTAGTAGTTTTTTTAAGCGTATAAGTTTCATTTACGACAAAGATTGTTTAGGGTAGTAGTTTTCTTAAAGGTAGTACATCGTTTAAGGGTAGTATATTTGTTTACGATAGTAAATTCTTTAGCAGATTCCTTAACGGCAGTAGATCCCTTTAGGGTAGTAGATTTTTTAAGGTTAGTAGTTTCCTTAACGGTAGTAAATTCCATTAAAGTATTTGATTCATTAAGGGTAGAAGATACCTTAAGAATAGGAGATTCATTGAAGGTAGTACATTTCATTAGGGTAGTGTATTCCTTAAGGGTAGGAGATTTATTAGGCGTAGTAGATTTTCTTAGGACAATAGATTCCTTAAGGATAGTATATTTTTTAAGAATAGTAAATTTCCATAGATGTAGGATTGTAGATTAGATTTTTAAGGGTAGTAAATTTCATTAGGATATTTAATTCCTTGAGAATAAATTCATTAAGGGTAGTAGTTTTTTAAGGATGGTACTGGATTTCTAGAGGATAGTAAAATTAGTAGATTTATTAACCGTACTAAACTTCCTTAATGTAGTGGATTTATTAAGGGTAGTAGATTTTTTAATGGTAGTTGCTCTCTTAAAGTAGTAAATTTCTTAAGGGTTGTAGCTTTTTTTAAAGAAATTGCTTCTCTTAGGGTAATAAATCCCATATATTTTTTAAGGGAAATAGATTCTTTAATTATAGTAAATTCTCTCATGCTAGTGGATCCCTTAAGGGTAGAAAACTATAAAGGTAGGAGATTATTTAAGGGTAGTAGATTCTCTTAGCGTATTGTATTCCTTAAGAATAGATTTATTAACAGTCCTAAACTATCATAGGATAGTAGATTCATTTAGGGTAGTATATATTTTATGAATAGTAAATTCCCTTAAGGTAGTAGATTCCTCAAGGGTAATACATTTCTTAAGGGTAGTATACATTTCTCAGATAGTAAATTCCCTTAGGATACCTTAAGAATAGTAGACTTGTTAAGGATTGTAGATTCTGGAATTCCTTTAGGGTAGTAGATTTCTTAAGAGACGTAGTTACCTTAAAGGTACTTAGTAGAATCTTTAAGGGTAGTAGATTTCCTTCGAATATTGGATTCTTTAAAGGTAGTACATTTCTTAAAGGTAGTAAGTTCATTGAATTTAGAAGAGCAAGTACTACATTAATACTTAAAGAAAAATTATAGGCAGTAGTAAAGACAAAAGACAGTAGCAGCTATCTATGTTACCATTGGCCAGATTTGAACTAGGTAAAGTCCATTGTATTTAGGAGAACAAGTACATTAATACTTAAAGAAAAATCATGTGCAGAACCAACGACAAAAGACAGTAGCAGCTATCTCAGTTATTATTGGTCAGATTTGAAATACGTAAACTCCATTGTATTTAGGGGAGCAAGTACATTTATATTTAAAGAAAAATCATGTGCAGAAGCAACGACAAAAGACAGTAGCAGCTATCTCAGTTATTATTGGTCAGATTTGAACTACGTAAACTCCATTGTATTTAGGAGAGCAAGTACATTTATATTTAAAGAAAAATCATGTGCAGAAGCAACGACAAAAGACACTAGTAGCTATCTTTGGTACTATTAGTCAGATTTAAACTACGTAAAGTCCATTGTATTTTGGAGAGCAAGTACATTTATATTCAAAGAAAAATCATGTGCAGAAGCAACGACAAAAGACACTAGCAGCTATCTCCGTTACTATTGGTCAGATTTGAACTACGTAAACTCCATTCTATTTAGGAGAGCAAGTACATTTATATTTAAAGAAAAATCATGTGCAGTAGCAAAGACAAAAGACAGTAGCAGCTATCTCAGTTATTATTGGTCAGATTTGAACTTCGTAAACTCCATTGTATTTAGGAGAGCAAGTACATTTATATTTAAAGAAAAATCATGTGCAGTAGCAAAGACAAAAGACAGTAGCAGCTATCTCAGTTATTATTGGTCAGATTTGAACTACGTAAACTCCATTGTATTTAGGAGAGCAAGTACATTTATATTTAAAGAAAAATCATGTGCAGTAGCAAAGACAAAAGACAGTAGCAGCTATCTCAGTTATTATTGGTCAGATTTGAACTACGTAAACTCCATTGTATTTAGGAGAGCAAGTACATTTATATTTAAAGAAAAATCATGTGCAGTAGCAAAGACAAAAGACAGTAGCAGCTATCTCAGTTATTATTGGTCAGATTTAAACTACGTAAAGTCCATTGTATTTAGGAGAACAAGTACATTAATACTTAAAGAAAAATCATGTGCAGAAGCAACGACAAAAGACACTAGTAGCTATCTCCGTTACTATTGGTCAGATTTAAACTACGTAAACTCCATTGTATTTAGGAGAGCAAGTACATTAATACTTAAAGAAAAATCATATGCAGAAGCAACGACAAAAGACACTAGCAGCTATCTTTGTTACTATTAGTCAGATTTAAACTACGTAAACTCCATTGTATTTAGGAGAGCAAGTACATTAATACTTAAAGAAAAATCATTTGCAGAAGCAACGACAAAAGACACTAGCAGCTATCTCCGTTACTATTAGTCAGATTTGAACTACATAAACTCCATTGTATTTAGGAGAGCAAGTACATTAATACTTAAAGAAAAATCATGTGCAGAAGCAACGACAAAAGACACTAGCAGCTATCTCCGTTACTATTGGTCAGATTTGAACTACGTAAACTCCATTGTATTTAGGAGAGCAAGTACATTAGTACTTAAAGAAAAATCATGTGCAGAAGCAACGACAAAAGACACTAGCAGCTATCTCCGTTACTATTGGTCAGATTTGAACTACATAAACTCCATTGTATTTAGGAGAGCAATTACATTACTACTTAAAGAAAAATCATGTGCAGTAGCAAAGACAAAAGACAGTAGCAGCTATCTCAGTTACTATTGGTCAGATTTAAACTACGTAAACTCCATTGTATTTAGGAGAGCAATTACATTACTACTTAAAGAAAAATCATGTGCAGTAGCAAAGAGAAAAGACAGTAGCAGCTATCTCAGTTATTATTGGTCAGATTTCAATTACGTAAACTCCATTGTATTTAGGAGAGCAAGTACATTAATACTTAAAGAAAAATCATGTGCAGAAGCAACGACAAAAGACACTAGCAGCTATCTCCGTTACTATTGGTCAGATTTGAACTACGTAAACTCCTTTGTATTTAGGGGAGCAAGTACATTACTACTTAAAGAAAAATCATGTGCAGTAGCAACGACAAAAGACACTAGCAGCTATCTCCGTTACTATTGGTCAGATTTAAACTACGTAAACTCCATTGTATTTAGGAGAGCAAGTACATTACTACTTAAAGAAAAATCATGTGCAGGAGCAACGACAAAAGACACTAGCAGCTATCTCCGTTACTATTGGTCAGATTTGAACTACGTAAACTCCATTGTATTTAGGAGAGCAAGTACATTAATATGTAAAGAAAAATCATGTGCAGAAGCAACGACAAAAGACACTAGTAGTTATCTCCGTTACTATTGGCCAGATTTAAACTACATAAACTCCATTGTATTTAGGAGAGCAAGTACATTAATACTTAAAGAAAAATCATTTGCAGAAGCAACGACAAAAGACACTAGCAGCTATCTCCGTTACTATTAGTCAGATTTGAACTACATAAACTCCATTGTATTTAGGAGAGCAAGTACATTAATACTTAAAGAAAAATCATTTGCAGAAGCAACGACAAAAGACACTAGCAGCTATCTCCGTTACTATTAGTCAGATTTGAACTACATAAACTCCATTGTATTTAGGAGAGCAAGTACATTAATACTTAAAGAAAAATCATGTGCAGTAGCAACGACAAAAGACACTAGCAGCTATCTCCGTTACTATTGGTCAGATTTAAACTACGTAAACTCCATTGTATTTAGGAGAGCAAGTACATTAATACTTAAAGAAAAATCATGTGCAGAAGCAACGACAAAAGACACTAGCAGCTATCTCCGTTACTATTAGTCAGATTTGAACTACATAAACTCCATTGTATTTAGGAGAGCAAGTACATTAATACTTAAAGAAAAATCATGTGCAGAAGCAACGACAAAAGACACTAGCAGCTATCTCCGTTACTATTGGTCAGATTTGAACTACATAAACTCCATTGTATTTAGGAGAGCAAGTACATTACTACTTAAAGAAAAATCATGTGCAGTAGCAAAGACAAAAGACACTAGCAGCTATCTCCGTTACTATTGGTCAGATTTGAACTACGTAAACTCCATTGTATTTAGGAGAGCAAGTACATTAATACTTAAAGAAAAATCATGTGCAGAAGCAACGACAAAAACACTAGCAGCTATCTCCGTTACTATTGGTCAGATTTGAACTACATAAACTCCATTGTATTTAGGAGAGCAATTACATTAATATTTAAAGAAAAATCATGTGCAGAAGCAACGACAAAAGACACTAGCAGCTATCTCCGTTACTATTGGTCAGATTTAAACTACGTAAACTCCATTGTATTTAGGAGAGCAAGTACATTACTACTTAAAGAAAAATCATGTGCAGTAGCAAAGACAAAAGACAGTAGCAGCTATCTCAGTTATTATTGGTCAGATTTCAATTACGTAAACTCCATTGTATTTAGGAGAGCAAGTACATTAATACTTAAAGAAAAATCATGTGCAGAAGCAACGACAAAAGACACTAGCAGCTATCTCCGTTACTATTGGTCAGATTTGAACTACATAAACTCCATTGTATTTAGGAGAGCAAGTACATTACTACTTAAAGAAAAATCATGTGCAGTATCAAAGACAAAAGACACTAGCAGCTATCTCCGTTACTATTGGTCAGATTTGAACTACGTAAACTCCATTGTATTTAGGAGAGCAATTACATTAATATTTAAAGAAAAATCATGTGCAGAAGCAACGACAAAAGACACTAGCAGCTATCTCCGTTACTATTGGTCAGATTTAAACTACATAAACTCCATTGTATTTAGGAGAGCAAGTACATTACTACTTAAAGAAAAATCATGTGCAGTAGCAAAGACAAAAGACAGTAGCAGCTATCTCAGTTATTATTGGTCAGATTTCAATTACGTAAACTCCATTGTATTTAGGAGAGCAAGTACATTAATATTTAAAGAAAAATCATGTGCAGAAGCAACGACAAAAGACACTAGTAGCTATCTCCGTTATTATTGGTCAGATTTAAACTACGTAAAGTCCATTGTATTTAGGAAAGCAAGTACATTAATATTTAAAGAAAAATCATGTGCAGTAATAACGACAAAAGACACTAGCAGCTTTCTCCGTTACTATTGGTCAGATTTAAACTACGTAAGGTCCATTGTATTTAAGAGAGCAAGTACATTAATACTTAAAGAAAAATCATGTGCAGAAACAACGACAAAAGACAGTAGTTACTCTTATCAGATTTGAATGGTGCAACTGGCACTGCAATATGAATAATAATATTCTTCCTATATTTATCTCCCTTTAGAATGAACCCCAGAGTTAAGGATTGTACGGGGAAGGGACGGCTATGTATTATAAGCCCAGTACAATGTTGCCAACATAATATTTTTTTCATAACACTATAAAAAACCGATTTGTTGAGATAATATAATTTAATATGAAATTTGCAGTTTTGTTTGTGTATTTGTAAAAATGAAAAATGAAAGTCCAATTTATATTCAAATTCGCCGAAAAAGAAAAACAAAAAAAAAAAAAAACGATTTACAAGGTGTGACAGAGACACGCCGATATGTCATTCTCAAGTTGAGATCAGAAAAACGAGAAGAAAGATTTAATCTGTTGTCTAAAACTCGTTAATCTTTTCGATAAGAAACAAAGTCATTAAATTCGGTATCTAGCACGGTTCTGGCTCTTTTGAACGGTCCAACTTTTAACCAGAAAAGTTTCTACCCCGCTACTTTTCCTTTTTGTCTATGCCTCAGGATATAAACGAGAATTGTCGATATCACACGCTGGAAAATATGCTTTTCGCTTCTTTTCGTTAACCGATACTACGTATGTGATATATAAAGTTTTAACATTTAAAGTTTTTTTTATTTTTTGAATATTTTAAATTGTCATACTATTTCTTAGAAAAAAAAAACAACATTTTGTCAATTTATATTTAATTTATATTTATACTTACATTTTGAATAAAAATTTATTTTTTAAAATACATTAACTTTATAAAAGGTAGAGTAAAGTCATATTGCTTATAATACGTCAATTGTCATAAATGTAACGGACTTTCTACGTCACAGCCAATCAAAATAATGATGAATTTTGTGATGCATGAATCAAATTTAAGAAAAAAAATTATTATATAATATTTTTTTCTTAATTGTTATTAAGCAGTTTATATATAGAGCAATAAAATTCTAATTCAATGTAGAATTTTTTTGAAAATTTTCTAGTCGTCTTTTTTTCGATAAAATGCATTTTTTCTTTCAAAAAAAAAGTTTAATTTAATTATTTTTCTTTTTCATTGTTAATTAGCTGTTTTTTTGAAAAAATGCATTTTTACCTCTCGAATAATAAAATTCTAATACAATGTAGAATTTTTTTGAAAATTTTCAAGTCGACTTTTTTTCATTAAAATGCATTTTTTCTTTCAAAAAAAAAAAGTTTAATTTAATTATTTTTCTTTTTAATTGTTAATTAGCTGTTTTTTTGAAAAAATGCATTTTTACCTCTCGAATAATAAAATTCTAATACAATGTAAGAATTTTTTTGAAAATTTTCAAGTCGACTTTTTTTCGGTAAAATGCATTTTTTCTTTCAAAAAAAAAAGTTTAATTTAATTATTTTTCTTTTTAATTGTTAATTAACTGTTTTTTTGAAAAAATGCATTTTTACCTCTCAAATAAAAAAATTCTAATACAATGTAGAATTTTTTTGAAAATTTTCGAGTCGACATTTTTTCATTAAAATGCATTTTTTCTTTCAAAAAAAAAGTTTAATTTAATTATTTTTCTTTTTAATTGCTAATTATCAGTTTTTTGAAAAAATGCATTTTTACCTCTCGAATAAAAAAATTCTAATACAATGTAGAATTTTTTTGAAAATTTTCTAGTCGACATTTTTTCATTAAAATGCATTTTTTCTTTCAAAAAAAAAGTTTAATTTAATTATTTTTCTTTTTAATTGTTAATTAGCTGTTTTTTTGAAAAAATGCATTTTTACCTCTCGAATAAAAAAATTCTAATACAATGTAGAATTTTTTTGAAAATTTTCTAGTCGACATTTTTTCATTAAAATGCATTTTTTCTTTCAAAAAAAAAGTTTAATTTATTTATTTTTCTTTTTAATTGTTAATTAGCTGTTTTTTTGAAAAAATGCATTTTTACCTCTCGTATAAAAAAATTCTAATACAATGTAGAATTTTTTTGAAAATTTTCTAGTCGACATTTTTTCATTAAAATGCATTTTTTCTTTCAAAAAAAAAGTTTAATTTAATTATTTTTCTTTTTAATTGTTAATTAGCTGTTTTTTTGAAAAAATGCATTTTTACCTCTCGAATAAAAAAATTCTAATACAATGTAGAATTTTTTTGAAAATTTTCTAGTCGACATTTTTTCATTAAAATGCATTTTTTCTTTCAAAAAAAAAGTTTAATTTATTTATTTTTCTTTTTAATTGTTAATTAGCTGTTTTTTTGAAAAAATGCATTTTTACCTCTCGTATAAAAAAATTCTAATACAATGTAGAATTTTTTTGAAAATTTTCTAGTCGACATTTTTTCATTAAAATGCATTTTTTCTTTCAAAAAAAAAGTTTAATTTAATTATTTTTCTTTTTAATTGTTAATTAGCTGTTTTTTTGAAAAAATGCATTTTTACCTCTCGAATAATAAAATTCTAATACAATGTAGAATTTTTTTGAAAATTTTCTAGTCGACATTTTTTCATTAAAATGCATTTTTTCTTTCAAAAAAAAAGTTTAATTTAATTATTTTTCTTTTTAATTGTTAATTAGCTGTTTTTTTGAAAAAATGCATTTTTACCTCTCGAATAAAAAAATTCTAATACAATGTAGAATTTTTTTGAAAATTTTCTAGTCGACATTTTTTCATTAAAATGCATTTTTTCTTTCAAAAAAAAAGTTTAATTTATTTATTTTTCTTTTTAATTGTTAATTAGCTGTTTTTTTGAAAAAATGCATTTTTACCTCTCGTATAAAAAAATTCTAATACAATGTAGAATTTTTTTGAAAATTTTCTAGTCGACATTTTTTCATTAAAATGCATTTTTTCTTTCAAAAAAAAAAATTTAATTTAATTATTTTTCTTTTTAATTGTTAATTAGCTGTTTTTTTGAAAAAATGCATTTTTACCTCTCGAATAATAAAATTCTAATACAATGTAGAATTTTTTTGAAAATTTTCTAGTCGACATTTTTTCATTAAAATGCATTTTTTCTTTCAAAAAAAAAGTTTAATTTAATTATTTTTCTTTTTAATTGTTAATTAGCTGTTTTTTTGAAAAAATGCATTTTTACCTCTCGAATAATAAAATTCTAATACAATGTAGAATTTTTTTGAAAATTTTCTAGTCGACATTTTTTCATTAAAATGCATTTTTTCTTTCAAAAAAAAAGTTTAATTTATTTATTTTTCTTTTTAATTGTTAATTAGCTGTTTTTTTGAAAAAATGCATTTTTACCTCTCGTATAAAAAAATTCTAATACAATGTAGAATTTTTTTGAAAATTTTCTAGTCGACATTTTTTCATTAAAATGCATTTTTTCTTTCAAAAAAAAAAATTTAATTTAATTATTTTTCTTTTTAATTGTTAATTAGCTGTTTTTTTGAAAAAATGCATTTTTACCTCTCGAATAATAAAATTCTAATACAATGTAGAATTTTTTTGAAAATTTTCAAGTCGACTTTTTTTCGTTAAAATACATTTTTTCTTTCAAAAAAAAAGTTTAATTTAATTATTTTTCTTTTTAATTGCTAATTATCAGTTTTTTGAAAAAATGCATTTTTACCTCTCGAATAATAAAATTCTAGAACAATGTAGAATTTTTTTGAAAATTTTCTAGTCGACTTTTTTTCGGTAAAATACATTTTTTCTTTCAAAAAAAAAGTTTAATTTAATTATTTTTCTTTTTAATTGTTAATTAGCTGTTTTTTTGAAAAAATGCATTTTTACCTCTCGAATAATAAAATTCTAATACAATGTAGAATTTTTTTGAAAATTTTCAAGTCGACTTTTTTTCGTTAAAATACATTTTTTCTTTCAAAAAAAAAGTTTAATTTAATTATTTTTCTTTTTAATTGCTAATTATCAGTTTTTTGAAAAAATGCATTTTTACCTCTCGAATAATAAAATTCTAGAACAATGTAGAATTTTTTTGAAAATTTTCTAGTCGACTTTTTTTCGGTAAAATACATTTTTTCTTTCAAAAAAAAAGTTTAATTTAATTATTTTTCTTTTTAATTGTTAATTAGCTGTTTTTTTGAAAAAATGCATTTTTACCTCTCGAATAATAAAATTCTAATACAATGTAGAATTTTTTTGAAAATTTTCCAGTCGACTTTTTTTCATTAAAATGCATTTTTTCTTTCAAAAAAAAAGTTTAATTTAATTATTTTTCTTTTTAATTGTTAATTAGCTGTTTTTTTGAAAAAATGCATTTTTACCTCTCGAATAATAAAATTCTAATACAATGTAGAATTTTTTTGAAAATTTTCTAGTAGACTTTTTTTCATTAAAATGCATTTTTTCTTTCAAAAAAAAAGTTTAATTTTATTATTTTTCTTTTTAATTGCTAATTAGCAGTTTTTTGAAAAAATGCATTTTTACCTCTCGAATACTAAAATTCTAGAAAAATGTAGAATTTTTTTGAAAATTTTCTAGTCGACTTTTTTTCGGTAAAATGCATTTTTTCTTTCAAAAAAAAAATTTTATTTAATTATTTTTCTTTTAATTGCTAATTAGCAATTTTTTGAAAAAATGCATTTTTACCTCTCGAATAATAAAATTCTAATACAATGTAAGAATTTTTTTGAAAATTTTCAAGTCGACTTTTTTTCGGTAAAATGCATTTTTTCTTTCAAAAAAAAAATTTAATTTAATTATTTTTCTTTTAATTGCTAATTAGCAATTTTTTGAAAAAATGCATTTTTACCTCTCGAATAAAAAAATTCTAATACAATGTAGAATTTTTTTGAAAATTTTCTAGTCGACTTTTTTTCATTAAAATGCATTTTTTCTTTCAAAAAAAAAGTTTAATTTAATTATTTTTCTTTTTAATTGTTAATTAGCTGTTTTTTTGAAAAAATGCATTTTTACCTCTCGAATAATAAAATTCTAATACAATGTAGAATTTTTTTGAAAATTTTCTAGTAGACTTTTTTTCATTAAAATGCATTTTTTCTTTCAAAAAAAAAGTTTAATTTAATTATTTTTCTTTTTAATTGTTAATTAGCAATTTTTTGAAAAAATGCATTTTTACCTCTTGAATAATAAAATTCTAATACAATGTAGAATTTTTTTGAAAATTTTCTAGTCGACTTTTTTTCTGTAAAATGCATTTTTTCTTTCAAAAAAAAAGTTTAATTTAATTATTTTTCTTTTTAATTGATAATTAGCAGTTTTTTGAAAAAATGCATTTTTACCTCTCGAATAATAAAATTCTAATACAATGTAGAATTTTTTTGAAAATTTTCCAGTCGACTTTTTTTCGTTAAAATGCATTTTTTCTTTCAAAAAAAAAGTTTAATTTAATTATTTTTCTTTTTAATTGTTAATTAGCTGTTTTTTTGAAAAATGCATTTTTACCTCTCGAATAATAAAATTCTAATACAATGTAGAATTTTTTTGAAAATTTTCTAGTAGACTTTTTTTCATTAAAATGCATTTTTTATTTCAAAAAAAAAGTTTAATTTAATTATTTTTCTTTTTAATTGATAATTAGCAGTTTTTTGAAAAAATGCATTTTTACCTCTCGAATAATAAAATTCTAATACAATGTAGAATTTTTTTTTGAAAATTTTCCAGTCGACATTTTTTCGATAAAATGCAGTTTTAATTATATAATTTGATTAATTTCTTAATTGGCTAATTGCCTGTTTTACGAAAAATGCACTTTAACCTCTCGAGCAATGAAATTCTAATGCAATGATGCATTTTTTTTTTTGAAAAAGCTTTAGTTGATTTTTTCTCGATAAAGTGCATTTTAACTTGTACGCAAAAAATATAATTTGACTACAATTAATGTTAAATAATTTATCGAGCGACGTTGCCAAAGTTTGAAAAAATTTCTCTTCATCTAGGGATTTTCTTTTAACATCAAAAAATAGTATTAAACATGCTACTAAAATTTAACTAAAATTTATATTAAAAAAATTATAGAACGGCGTTGCCAGAATTTTAAAAAATTTCACTATATAAGGGGATTACTTATATCATCAAAATTTTTTTCCAGATTTTTGTATATTTTTATAACAAGTAAAATAAAAGCATTAACCCTGTATATCATTATATTTAATAATAAACTTGGACTCATGTAATAGAGAATTTTCAGTATATAAACAAAAAGTCGAATTAATCACATCAAAAATATGAAATCGCAGATGAACGAACGAAATGCGAGAGTCTCGCCTAAAGCGCAAAAAGGCCTCAATTATCCATTTTGGAAATTATTATGCAAAACTTTATATTATTTCTGTTCGTTAATTACTTACTTGGGTACCGCACCAGTAGCAGAAAATTACGTGTAAATCTGCTCCGAGTACTAAAAACTTTCAAAATTATGTCTCAACAGGAATTAATTAACAAAGTTGCTAAGTTGGAAGAGAGATAATCATTTTTAGGTAAAAGGGTGTGTTTCTGTAGATTTTTAGGAGATTAATAAAAGCCTTAAAGGGTTATTTTATTTTTCCTAAACGTTAAAGCTTGGACGAGGTAAATTAAAGCTGATTACTTTTGGGGAAAAAAAATTTAAACTAAGAAGTTTTTTTCATTACCCTTTTATTTATTATAACCAAAAAAAAATATAAACAAATATAAATATAGTTTATTTTTTATGTTTTTAAAACTTAAAATTTTTTTTTTACTTTTAATCTACTTTTCAGTAAATACAAAATATATAAATTAAACTATTTACTTAACTAATACGAAATAAACACTCTGCCTTCGGTTCGTCCAAAAAACTGTAGCGCTAATGCCTAAAAATAAATGTACTCGAATTTTCACGATAAAAGTGAATTGTTACAATTAAATGTTATTTATCTATTTATATTTTATTAAAACACAAGAATGTTATTGCTCGAGTGATAAAAGTGCATTTTTTCGAAAAACTTAAAAAGAGAAGTAATTAAATGATACTTTTTTGATCATTGGGTAAAATGCATTTTACCAAAAAAAAGTCGACTAGAAAATTTTCAAAAAAATTCTACATTGTATTAGAATTTTATTATTCGAGAGGTAAAAATGCATTTTTTCGAAAAGCTACTAATTAGCAATTAAAAAGAAAAATGATTAAATTAAACTTTTTTCTTGGAAAAAAAATGCATTTTACCGAAAAAAAGTCGACTAGAAAATTTTCTAAAATATTTCTACATTTTACTAGAATTTTATTATTCGAGAGGTAAAAATGCATTTTTTCAAAAAACTGCTAATTAGCAATTAAAAAGAAAAAAAATTAAATTAAACTTTTTTTTTTAAAGAAAAAATGTATTTTACCGAAAAAAAGTCGACTAGAAAATTTTCAAAAAAATTCTACATTGTATTAGAATTTTATTATTCGAGAGGTAAAAATGCATTTTTTCGAAAAGCTACTAATTAGCAATTAAAAAGAAAAATGATTAAATTAAACTTTTTTCTTGGAAAAAAAATGCATTTTACCGAAAAAAAGTCGACTAGAAAATTTTCTAAAATATTTCTACATTTTACTAGAATTTTATTATTCGAGAGGTAAAAATGCATTTTTTCAAAAAACTGCTAATTAGCAATTAAAAAGAAAAATAATTAAATTAAATTTTTTTTTGAAAGAAAAAATGCATTTTACATAAAAAATGTCGACTAGAAAATTTTTAAAAAAATTCTACATTGTATTAGAATTTTATTATTCGAGAGGTAAAAATGCATTTTTTCAAAAAACTGCTAATTAGCAATTAAAATGAAAAATAATTAAATTAAACTTTTTTTTTGAAAGAAAAAATGCATTTTACCGAAAAAAAGTCGACTAGAAAATTTTCAAAAAAATTCTACATTGTATTAGAATTTTATTATTCGAGAGGTAAAAATGCATTTTTTTAAAAAACTGCTAATTAGCAATTAAAAAGAAAAATAATTAAATTTAACTTTTTTTTTGAAAGAAAAAATGCATTTTACCGAAAAAAAGTCGACTAGAAAATTTTCAAAAAAATTCTACATTGTATTAGAATTTTTTTATTCGAGAGGTAAAAATGCATTTTTTCAAAAAAACAGCTAATTAACAATTAAAAAGAAAAATAATTAAATTAAACTTTTTTTTTTTGAAAGAAAAAATGCATTTTAAAGAAAAAAAGTCGACTAGAAAATTTTCAAAAAAATTCTACATTGTATTAGAATTTTATTATTCGAGAGGTAAAAATGCATTTTTTCGAAAAAACAGCTAATTAACAATTAAAAAGAAAAATAATTAAATTAAACTTTGTTTTTTGAAAGAAAAAATGCATTTTATCGAAAAAATGTCGACTTGAAAATTTTCAAAAAAATTCTACATTGTATTAAAATTTTATTATTCGAGTGGTAAAAATGCATTTTTTCAAAAAAACAGCTAATTAACAATTAAAAAGAAAAATAATTAAATTAAACTTTGTTTTTTGAAAGAAAAAATGCATTTTATCGAAAAAATGTCGACTTGAAAATTTTCAAAAAAATTCTACATTGTATTAGAATTTTATTATTCGAGAGGTAAAAATGCATTTTTTCAAAAAAACAGCTAATTAACAATTAAAAAGAAAAATAATTAAATTAAACTTTTTTTTTTGAAAGAAAAAATGCATTTTATCGAAAAAATGTCGACTTGAAAATTTTCAAAAAAATTCTACATTGTATTAGAATTTTATTATTCGAGTGGTAAAAATGCATTTTTTCAAAAAAACAGCTAATTAACAATTAAAAAGAAAAATAATTAAATTAAACTTTTTTTTTTGAAAGAAAAAATGCATTTTATCGAAAAAATGTCGACTTGAAAATTTTCAAAAAAATTCTACATTGTATTAGAATTTTATTATTCGAGTGGTAAAAATGCATTTTTTCAAAAAAACAGCTAATTAACAATTAAAAAGAAAAATAATTAAATTAAACTTTTTTTTTTGAAAGAAAAAATGCATTTTATCGAAAAAATGTCGACTTGAAAATTTTCAAAAAAATTCTACATTGTATTAGAATTTTATTATTCGAGAGGTAAAAATGCATTTTTTCAAAAAAACAGCTAATTAACAATTAAAAAGAAAAATAATTAAATTAAACTTTTTTTTTTGAAAGAAAAAATGCATTTTATCGAAAAAATGTCGACTTGAAAATTTTCAAAAAAATTCTACATTGTATTAGAATTTTATTATTCGAGTGGTAAAAATGCATTTTTTCAAAAAAACAGCTAATTAACAATTAAAAAGAAAAATAATTAAATTAAACTTTGTTTTTTGAAAGAAAAAATGCATTTTATCGAAAAAATGTCGACTTGAAAATTTTCAAAAAAATTCTACATTGTATTAAAATTTTATTATTCGAGTGGTAAAAATGCATTTTTTCAAAAAAACAGCTAATTAACAATTAAAAAGAAAAATAATTAAATTAAACTTTGTTTTTTGAAAGAAAAAATGCATTTTATCGAAAAAATGTCGACTTGAAAATTTTCAAAAAAATTCTACATTGTATTAGAATTTTATTATTCGAGAGGTAAAAATGCATTTTTTCAAAAAAACAGCTAATTAACAATTAAAAAGAAAAATAATTAAATTAAACTTTTTTTTTTGAAAGAAAAAATGCATTTTATCGAAAAAATGTCGACTTGAAAATTTTCAAAAAAATTCTACATTGTATTAGAATTTTATTATTCGAGAGGTAAAAATGCATTTTTTCAAAAAAACAGCTAATTAACAATTAAAAAGAAAAATAATTAAATTAAACTTTTTTTTTTGAAAGAAAAAATGCATTTTATCGAAAAAATGTCGACTTGAAAATTTTCAAAAAAATTCTACATTGTATTAGAATTTTATTATTCGAGTGGTAAAAATGCATTTTTTCAAAAAAACAGCTAATTAACAATTAAAAAGAAAAATAATTAAATTAAACTTTGTTTTTTGAAAGAAAAAATGCATTTTACCGAAAAAAAGACGACTAGAAAATTTTCAAAAAATTCTACATTGTACTAAAATTCTATTGTTCGAGAGGTAAATGTGCGTTTTTCGTAATACTTGCAATTAGCCAATAAAGCAATTAATCAAATTATTCTTTTTTGCATACAAGTAACTGCATTTTATCGATAAAAAGTCAACTAAAGGTTTTCCAAAAAAAAAGCCTCATTGCATTAGAATTTCATTGCTCGAGAGGTCAAAGTGCATTTTTTATAAAATTGCCAATTAGCCAATTAAGTAATTAATCAAATTATACCTTTTAAATTGTAGTTCAATGTTAATATAATTTTACTACATTTAATAACATTTTTGGAAATTTTTAAAGTTATAAAAAATCCCTAAATTTAGGAAATTTTCGGAAACTTTGGCAACAAGGCTCGATATAAACTATTTAACATAAATTGTAGTTAAATTTTTTCATAGTTTTACCATATCAAATTATTTTTTGGTTATTTTTAATATTATAAAAAATCTCCAAATTTAAGGAAATTTTCGAAAACTTTGGCAACGATGCTCGATAAACTCTTTAATTTAAATTGTAATTAAATTTTTATAACATTTTGGCAAGTGTAATAAAATTTTTGGAAATTTTTTATGCTATAAAAAAACTCCAGATTAATGGAAATTTCTGCAAACTATGGCAACGTCGCTCATTAATGTTTTTCTATATATTGTAGATATATTTGAAAATAATTTTACAATATTCAACAATTTTTATTGGCAGTTTTTGATGTTATAAAAATGTCTCCAAAATAAGGAGATTTTTTGGAAAATCTGGCAACGTCGCTCGATAAACTTTTTAACATAAATTGTAATTATATTTTAATACTATTTTTGCCTGTTTAATAAAATTTTTAGAAATTTTTGATGTTATAAAAAATCTCTAGATTTATGGACAGTTTTGGAAACTTTGACAACGTCGCTCATAATGCTCTTTAATATAAATTTAGGTTAAATTTTAAGATAGTTTCACCATGTGTCATTATTATTTTGGTAATTATTAAGGTTATATAAAATTTCCAGTTTTATGAAAATTTTTGGAAAGTTTGGCAACGTCGCTCGATAAAAATAAACATAAATTGAAGTTAAATTTATATATTATTTTGGCATATTTAATAAAATTTTTGGAAATTTTTTGTGCTATAAAAAAATCCCCAGTTTTAGTGAAATATCTGGAAACTTTGGCAACGTCGCTCGACAAATTCTTTAATATAAATTTCAGCTAAACTTTTATACCATTTTGTTACGTTTAATAAAATATTTGGAATTTTTTTTGTTATAAAAAAATCTCCAGATTTAGGGAAATTTTTGGAAACTTTGGCAACGTCGCTCGATAAATTCTTTAATATAAATTTCAGTTAAACTTTTATACCATTTTGTTACGTTTAATAAAATATTTGGAATTATTTTTGTTATAAAAAAATCTCCAGATTTAGGGAAATTTTTGGAACTTTGGCAACGTCGCTCGATAAATTCTTTAACATAAATTTCAGTTAAACTTTTATACCATTTTGTTACGTTTAATAAAATATTTGGAATTTTTTTTGTTATAAAAAAATCTCCAGATTTAGCAAAATTTTTGGAAACTTTGGCAACGTCGCTCGATAAATTCTTTAATATAAATTTCAGTTAAGCTTTTATACCATTTTGTTACGTTTAATAAAATATTTGGAATTTTTTTTGTTATAAAAAAATCTCCAGATTTAGGGAAATTTTTGGAAACTTTGGCAACGTCGCTCGATAAATTCTTTAATATAAATTTCAGTTAAGCTTTTATACCATTTTGTTACGTTTAATAAAATATTTGGAATTATTTTTGTTATAAAAAAATCTCCAGATTTAGGGAAATTTTTGGAACTTTGGCAACGTCGCTCGATAAATTCTTTAACATAAATTTCAGTTAAACTTTTATACCATTTTGTTACGTTTAATAAAATATTTGGAATTATTTTTGTTATAAAAAAATCTCAAGATTTAGGGAAATTTTTGGAAACTCTGGCAACGTCGCTCGATAAATTCTTTAATATAAATTTCAGTTAAACTTTTATACCATTTTGTTACGTTTAATAAAATATTTGGAATTTTTTTTGTTATAAAAAATCTCCAGATTTAGCGAAATTTTTGGAAACTTTGGCAACGTCGCTCGATAAATTCTTTAATATAAATTTCAGTTAAGCTTTTATACCATTTTGTTACGTTTAATAAAATATTTGGAATTATTTTTGTTATAAAAAAATCTCCAGATTTAGGGAAATTTTTGGAACTTTGGCAACGTCGCTCGATAAATTCTTTAACATAAATTTCAGTTAAACTTTTATACCATTTTGTTACGTTTAATAAAATATTTGGAATTTTTTTTGTTATAAAAAAATCTCCAGATTTAGGGAAATTTTTGGAAACTTTGGCAACGTCGCTCGATAAATTCTTTAATATAAATTTCAGTTAAGCTTTTATACCATTTTGTTACGTTTAATAAAATATTTGGAATTATTTTTGTTATAAAAAAATCTCCAGATTTAGGGAAATTTTTGGAACTTTGGCAACGTCGCTCGATAAATTCTTTAACATAAATTTCAGTTAAACTTTTATACCATTTTGTTACGTTTAATAAAATATTTGGAATTATTTTTGTTATAAAAAAATCTCAAGATTTAGGGAAATTTTTGGAAACTCTGGCAACGTCGCTCGATAAATTCTTTAATATAAATTTCAGTTAAACTTTTATACCATTTTGTTACGTTTAATAAAATATTTGGAATTTTTTTTGTTATAAAAAATCTCCAGATTTAGCGAAATTTTTGGAAACTTTGGCAACGTCGCTCGATAAATTCTTTAATATAAATTTCAGTTAAGCTTTTATACCATTTTGTTACGTTTAATAAAATATTTGGAATTATTTTTGTTATAAAAAAATCTCCAGATTTAGGGAAATTTTTGGAACTTTGGCAACGTCGCTCGATAAATTCTTTAACATAAATTTCAGTTAAACTTTTATACCATTTTGTTACGTTTAATAAAATATTTGGAATTTTTTTTGTTATAAAAAAATCTCCAGATTTAGGGAAATTTTTGGAAACTTTGGCAACGTCGCTCGATAAATTCTTTAATATAAATTTCAGTTAAACTTTTATACCATTTTGTTACGTTTAATAAAATATTTGGAATTATTTTTGTTATAAAAAAATCTCAAGATTTAGGGAAATTTTTGGAAACTCTGGCAACGTCGCTCGATACATTCTTTGATATAAATTGTAGTTGAATTTTACCATTTTTACTATGTTTAATTATTTTTTTGGTTATTTTTAATGTTATAAAAAATCCCCAGATTAAGTGAAATTTTTGGAATCTTTGGCAACGTCGGTTGATAAACTCTTTAATATATATCTGTAACTGACAGATGTTGATAATCTCGAAAATTCCATAAGTAACGCCATAATTCAAGCCGTTGAAGTTGCCGTTCTCCAAATTAACATAAACACTGCCCAAAAACCTCTTCCACCACCCATAATCACCAACATAGAGCTGAAACGTCAACTCTACCTCAAGTTTGTTAGAACCCAAGATCGATTCCTTAAAACCTAATGGAACCGGTTGAATGACCTTATCAGGCTTCAGATCAACACTTAACGTCCAAATGACTGGATTGAGGCCACTTCTGACCTTGATCATACGGCCGTGTCTAGGTTCTGACAAATTGGTGGTACTCACAGCCTAAAAAAGCAAAACACACTCCCACCTCCTCATCGACCGACAAATCAGAAGGCCTCGATCTTCAAAGATCACCTCCAAAACTCCCTCAATCCCAATTTCAATCTACAATTCCAAGATGACATGAAATTCCTACTCCAAGACATCCTTCAAACTCAAAATCCCTTTACTCCTAATGACATCGCCTCGGCATGTCTTCAGGGAAAAAAATCAGCTCCTGGCCCAGACCAAAATAAAAGACAAGCCTTAAAATACCTACCTGCAACCATTCTGCCCATCCATATTATCCCCATTTTCCAACTTGCTAGAAATCCGCCCACACTATCCTTACTCCCAAACCCCCTACATCCCCCAACCCCGAATATGCCAAGCACCTCGACACCTGCGTTCGTTTCATTGAGCCAAAGGTCAAGAATTACCACCATTTTGTGGGAATGGTACTCGCTATAGCCAAAAAGCATATTCCATGTGGTTTCCGGAAGGAATATATCCCGGGCTGGACAGAAGAGAGCTATTGCTAACAATCTGCTGTTATCCCTGGACACAACAAAATTGAACAAATAAAAATCTACTGTAGAACACTTCGATTTCTCTCGCTCTAGCCAGAAGGCGTGGAGTCTACTGGACAGACTGGGTGAAGCCAGCAGAGGACAGCACTCGGACCCGTAGAATAATTGAGGTCTGACAAGACCCACACTGTGTACAAAAAAAGCCCTAAAACAATTTAGAGCAAATACCCCACTAACTTCAGAGTACTTAAGCAATTCCACATTAGATAAAAGTACTTAGTCATACCAATGTACCCCGAATATCTGGTTCACAGCGGTTCACAGAGGTGCAAGAACACGGCATTGGCTTAGGGACTTCTTCAGTGATGTAATGGAGACCTCTATGCTACCATCAGAATTTAGGAGAACCTGAAACCTGGACAAAATAGTAAATTACCTGACAACTACCTTTCTTAGATACTGCTATCAACTACAGTCAAGCAGGCTGGTTTTAAAAGTGGACGTAGCTGCTGCGACCAGGTGTTGTCCTTAACAACTTTCATAGAGACTGGTTGCGAAAAAAGCAGCTGTTACGTTTATTGACCTTACGGTCGCATAGGACACTGTATGGAGAAAATACAAATTGATGACCTTGTTTTAAAACTTGCCAGCTAATAAATAGCCTTTTGACCAACAGATTATTCCAGATTGATGGCACCATGAGCGGCATCAGAAAGCTGAACAATGGCCTCCCTCAGGACTGAGTACATACTCCATTGTTGTTTAAGATATACACAGCTGACTTACCTGAAACGAAAATAAAAAAGTTTTTCCTATTCCAGCGACTTAGCCAATACCCCTAAATATCTGGGGGTAACACTCGACAGGACACTGACGTTCAGAGATTACCTTACAAATATAGCTGAACATCATGGGGAGTTGACGCGACCACACTGCGAACCTCCGCGTTGGCTTTAGTATATTTTACGTAAGAATAGCGCTTACACCAAAAAAGTCGACGTTCAGCTAAACCAAACGATGATGATAATAACTGGAACCATAAAACCAACTCCAGTGAGGTGAGTAACATCGCCCCATTGGCTAGAGAATATCGAAAAATCATGATCCATGAACAAGCCCTATTCAACAAACAAGGACGCCAATGGCTGAAATCTAGACATCCTCCTAACAGTACCGCCTCCGAAGAAAAATGGGCAGTAAGATATCTACCCACAACAGAATTTGAATGCATCAAAATAACCAACCCAGAACTCGGCTTCAATGGCTCAGTCATCCCACATTCCACTTGGTTAAAGCTGAACTGAATACGGACAGGACAGGGTAAATGTGCAGACTCCCTACACCGATGGGGCCTCACCGACAGCCTATAGTGGATCACTGAGACCAACGATCCGCCATATCGTTACAGACTGCCCAAACCGTGCTTACATAAATCCCCCAACTCCCACAGGATCTATATCCTTGATGAATGTTCTGAGTAAGCACTTTGAAATTTTACTATATCTGGAGCTTTCTGGATGAAAGGAGAATGATCCCCCAATTCCAAAATGGATTTAGGTCTGATCACTCCACCCATGATGCACTAGTGAGACTCCATACCATAGCCGCCAAATCACTTAACCTTGGTCACTGTGTATCTACAGTCCTGTTTGATGTTCAAAAGGCTTTCGATCAAATCTAGCATGCTGGACTTAATCATAAGCTTTCCAACATCAATCTGCCTATCCATGGACATATGAGTGCTATTGTATCTTGCTACTCATCGAGGCGGCGGCATAGTAGTTACATTGTATAATTTTGGTCTATTACTCAACCATCCATTCCTGCAAGAGGTGGCCTAGTTTGTGTTTATTTGGAGGTCGTCGAACGCCATATCATCTGGCTCGACGGCCGCCTTCAGTAGATCCTCACGGGTCATCTACTGGGGAGGTATCTTCACTAGGCCCCGCTTCAGCCTCTTTTTCTATCTTTGTCTTTAAGATCAATGAGGTGAAGGCATAGATCAATCTTATTGACTTGGCTTCGTTTATAATGCCGAAGACGAAGAGATGGCTCTTGGTGTCGGTTTTGGCCTCGTGGTTCAAGCTGCACCACTTTGACACATGTAAGTACGGGTTCTGACCCACAAGCCAACTCAGCACAATCTCCTTCTCATCAAGGTTAGCTTGTGCTTTCCCTGGGACCCAGAGAGATGCTTTGGTGAGCTTGGAAAGCACATCCACCCTAACAACGGCTAATGCTGTGACATTAACATTGGTATTTTGTCCAACGTCAGGTAGTCATGTGTGTGTCCAGTACATGAAGGTTGGTGGCTTGTCTCTGCTAGAGGAGACGGACAGAATTATTTTGTCCAGTTCTCCCATTAGCTTGTAGTCGCATGTTTGTAGATTATCCCAGGTAGAACTTTAGGGTCCGGTTTGGGTTATTTTGCCTGACCGCAGCCTTTTCTTGTCCTTGGTAGCGCCGTGTTCCTGGCCTCTTTTGGAAGCAGAACTAGAGCCGCTGCTCAAGGACTTGATTGGGCTGATTCTGCTAGGCTTAGAGGGGGGCGAGTGTCTAATGGTAGCGGTAGTTGCCTTAGCGCTACCTGCTTCAAATTTGCCTCGGCACCACAAACTCTTCTGCCTCTGCGGTGATTGGTTGTTTCAGGCAGACTGCGTCGTCTGATCTCTAATATTGGAAGTGGATTTTGGTGTCCAGCCTCAGGTATAAGAGGTGGAGCTTTCTCTCCAGCCTCGGTTGGATTTTTGTTTTTTTCTCACGAGTAGCTAAGGAAGGAAATAAAGATCCGCCCGATCAGAGCCCCACTTGATTGGGTAATTCTTAATTACAAGAGAGTGTCTTCAGGTGCTTCCAGGGGAATGTTAGCAACCGTATTTTAAATCCTGAGGCCATTTAGTTGTCAGCACATTATCTTACGCCTTAATTGGGGTTCTGTTGGAGTATCATTTTGTTGGTTAATAGTGCTGTTGGACGTGTGGCAACATTAACGTCTCCAGCGGTGTCACAAGGAGGTAGACACTCGATAATTGCATTTCTCCTCCGATCTGCAGAATAATCTACCTACAAGTAAACATGCAAGCAAACCAAAACTATTTAATAAAAATTTTGGGAAATTTTTGATGTTATTAAAAATTCCAGAATTTAGGGAAATTTTTTAATACTTTGGCAACATCGCTCGATAAATTCTTTAATATAAATTGTAGTTAAATTTTAATATCATTTTACAATACGTAATAAAAATTTTGGAATTTTTGATGTAATAAAAAAAACCCCAGATTTAGTAACATTTTCGGAAACTTTGGCAACGCCGCTCGATAAACTATTTAATTTAAATCCCTCTTTTTTCAGATTCCCAAATTTATAAAAAAATTATTAAGTCTGTAGGTTTCTTGAAATAATTTTATGATTTTTAGTCTAGTAAAAATCGCCAGATTTAGAAATTTTCTTAAAATATGACAACGTCGCTTAAAAAATATTTATATAAACCGTAAAAGTTTCTAAAAAAATATATTTAAAACTAAACAATAACTTTTTGGACAATTTTTGCAAATAGTTTCTCAAATCTGTAATTTTTTTTAAACGTTGTCAAATTTCCTAAAATTTCCCCAAATTTAAAAAAAATATAGGAAAATGTAGAAGATAATTTTTTTGGTGATTTTCATAGTAATTTTTACAATTTTTGAGTATTTGCGATTTTTTAGTCATGGAATACTTCTCCAGATTTATGAAAATTTTTGAAAGTATGACAACGCCGCCAAAAAATAGTAGAGCTCTTTTTATAAATCGCAGAAATTTGTAAAAAAATATTTAAAACTAACAATTATTAATTTTTCTAAATCTGGAGAATTTCGGTATTTTTTTTAAACGTTGCCATATTTCCTAATATATCCCTAAATTTAGAGATATTTTTAAGATGTTGCAAAAATATCATTAAATCCGAAGATTTCTTAAAATGTGGCCAAATTTTAGAAAAAAATACATACATTTTGGCACGTTTATTTAAGTTTTTGGAATTCTTTGATGCTATAAAAAAATATCCAGATATAGTAAAATTTCTGAAAACTTTGGCAACGTCGCTCGATAAATTTTTTAATATAAATTTTTGTTAAATTTTTATACCATTTTGTCACGTTTAATAAAATTTTTGGAAATTTTTTGTGCTATAAAAAATTCCCAGATTTAGCTAAATTTCTGAAAACTTTGGCAACGTCGCTCGATAATTTTTTTAATATAAATTGTTATTAAATTTTTATACCATTTTGTCACGTTTAATAAAATTTTTGGATTTTTTTTGTGCTTTAAAAAATTCCCAGATTTAGTAAAATTTCTGAAAACTTTGGCAACGTCGCTCGATAAACTATTAAACATAAATTGTAGTTAAATTTTACCATAGTTTCACCATGTTTAATTATTTTTTTGGTAATTTATAATGATATAAAATATCACCAGATTTATGAAAATTTTTGGAAACTTTGGCAACGTCGCTCGATAAACTATTTAACATAAATTTTACCATATTTTTACCATGTTTAATAATTTTTTTAGTAATTTTTAATGATACAAAAAATCCCCAGATTTATGAAAATTTTTGGAAACTTTGGCAACGTCGCTCGATAAACTATTTAACATAAATTTTACCATATTTTTACCATGTTTAATAATTTTTTTAGTAATTTTTAATGATACAAAAAATCCCCAGATTTATGAAAATTTTTGGAAACTTTGGCAACGTCGCTCGATAAACTATTTAACATAAATTTTACCATATTTTTACCATGTTTAATAATTTTTTTAGTAATTTTTAATGATACAAAAAATCCCCAGATTTATGAAAATTTTTGGAAACTTTGGCAACGTCGCTCGATAAACTATTTAACATAAATTTTACCATATTTTTACCATGTTTAATAATTTTTTTAGTAATTTTTAATGATACAAAAAATCCCCAGATTTATGAAAATTTTTGGAAACTTTGGCAACGTCGCTCGATAAACTATTTAACATAAATTTTACCATATTTTTACCATGTTTAATAATTTTTTTAGTAATTTTTAATGATACAAAAAATCCCCAGATTTATGAAAATTTTTGGAAACTTTGGCAACGTCGCTCGATAAACTATTTAACATAAATTTTAACATATTTTTACCCTGTTTAATAATTTTTTTGGTAATTTTTAATGATACAAAAAATCCCCAGATTTATGAAATTTTCTGGAAACTTTGGCAACATCGCTCGATAAACTATTTACCATAAATCGTAGTTAAATTTTACCATATTTTTACCATGTTTAATAATTTTTTTGGTAATTTTTAATGATACAAAAAATCCCCAGATTTATGAAAATTTTTGGAAACTTTGGCAACGTCGCTCGATAAACTATTTACCATAAATTGTAGTTAAATTTTACCATATTTTTACCATGTTTAATTATTTTTTTGGTAATTTTTAATGATACAAAAAATTCCCAGATTTATGAAAATTTTTGGAAACTTTGGCAACATCGCTCGATAAACTATTTACCATAAATTGTAGTTAAATTTTATCATATTTTTACCATGTTTAATAATTTTTTGGTAATTTATAATGATACAAAAAATCCCCAGATTTATGAAAATTTTTGGAAACTTTGGCAACGTCGCTCGATAAACTATTTAACATAAATTGCAGTTAAATTTTACCACAGTTTTACCATGTTTAATAATTTTTTTGGTAATTTTTAATTATACAAAAAATTCCCAGATTTATGAAAATTTTTGGAAACTTTGGCAACGTCGCTCGATAAACTATTAAATATAAATTGCAATTAAATTTTACCACAGTTTTACCATATTTAATACTTTTTGTTGTGAAATGTTTTTTAATTCGGTAAATTCTATTTTTCAACGTTGCCATATTTCCTAAAATATCCCTAAATTTATAGATATTTTTATGACGCAAATATTATCAAGTATATTACTGATTCACTTTATAAATGAAATCATTAGACGCAAAAATTTAACGACTTGTTACATTAACCTCACTTTTTTTTTCAGTAAAAAAAAACCCTCATCTAAAAGTTCAAGTAAGGTTCAAAAGCACCTTTTAAAAAGCCATAAATCTCGTTGCGTTACCTGCACTAAAAAAAAAAAGCCCCAAGTAGACTAATGAAGATCCTCAACGTTTCGCCCCGAAAAGAAGTAATAATTCACGATGTCCGCGTAGTTGTGGCTCCCCCAGTTCGTCGCTTTTTCACTAATAGCTTTATAAAACTCTAGTTAACTGTTTATTTCTGAACTGAGAACCGTTTTATTTGCTCCACTCAAAGCTCAATCGTCGTTTATTATACGCCAATTCGCGCTCGTTAGCTGTTATCTTTTTTTTTTCTTTTTTTTTTCTACATCGTTATTGCGGTTATGTGTATTTTTTTTTTAGTTTTATTTATAAATGTACTTGTTTCTATATGTATATTAACAAGCATAAAAGTTGGTTTTTACTATTATAATTGACTACTTGAATATTATGCTGATGCAAATTAAAACTTGTACGCCCTTTATCAATTGTTACTTATTAATTTCATACGTTCCTAATCAGCTCCTTATCAATTATGACTGTCGTTACTTGTTTACTTCACACATTCCTTATCAGCTATCATAATTTCCATTACAACTTTATCGTAATCATGTTTTTTACTCACACGTTCCTTATCATTTATAATTACCTTCATCACTTGTTTAGATCACACGTTCTTTATCATTTATTGTGATTTCCAATATAACTTTATCGTGAATATGTTTTTTACTCACACGCTCCTTATCATTTGTGACTTTCGTCACTTGTTTATTTCACATGTTCCTTATCAGCTTTCATGGTTTCCTTTACAATTTTATCGTAAACATGTTTTTCACTTACACGTTCCTTAACAGTTACAGTTACTTTCATCACTTGTTTATATCACACGTTTCTTATCATCTATTGTGATATCCATTACAACTTTATTGTGAACACGTTTTTCACTCGCAAGCGCCTTATCAATTGTAACTTTCGTCACTTGTTTATTTCACACGTTCCTTATCAGATATCCTGATTTCCGTAACAATTTTATCGTAAACATGTTTTTCACTCACACGTTCCTTATCATTTATAATTACCTTCATCACTTGTTTATATCACACGTTTTTTATCATTTATTGTGATATCCATTAGAAATTTATCGTGAACCTGTTTTTCACTTACTCGCTCCTTATCAATTGTAACTTTCGTCACTTGTTTATTTCACATGTTCTTTATCAGCTATCACAGTTTCCTTTATAATTTTATCGTAAACATATTTTTCATTTACACATTTCTTAACAGTTATTGTTACTTTCATCACTTGTTTATACTACACTTTCCTTATCATCTATTTTTATTTCCATTAGAATTTTATCGTAAACATATTTTTCACTCACACGCTTCTTATCGGTTTTTGTTTATTTCACACGTTCCATATCAACTACCATCGTATCCCTTATAACTTTATCGTAAACATGTTTTCTACTCATATGTTGCTTATTAGTTGTTTCGTTCATCGCCTGTTTATTTCACACGTTCTTTATCATCTATTGTGATTTGAAGTACAACTTTATCGTTAATTAATTATGACTTTCGTCACTTGTTTATTTCCTACGTTCCTTATCAGATATTATCCTTTACAATTTTATGGTAAACATATTTTCACTCACACGTTCCTTAACAGTTATCACTTGTTTATATTACACGTTTATTTCACACGTTCCATATCATCTATCCTGATTTCCATTATAATTTTATCGTAAACATTTTTTTTATTCACACGTTTATTTCACACATTCCTTATCAGTTATCCCCATTTCCGTTATAATTTTATCTTAACATGATTTTTACTCACACGCTTCTTATCGGTTTTTGTTTATTTTACACGTTCCATATCAACTATCATCGTTTCCCTAATAACTTTATCGTAAACATATTTTTTACTCATATGTTGCTTATCAGTTGTTGTTTCCTTCATTGTCTGTTTATTTGACACTTTCTTTATCATCTATTGTGATTTGAAGTATAACTTTATCGTGAATCAATTATGACTTTCGTCACTTGTTTCTTTCCTACGTTCCTTATCACCTATCATGGTTTCCTTTACAATTTTATCGTAAACATGTTTTTACTTATACGTTCCTCAACCTTGTTTTATCACACATTCTTTATCATTTATTGTGATTTCCAGTACAAGTTTATCGTGAACATGTTTTTCACTCACACGCTCCTTATCAATTGTAACTTTCGGCACTTGTTTATTCCACACGTTTCTTATCAGCTATTATGGTTTTCGTTACAACTTTATCAACTTTAGGTTATGTTGGTAGTACAAGATTAAGAGGCGAGGAATCAATAAAATTTTGTTTTACTTATTTTTCTCCCCCACTTTTTAACCACTTTTCCCCCACTTTTTCGTTTCCCCTATTTTTTTACTAATTTCTTAATTTCGTTTATTATGTACGAATTTGTTTGATTCAAACTTTTTTTATCAGTTCTCCCCCACTTTTCTTATCTCCCCTACTTTTTACTAATTTCTTTGTATTAAACTTTTTTTTAACCACTTTTCCGCCACTCTTTTTGTTTCCTCTACTTTTTTACGAATTTCGTTGTTTCAAACTTTTATCACTTTTCCCTCACTCTTTTTATTTATCCTTATATTTTACTAAGTTCTTTATTCTAAATTTTTTTTCCACTTATTTCCCCTACTTTTGTATTTTGCATTTTTTGTTATAAAATTTTTTCAGAATTAACAGCAATTGCCGAAATTAATTAAGATGTTTTGCAGGAACTCTGTAAATGTTGCAGGAATTCTCAATTTTTGCAGGTATTCTGTAAATTTTTGCAAGAATTCCGTAATTTTGCAGAAGGAATTTTATAAATGTTTCAGATTTTTTTCAGTAACTCAGTAAATTTTTGCAGAAAAATGTTCTAATTCTGAAAACTTTTTTATGAATTCTGTAAATTTTGCAGGAGTTTTTTTAATTTTCTTCAGGAATTCTGCAAATTTTTGCATGAATTCCTTAAATTTTGCAGAAATTCAGTATATTTTTGTAGGAAATCAGTAAATTTTTGCAGGATAATGTTCTAATTCTAAATATTTTTGCATAAAACTTTTGTATTTTGCAATTTTTTGTTATTTAATTTTTCAAAATTAACTAATGCACGTAAAATTTTGCAGAAATTCTGAAAATTTTTGAATAAATTCTTCAAAATTTTTGCAGGTATTCTGTAATTTTTGCAGCAACTGTTTAAATTTTTGTGAATTAATTCTGTAAATTTTTGAAGGAATTCTCTAAATTTTTTGAAGACATGTAAATTTTTTGAATTCTGTATTTTTTATGCAGGAATTCTATAAAATTTTGAAGAAATTTGTTCCAATTCCGAACATTTTTGCAGTAAATTTTTAATTTTTTTAAAAATATTTGCAGGAATTCTTTAAATTTTAGATGGAATTCTGTGAATATTTGAAGAAAATTGTTCTAATTCTGAAAATTTTTGCTCGATATTTTTAATTTTTTTATTATTTAATTTTTGCATGGAATTACTAATTTTTTTTATTAATTTTTTAGAATTAACAGCAATTGCCAAAATTCTTTAAAATGTTTTCAAGAATTCTGTAAATTTTTGTAGAATATCTGTAATTTTTCAGGATATTTGGAATTTTTTTAAGTAATTCTGCAATTTTTTGCATAAATTCAGTAAATTGTGCAGGAATTCTAAAAAAATTGCAGGAATACTAAATTTTTGCAGTAATTCTGTAAATTTTTACAGGAAATTGTTTTAATTCTGAAAATTTTTACATGAAACTTTTGTATTGTTTATTTTTTTGTTATTTATTTTTTCAGAATTAACAGCAATTGCCTAAATTCTTTAAAACCTTTTGCAGGAATTCTGTAAAATTTTGCATACATTCTGAACATTTTTGAAGGAATTCTGTAAATTTTTGCAGAAATTCTGTATTTTTGGAGGAATTCTGTAATTATTTTAAGGAAATTGTTCTAATCCTGAAAATGTTTGCATGAAATTATTAATTTTTTTTGTAATTTAATTTTTCCAGCAATAATTGCCGAAATTCTTTACACTGTTTTACAGGAATTCCGTAAAATTTTGCAGAAATTCTGTAAATGTTTAAAGACAATATGCAAATTTTTGCAGGAATTCTGTATTTTTTTGCAGCAATTGTTTAAATTTTTGTTAAGGAATTCTGTAAATTTTTAAAGAAATTCTCTAAATTTTTTGAAGACAAGTAAATTTTTGGAATTTTGTATTTTTTATGCAGGAATTCTGAAAATTTTTGCAGTAAATTTTTAATTTTTTTTTTAATATTTGAAGGAATTTTTAAAATTTTTGAAAACATGCAAATTTTTGCAGGAATTCTTTAAATTTTTGAAGAAATTCTGTAAATTTTTGAAGACATGTAAATTTTTGGAATTCTGTATTTTTTTGCAGGAATTCTGTAAATTTTAGAAGAAAATTGTTCTAATTCTGAAAATTTTTGCAGGTTATTTTTAATTTGTTTCTTATTTAATTTTTCAGGATTAACAACAATTGCCGAAATTCTTTAAACTGTTTTTCAGGAATTCCGTAATATTTTGCAGAAATTCAGTAAATTTTTTCAGAAATTCTGTCAATTTTTTCAGAAATTTTTGAAGACATTCTGTAAGTTCTTGAAGGATTCTGTAAATTTTGGCATAAATTCTGTAAATTTTGCAGGAATTCAGTAAATTTTTGCAGGAAATTGTTTTAATTCTGAAAATTTTTGCATAAAACTTTTGCATTTTTAATTTTTTTGTTATTGTCTTAATTAATTGCAATTGCCGAAATTCTTTAAACTGTGCAGGAATTCTGTAAAATTTTACAGAAATTCTATAAACTTTTAAAGGAATTCTGTAAATTTTTGAAGGAATTCTGTAAATTTTTGTAGAAATTTTGTAAGACATTCTGTAAATTTTTGCATGATCCTACAAAATTTTGCATGAATTCTGTCAATTCTGCAGGAAATTGTCCGAATTCTGAAATTTTTTGCATGAAATTTATGTATTTTTCATTTTTTTGTTATTTTTGTTGAAAATTAACAGCAATTGCCGAAATTCTTTAAACTGTTTTGAAGGAATTCTATAAAATTTTAGAGAAATTCTGTAAATTATTGAGGGAATTCTGTACATTTTTGTCTAAATTCTGTAAATTTTTGAAGACATGTAAATTTTTGCAGGAATTCTACAAATTTTCGCATGAATTCTGTAAATTTTGAAAGAATTCTGTAAATTTTTGCAGGAAATTGTTCTAATTTCGAAAATTTTGTCATTCTTTTGGTATTTAATTTTTCAAAATTAATAGCAATTCTTTAAAATATTTTGCAGTTATTTTGTAAATTTTTAAAGGAATTCTGTAAATTTTTGGAGGAAATTGGTGTAATTCTGAAAATTTTAAAGAGAAATTCTTTATATTGTTCTGCTGTTAATTTTGAAAAATTAAATCAAAAAATGACAAAATTTTCAGAATTAGAACAATTTTCTGCAAAAATTTAAAGAATTATTGCAAACATTTACAGAATTCCTACAAAAATTTTCAGAATTTCTGCAAAATTTTATAAAATTCTTGCAAATTAGTTTATAGACTTTCGGCATTGCTGTTAATTCCGAATAATTAAATAACAAAATGTAACATATAAAAGTTTAATGAAAAGTTTTCTGAATTAGTACATTTTCCTGCAATAATTTACTGAGCTGCTGGAAAAATATACTGAATTTAGAGAATTCCTTCAAAAATTTAGACTTCCTGAAAAATTTACAGAATTTCTTAAAAAATTTGCAGAATTTCTCCTAAAATTACAGAATTCTTCCAAAAATTTACAGAATTCCAGCAAAAATTGAGAATTTCTGCAAAATTTACAGAATTCATGAAACAATTTTCAGAATTAGAACATATTCCTAAAAAAAATTACTGAATTACTGCAAAAATTTACAGAATTCCTGAAACATTTACAGAATTCCTTCAAAAATTTAGACTTCCTGAAAAATTTACAGAATTCCTTAAAAAATTTTCAGATTTTCTCCAAAAATTACAGAATTCTTGCAAAAATTGACATAATTCCTGCAAAAAATTGAGAATTCCTGCAAAATTACAGAATTCATGCAAAAATTTGCAGAATTCCCTCTGCAAAACATTTTAAACAATTTCAGCAATTTCTGGCTAATTGTGAAAAAGTTTTATAACAAAAAATGAAAAATACAAAAGTAGGCCAAAAATTTAGAATAAATAGTAGGATAAAAAAAGAGAGTGGGGAAAAACTGATAAAAAAGTTTGAAACGAAGAAAGTAGGGGAGATAAGAAAAGTGGGGGAGAAGTGATAAAAAGTACATACATAATAAACCAAATAAAAAAATTAGTAAAAAAGTAGGGGAAATGAAAAAGTGGGGGAGAAGTGGTTAAAAAGTGGGTGAAAAAAATTAGAAGACAAAATTTAATTGATTTCTCGCCTCTTAATCTTTCACGTGCTGTACTACCAACATAACCTAACAAATTCTGTAAATTTTTGCAGAAATTCTGTACAAAGTTTGCAGAAATTCTGTAATTTTTTGCAGGAATTCTGTAAATATAGGCAGGAATTTTGTAAATGTTTGAAGAAATTTTGTAAATTTTTGCAGAAATTCAGTAAAATTTTTGCACAAATTCTGTAAAAAGTTTGTAGATATTTTGTAATTTTTTGCAGAAATTCTGTAAATATAGGCAGGAATTCTGTAAAATTTTGAAGAAATTTTGTAATTTTTTGCAGAAATTCTGTAAAAAGTTTGCAGAAATTCTGTAATTTTTTGCAGGAATTCTGTAAATATAGGCAGGAATTTTGTAAATGTTTGAAGAAATTTTGTAAATTTTTGCAGAAATTCAGTAAAATTTTTGCACAAATTCTGTAAAAAGTTTGTAGATATTTTGTAATTTTTTGCAGAAATTCTGTAAATATAGGCAGGAATTCTGTAAAATTTTGAAGAAATTTTGTAATTTTTTGCAGAAATTCTGTAAAAAGTTTGCACAAATTCTGTAATTTTTTGCAGGATTTCTGTAAATATAGGCAGGAATTCTGTAAATGTTTGAAGAAATTTTGTAAATTTTTGCAGAAATTCAGTAAAATTTTTGCACAAATTCTGTAAAAAGTTTGTAGATATTTTGTAATTTTTTGCAGAAATTCTGTAAATATAGGCAGGAATTCTGTAAAATTTTTGCAGGAATTCTGTAAAAAGTTTGCAGATATTTTGTAATTTTTTGCAGAAATTCTGTAAATATAGGCAGGAATTCTGTAAAATTTTGAAGAAATTTTGTAATTTTTTGCAGAAATTCTGTAAAAAGTTTGCACAAATTCTGTAATTTTTTGCAGGATTTCTGTAAATATAGGCAGGAATTCTGTAAATGTTTGAAGAAATTTTGTAAATTTTTGCAGAAATTCAGTAAAATTTTTGCACAAATTCTGTAAAAAGTTTGTAGATATTTTGTAATTTTTTGCAGGAATTCTGTAAATATAGGCAGGAATTCTGTTTGAAGAAATTCTGAAAATTTTTGTATGACAGTTTTAAATTTTCGAGTGTCCTTGTGGTAAATATTAATTTGTACACATTATATATTAAATTCTAATAACCCAAAATATAATAATTAAATTTTAATCCCCTCAACGACACTTATCATATGACAATTAATCCAAAATCTAGTTATCTCTAAACCTCGACCCAATGCATACATAATTGCTACGTTAAATTGCTTCTTGCTATATATAACGACTGTGTAAATTCAACATTGCAAACTTTGCAAAACTCCGCGTCTAAGATGACTCTAACCCCAATTAAGAATTTAACTGCTTCCATTGATGGTGTTTACATTAGAAAACAACTGTTTTAGAATTAATAGTGTAATATAACATAACCTCGCTTTTTAGTAAAATTATATGGAAATTAAAGTTAATCATTAATATGTAAATATTTTATATTACGTTAAAGTGATACAATGATTTTTTTACTATTATTATTATTATTAATATTTGGTTATTTATGGTTTAGCTCCGACCTAATTTCCTTTCAGCGTGCTCTTATAATGCCCCCTATTAAGTAAGATATATCTATAGAACATCTCTTAACGGTTAATGTTATGCCTCTGGGTTACGCATCTTACTGTAATCTCGAGTAATTTACTGGCTTCTTGGATTGCTGATACACCATCTGAGATAAAACGGGGATGTAGTTAACGCTATCATGTACTTTTTATATGAAAAGAAAAATGCGTCTTGGGTTAAAAAATATCAATTCATGTTCTTGTTTATTATTAATGTATTGAGTAAATCAGATATACTACAGCGACCTAACATATAGGGAATTCAACGTGTTAGAGTGAGAGGTAAAGGAAATTCAGCTTGTCAGATTGAGAGAGAGCGCTATAAAGTCTCAAGAGACTTACTGCGCAGAGGTAACGCCAAAAGAGCATTATTTTTATCATCGATATTTTAAATACAATAGTGTTTTTCCCAAAAAAAGATTGGCACATTAATAGTGAAGGGCCTTTTGTTGTAGCCACTGTGCAGGATTTTTTGGTACTTATGTATTCTACATCACATTTAAAATACAATACCGTTTGGTCCACCCAAATCTGATCAATAGTAACAAAATTAAACTCTAATGCCCTTTTGTCTTTGGTTATGCGCAGGATTTTTTTACCTATATATTCTACGTCACAACTCAAATACATAGCCGTTTGTCATATTAAAATCGGACCAATAGTAACGAAGTTAAACTCTAATGCCATTTTGTAGTTACCACTACGCAGCATTTTTCTTTGCGTCGTTATTCTACATCACATTTAAAATACATTACCGTTTGTTAAACCCAATTCTAGCCAATAGTAACGAAGTTACACTATAATGCCCTTTTGTCTTTCGTTCTACACAGGATTTTTCTTTACGCATATACTCTAATGCTCTTCTGGTGTTATCTCTGAGCAGAATTTTTCTTTACGTATTTATTCTACCTCACATTTCAAATACGTTGTCGTTTGTCCCACCCACGTCTGACCAATGGCAACCAAGTTAGACTTTAATGCCATTATGTCTTTGGTTCTGGGCAGGATTTTTCTTTACATATTTATTCTATGTCACATTTCAAATACAGTGCCGTTCGTCATACCAAAATCGGACCAATAGTAACGAAGTTAGCCCAGAATGCCCTTTTGGGGTTACTTCTCCTCAGTATTTATCTTTACGTAATTATTCTACATCACATGTAAAATATATTGCTGTTTGTCCCAATCAAATGTGACCATTAGTAACGAAGTTATACTGTAATGCCCTTTTATCTTTCGTTCTGCGCTGGATTTTTCTTTACGTATATATTCTAATGCTCTATGCAACATTTTTCTTTACATATTTATTCTACGTCACATTTCAAATACAATGCCGTACGTCATACCCAAATCAGACCAATAGTAACAAAGTTAACTCTGAATGCTCTTGTGGCTTGTGGCTTTACTTCTGCGCAGCATTTTTCTTTACATAATTAATCTACGACCAATATAAAATACATTACCGTTTGTCGTACCTAAATTTGGCCAAGAGTAATGAAGTTAGACTGTAATGCCCTTTTGTCTTTCATTCTGCGCAAGATTTTTCATTACGCATATATTCTAATGCCCTTCTGAAGCTACCTGTGCGCGGAATTTTTCTTTACGTAGTTATTCAACGTTACATTTCAAATACACTGTCGTTTGTCCCACCCACATCCGGCAAATAGCAAAAAAGTAAGCCTTTAATGTTCTTTTGTCTTTGATTATGGGCAAGATTTTTCTTTACGTATATGTTCCACGCCACAACTCAAATACAATGCCGTTCGTAATACCCAAATCGGACCAATAGTAACAAAGCTACACTCTAATGCCCTCTTGTCTTCCGTTCTGCGCAGGATTTTTCTTTATGGATATATTCTAATGCCCTTTTAGCGTCACCTCTGCACAGAATTTTTCTTTACGTAGTTATTCTACGTTACATTTCAAATTTATTGTCGTTCGTCCCACCCAGATCTGACCAATAGCAACAAAGTTAGAGTTTAATGCTCTTTTGTCTTTGGTTATGCGCGAAATTTTTCTTTACGTATATAATCTACGTCATATTTGAAATACATTGTCATTCGTCCCACCCAAATCGGACTAATAGTAACGAAGTTAGACTTTGCAATTTTATTATTAAATTTTTCAGAATTAGAAGCAATGGCCGAAATTGTTTAAAATGTTTTGCAGGAAATCTGTAAATTTTTGTAGGAATTCTGAAATTTTTTCGTGAATTCTCTAGAATTTGCAGGAATTCTGTACATTTTTGCAGGATTAGATGAAATTATTTCAAATTTTTGCAGAATGTGTTCATAAATTTACAGACTTCCTGCAAAATTTTACAGAATTCCTGCAAAACAGTTTAACGAAGTTCGGTATTTCCTGTTAATTCTTAAAAATTAATTACCAAAAAAATGTAAAATGTAAAAGTTTCATGCAAAAATTTTTATAATTAAAACAATTCCTGCAAAATATTCTACTACTAAGATTTTCTGCATTTGATGTTAATTCTGATAAATTAATTAACAAAAAATTGCAAAATATAAAAGTTTCATGCAAAAAGTTTCAGAAGTAGAACTTTTTCCTGCAAACATTTACAGAATTTTTTCAGATGTTCTGCAATTTCTTGCACGAAATTGTTGAAATTCTGAAATTTTTGCATGAAAATTTTGTATTTTGCATTATTTTGTTAATTAATTTTTTAGAATTAACAGCAATTGGCAAAATTCTTTAAATTGTTTTACAGGAATTCTGTAAATTAATAAAGAAATTCTATAAATTTTTGAAGGAATTCTGTAAATTTTTGCAGAAATACTAAATTTTTGCAGTAATTCTGTAAATTTTTATTGAAAATTGTTCTAATTCTGAAAATTTTTACATAAAACTTTTGTATTTTTTATTTTTTTGTTATTGTTATTTATTTTTTCAGAATTAACAACATTTGCGCAATTCTCCAAACAATTTTGCAGGAATTATGTAAAATTCTGCAGAAATTCTGTAAATTTTTTCATAAATTCTGCAATTTTTTTCATGAATTCTCTAGAATTTGCAGGAATTCTGTAAATTTTTGCAGGATTTGTCGAAATTATTTTAAATGCTTTGAAGAAGTCATCAAAAATTTACAGAATTCCTGCAAAACAGTTAAACGAATTTCGGCATTTCCTGTTAATTCTGATAAATTAAATATAACAAAAATTGCAAAATATAAAAGTTTCATGCATAAATTTTCAGAATTAGAACATTTTCCTGCAAAAATTTACAGAATTCCCTGCATACAAGTGCAGAACTTCTGCAAACATTTACAGAATTTTTGCAGATATTCTGCATTTTTTGCAGGACTTTTGTAAATTTTTGCAGGAAAATGTTCTAATTCTGAAAATTTATGCATGAAACTTTTATATTTTGCAATTTTTTGTTATTTAATTTTTTTGCAGGAATTGTGTAAATCTTTGCACGAAATTTCTCAACTTCTGAAAACCTTTGTAAGAAACTTTTATTTTCATTTCAAATACATTCGCGTTCGTCCCACCAAAATCTGGCCAATTTTTGTCGTTAAGTTTATATTTTCTAATATAGATCGAGGTAGCAATATCTCACAAAAAATAATGTCAAAAAAAAATTAAAAAAATATAATTGTCAATAATGCTGTCACATAGATGTTAAATTTGTTATACAAAAAAATAATAAATTATAAAAGCGCAACTACTAATTTAGTCTCGTCGACGACCCAAATACACAGTATTTCACCAATAGTAATTAAGTTAGAGTCTAATGCCCTCTTGTCTTTGGTTATGCGCAGGATTTTTCTTCTACATCATATTTCAAATACAATGTCGTTCCTCATACGCAAATTGCACCAATATTAACGAAGTTAGACTATAATGCTCTTTTGGCGTTACCTTTGCGCAGCATTTTTCTTTACGTAATTATTCTACATAACATTATAAATACATTGTCGTTCGTCATACCCAAATCGGACCAATAGTAACGAAGTTAGCCCCGAATGCCCTTTTGGCGTTACTTCTGCGCAAAATTTTTCTTTACGTAGTTATTCTACGTCACATTTTAAATACCTCGTTCAATTGCTCACATCGCCATCTATCAGGTGGTAGATGATTAAAAATAACTATATTAGATTACACACCCTGTACAATACATTTATCAGAAAATTTTGTTCTCTAGAAAAGATTCTAAAAATAAAAACCTTCATTAAACTATAATAAACAAATTAAAAATATACAGGATGATGCCAAGAAGACGTAACAAAAACGTAAATTATAATTAAAATAACTAAATTAGTTTGCACACCCTGTACAATAAGTGTTTGAGAAAATTTTATTCTTGATAAAAAATTCTAATTTCATTATATTTTATTAAACTTGAACAAACATATAAAAAATATACAGGATGATGTAAATAAAACGTAAATTATGATTACGAAGTAATAATTTTAGTTTACACACCCTGTATAATCAATTTCACAGGAAATTTTATTCCTGATAAAAATGTTTTTATTAGATAACCGAAAAAGTTTAAATAGAAAAAAATATACATAACAAAAAACGATATTTAATGAGTTTTCCCATAAAAGTCGAAACTTTTCCCACTTAAAATACGTAACGTGTGTTTACACGTTCCGAATACCGACTGTCAACGGCTTACAAAATAAATAAAAAAAAAACAACTTTTAAGCTGTCCGCAAAGTTGGTGAATACCGACATATAAACTCCTTTTTTTTTTTTATTAATTTACATTTGTAACGCCAACCGATGCGAAAAAAGTAGGTTTTTTTCACAAAGGAATTTCCATTATCACTGTCCGTTGTCCTCGTTCTTTTTTTAAACGTCAGAATCTCAGTTCCAGAGGTGTAACTACGAAATATTTTCGGTTAAGAAAAATTACTAAGGCTTAAAAGTATCAATATTAGTTTCGTGATGGAGAAAAAAATTTTTTACCCTCACTTTTTATCACTTTTCTCTGCGTTTCTGTGTTCACTGAGTCCGAAAATGTAAAAAAAATCCTGTCCAGACAGCATATAAAGTGTTCGCTCGATGGGCCGAAGTCCCAAGACGGCGTTTATAGAATTATTTTTTAATTAATACAAGAATTTCCACTCTGTATAATTGCATAATAAAATTTTCTGAATAAATTTAAAAAATGAAAAATCTAACTGAGATAAAAGATACATCCTGTATAGCAAAAATATTTACTGACAGGAATATCAGATACGATTGATTTGATTGATTATAAATTAGATTGAATTATATGAAAAATCTGGAAATCTGGAAAAATCTGGAAAACTTTTGAAATCTGGAAAAATTATAAAACCTGGAATATTTTCGAACTCTGGAATATTTTTGAAATCTGGAAAACTTGTAAAATCTGGAAAATTTGAAAAACCTGGAAAATTTGAATACCCTGGAAAATTTGAAAAATCTGGAAAACTTTCAAAATCTGGAAAAGTTGTAAAATATGGAACATTTTCGAAATATGGAATATTTTTGAAATCTGGAAAACTTGTAAAATCTGAAAATGTCGTAAAATCTGGAAAATTTGAAAAACCTGGAAAATTTGAATACCCTGGAAAATTTGAAAAATCTGGAAAACTTTCAAAATCTGGAAAAGTTGTAAAATATGGAACATTTTCGAAATTTGGAATATTTTTGAAATCTGGAAAACTTGCAAAATCTGAAAATTTCGTAAATTCTGGAAAATTTGAAAAACCTGGAAAATTTGCAAAATATGGTAAATTTGCACATTCTGGAAAACTTGCCAAATCGGGTAAAATTGCAAAATCTGGAACACTCGAAATCTGGAAAAATTTTAAAATCTGGAAAGTTTGCAAAACCTAGAATTTTGCAAAATCTGGAAAATTTGCAAAATCTGAAAAACTTTCAAAATCTGGAAAAAATATAAAATCTAGTTCATTTTCGAAATCTGGAATATTTTCGAAATCTGGGAAACTTGTAAAATTTGGAAAATTTGCAAAATCTGGAAAATTTGCCATATCTGGAAAAATTACAAAATCTGCAAATCTTGCATAAACTGGAAATCTTGCAAACTCTGGAAAACTTACGAAAAATTATAAAATCTGGAACATTTTCAGAATCTGGAAAACTTGTGAAATCTGGAAAATATTGCAAAATCTGGAAAACTTGCTAAATCTGTAAAATCGCAAAATCTGCAAATTTTGCATAAACTGGAAATCTTTCAAAATATAGGAAACTTTCGAAATCTGGAAAAATTATAAAATCTGGAAAATTTGCAAAATCTGGACAATTTGCAAAATATGGAAAACTTGCCAAATCTGATAAAATTTCAAAATCTGCAAATCTTGCAAAAATCTGAAAAACTCATAAAAATCTTGGAAACTTGAATTGCAAAAATCTGGAAAACATGCAAAATCTGCAAAACTTACAAAACCTGGAAAACTTGCAAAATCAGCTAAAATTGAAAAATTTGCAAATTATGGAAAACTTTTGCAGAATCCAGTAAAACCGGCAGATTCTGGAAAAAATTGAAAAATCTGAACTAATTGAAAAAAGCTGGAAAACTTGCAAAATCTGGAAAACTTTCAGAATTTGCAAAACCAACAAAATCTGCAAGATCAAGAAAATCTGGCGAATTTTTGCAGAATCAATAAACCCGAAAAATTCTGAAAATAATTGAAAATCTGAATTAATTGAAAAAATCTGGAAAACTTGCACAAGCTAGAAAACTTGAAAAATCTGGAAAAACTTTTACAGAATTAGTGGACTCTGGGAAAATAGGAAAATCTGAATAAATTGAAAAAATCAGAAAAACTTGCATAACCTAGAAATTTTGCAAAAAAATTGAAAATCTGCAAATCTTGCAAAATCTGGAAAAAATTCAAAATCTGCAAAACTTACAAAAAATGGAAAATTTACAAAATCTGGAAAGCCTGCAAAATTTGGAAAACTTGCAAAAGGAAAAGTTGAAAAAATCTGGAAAACTCTCAAAATCTGGAAAAGTTGCAAAAATCTGCAAACCTTGCATAATCTGGAAAACTTGTAAAGCTGAAAAACTCCAAAAAATTGTAAAATCTGTAAAATTTGCAGAATCTTTAAAAGGGTAAAATTTGAAAACCTGGAAAGCAGGCAAAATTAGTAAAATTCGCAAAATCTAGAAAACTTCCAACATCTGTTAAACTTGCAAAGGTGAAAACTTCTAAACTCTGAAAAATTTGCAAAATCTGTTAAATTTGCAGAATCCGGAAAAGGGTAAAATTTGAAAAACATGCAAAATATGGAAAACTTACAAAATTCTGGAAAACCAACAAAATCTGAAAAACATATAATCTAGATAACTTACAAAAAATCTGAAAAACTTGCATAATCTATAAAATTTGCAGAATATAGAAAAATGTAAAATTTAAAAACATGCAACATTTGAAAAACTTGAAAAATCTGGAACACCTGCAAAACCTGGAAAACTTGCAAACTGAAAAATTTTCAAAATCAAAAAACCCAAAATCTGGAAAAATCTGCAAGGCTTGCAGAACTTGGAAGAGTGCAAAATTTGAAAAACATGAAAAATCTGGAAAACCTGCAAAACCTGGAAAACTTGCAAATTTGGAAAAATTTTCAAAATCAAGAAAACCCAAAATCTGGAAAAATCTGCAAGGCTTGCAGAACTTGGAAGAGTGTAAAATTTGAAAAACATGCAAAATTTAAAAAACATGAAAAATCTGGAAAACCTGCAAAACCTGGAAAACTTGCAAATTTGGAAAAATTTTCAAAATCAAGAAAACCCAAAATCTGGAAAAATCTGCAAGGCTTGCAGAACTTGGAAGAGTGCAAAATTTGAAAAAGATGCAAAATTTGGGAAACTTGCAAAGTCTGGAAAACCTGCAAAACCTGGAAAACTTGCAAACTGAAAAATTTTCAAAATCAAAAAACCCAAAATCTGGAAAAATCTGCAAGGCTTGCAGAACTTGGAAGAGTGCAAAATTTGAAAAACATGCAAAATTTAAAAAACATGAAAAATCTGGAAAACCTGCAAAACCTGGAAAACTTGCAAATTTGGAAAAATTTTCAAAATCAAGAAAACCCAAAATCTGGAAAAATCTGCAAGGCTTGCAGAACTTGGAAGAGTGCAAAATTTGAAAAAGATGCAAAATTTGGGAAACTTGCAAAGTTTGGAACACCTGCAAAACCTGGAAAACTTGCAAACTGAAAAATTTTCAAAATCAAAAAACCCAAAATCTGGAAAAATCTGCAAGGCTTGCAGAACTTGGAAGAGTGCAAAATTTGAAAAAGATGCAAAATTTGGGAAACTTGCAAAGTCTGGAAAACCTGCAAAACCTGGAAAACTTGCAAACTGAAAAATTTTCAAAATCAAAAAACCCAAAATCTGGAAAAATCTGCAAGGCTTGCAGAACTTGGAAGAGTGCAAAATTTGAAAAAGATGCAAAATTTGGGAAACTTGCAAAGTCTGGAAAACCTGCAAAACCTGGAAAACTTGCAAACTGAAAAATTTTCAAAATCAAAAAACCCAAAATCTGGAAAAATCTGCAAGGCTTGCAGAACTTGGAAGAGTGTAAAATTTGAAAAACATGCAAAATTTGGGAAACTTGCATAGTATGGAAAACCTGCAAAACCTGGAAAACTTGCAAACTTTGAAAAATTTTCAAAATCAAAAAACCCAAAATCTGGAAAAATCTGCAAGGCTTGCAGAACTTGGAAGAGTGTAAAATTTGAAAAACATGCAAAATTTAAAAAACATGAAAAATCTGGAAAACCTGCAAAACCTGGAAAACTTGCAAATTTGGAAAAATTTTCAAAATCAAGAAAACCCAAAATCTGGAAAAATCTGCAAGGCTTGCAGAACTTGGAAGAGTGTAAAATTTGAAAAACATGCAAAATTTAAAAAACATGAAAAATCTGGAAAACCTGCAAAACCTGGAAAACTTGCAAATTTGGAAAAATTTTCAAAATCAAGAAAACCCAAAATCTGGAAAAATCTGCAAGGCTTGCAGAACTTGGAAGAGTGCAAAATTTGAAAAAGATGCAAAATTTGGGAAACTTGCAAAGTCTGGAAAACCTGCAAAACCTGGAAAACTTGCAAACTGAAAAATTTTCAAAATCAAAAAACCCAAAATCTGGAAAAATCTGCAAGGCTTGCAGAACTTGGAAGAGTGCAAAATTTGAAAAACATGCAAAATTTAAAAAACATGAAAAATCTGGAAAACCTGCAAAACCTGGAAAACTTGCAAATTTGGAAAAATTTTCAAAATCAAGAAAACCCAAAATCTGGAAAAATCTGCAAGGCTTGCAGAACTTGGAAGAGTGCAAAATTTGAAAAAGATGCAAAATTTGGGAAACTTGCAAAGTTTGGAACACCTGCAAAACCTGGAAAACTTGCAAACTGAAAAATTTTCAAAATCAAAAAACCCAAAATCTGGAAAAATCTGCAAGGCTTGCAGAACTTGGAAGAGTGCAAAATTTGAAAAAGATGCAAAATTTGGGAAACTTGCAAAGTCTGGAAAACCTGCAAAACCTGGAAAACTTGCAAACTGAAAAATTTTCAAAATCAAAAAACCCAAAATCTGGAAAAATCTGCAAGGCTTGCAGAACTTGGAAGAGTGCAAAATTTGAAAAAGATGCAAAATTTGGGAAACTTGCAAAGTCTGGAAAACCTGCAAAACCTGGAAAACTTGCAAACTGAAAAATTTTCAAAATCAAAAAACCCAAAATCTGGAAAAATCTGCAAGGCTTGCAGAACTTGGAAGAGTGCAAAATTTGAAAAACATGCAAAATTTAAAAAACATGAAAAATCTGGAAAACCTGCAAAACCTGGAAAACTTGCAAATTTGGAAAAATTTTCAAAATCAAGAAAACCCAAAATCTGGAAAAATCTGCAAGGCTTGCAGAACTTGGAAGAGTGCAAAATTTGAAAAAGATGCAAAATTTGGGAAACTTGCAAAGTCTGGAAAACCTGCAAAACCTGGAAAACTTGCAAACTGAAAAATTTTCAAAATCAAAAAACCCAAAATCTGGAAAAATCTGCAAGGCTTGCAGAACTTGGAAGAGTGTAAAATTTGAAAAACATGCAAACTTTGAAAAATTTGTAAAATCAAGTAAACTTCCAAAATCTGAAAAAGTTAAAAAATCTGGAAAAACCTGCAAAACTTGCAAAATCTGGAAAAGTTGAAAAAATCTAGAAAAACCTGCAAAACTTGCAAAATCTGGAAAAGTTGAAAAAATCTGGAAAAACCTGCAAAACTTGCAAAACCTGGAAAACTTGCAACATCTGTTAAATTTGCAAAGGTGAAAAACTTCTAAACTCTGAAAAACATACAAAATTTGGAAAACTTGGAAAACCTGCAAAATTTAGAAAACTTGCAAACTTTGAAAAATTTGTAAAATCAAGTAAACTTCCAAAATCTGAAAAAGTTAAAAAATCTGGAAAAACCTGCAAAACTTGCAAAATCTGGAAAAGTTGAAAAAATCTGGAAAAACCTGCAAAACTTGCAAAATCTGGAAAAGTTGAAAAAATCTGGGAAAACCTGCAAAACTTGCAAAATCTGGAAAAGTTGAAAAAATCTGGAAAAACCTGCAAAACTTGCAAAATCTGGAAAAGTTGAAAAAATCTGGAAAAACCTGCAAAACTTGCAAAATCTGGAAAAGTTGAAAAAATCTGGAAAAACCTGCAAAACTTGCAAAATCTGGAAAAGTTGAAAAAATCTGGAAAAACCTGCAAAACTTGCAAAATCTGGAAAAGTTGAAAAAATCTGGAAAAACCTGCAAAACTTGCAAAATCTGGAAAAGTTGAAAAAATCTGGAAAAACCTGCAAAATTACTCTTTTAAGTAAATGATAGTCTGTTTTTTTTCTTGATTGGACCGTTTTTGATACCGCCTCAAAATGGACAAACTCAGCGATTTTTTTTTACAATTTTTCGCTTTAGTAATTATTAATTTAATAATAATAAATATTTTTGGTAACGTCACTGTCGAACACATGTCGCTGGCTGCGTCTAAAACCGTTTCAATTCATTTAAAATTCTAATTCAGAGAAAATAACATTTTCCTCTACAATATCCTGGATCAAGTTTGTTTTTGATCCCGGAGATATGTAAAAGATATGGTTGTTAGCGCTATTTCAAAAATTTTTAAATTGGGATTTCAGCTTTTCAGCTAGAATTTTGACGTCAAGATAAAATTAAATTCACTTTTTATTTTAACATATTAATTTTATTTTATAATAAAATACCTTAAGTAAATTTATTTTTTTTTTAATTAAAAGGAATTATAGGATTTTTTTTAAATTATAAATTTTAAATTCTTTTATATTATTAAGGGATTATGTGAAGTTCCTGTATAACAAAAATTTTTGCAGAATCATTAAAGTCGGTAGATTCTGGAAAAATTGCTAAATATGGATTAATTTGAAAATTTTGCAAAATGTGGGAAACTGGAAAAATCTGGAAAATTTGCAAAATCTGCAAAACTGGCAAAATCTGAAAAACTCCCAAAATCTGGAAACTGGCAAAATCTGGAAAATTTCCAAAATCTTGAAAAAATTGCAAAATCTGGATTCATTTTAAAAATCTGGAAATCTTGCAAAATCTACAAAACTTGTATCATCTTGGAAATATGCTAATTCTGGAAAACTTACAAAATCTGAAAAACTGGCAAAATCTGGAAAATTTGCAAAATCTGGGTAACTGTCAAAATCTGGAAAACTTGAAAAATCTGGGAAACTAGCGAATCTGGAAATTTGCAAAATATGAAAAACCTGCAATATTTAGAAAACTAGCAAAATCTGCAAAACTGGCAAAATCTGGAAAAATTTCCAAAAGCTGGAAAACTTGCAAAATCTGGAAACCTGCAAAATCTGGAAAACTTGCACAATCTGGGAAACTGGCAAATCTGGAAATTTGCAATATTTGGAAACCTGCAAAATCTGGAAAACTTGCACAATCTGGGAAACTGGCAAAACTGGAAATTTGCAAATTATGAAAAGCCTGTGATATCTGGAAAACTTTTAAAATCTGGAAAACTTGCACAATTTGGGAAACTGGAAAATCATGAAAATTTCCAAAATATGAGAAGCCAGCAATATCAGGAAAATTTGCAAAATCTTGAAATTTTTTTGTAAAATTGGTAGTCGACAGATTCCGAAAAAAATTGCAAAATCTGAAATAATTTAAAAAATCCGGAAATCTGCAAAACAGGCAAAATCTGGAAAATTTACAAAATCTGGGAAACTATCAAAATCTGGAAAATTTGAAAAATCTGAAAAGACTGCAACATCTGGAAAACTTGGAAAATCTTGAATAATTTTTGTAAAATTGGTAGTGGACAGATTCCGAAAAAAATTTCAAAATCTGGATTAAATTGAAAAATCTGGAAATCTTGCAAAATCTGCAAAACTTGCAAATTCGTCTTGGAAATACGCTAATTCTGGAAAACTTACAAAATCTAAAAAACTGGCAAAATCTGGAAAATTTACAAAATCTGGGTAACTGTCAAAATCTGAAAAACCTGCAAAATCTGGAAAACTTGCAAAATCTTGAAAATTTTTTAAAATCTGGAAATCTTGCAAATTCTGCATAACTTGAATAATCTGGAAAACACCCTAAATCTGGAAAACTTGCATAATCAGGGAAACTGACACAATGTGGATATCTTGCAAAATCTTTAAATTTTTTTGCAGAATCATTGAAGTCAGAAGATTCTGAAAAAAAATGCAAAATCTGAAAAACTGACAAAATCTGGAAAATTTGCAAAATCTTAAAAGTCTGCAATATTTAGAAAACTAGCAAAATCTGGGAAACTGACAAAATCTGAAAAATTTTGCAAAATTAGAAAATCCTGCAACGTCTGAAAAACTTACAAAATCTCGAAAAACTCTTGTAGATTTAGTAAATTAGGAAAATTCCGAAAAAAATTGCAAAATCTGGATTAATTTGAAAGATCTGGAAATCTTGCAAAATCTGGAAAACTGTCAAAATCTGAAAAATTTGCAAAAACTAAAAAGTCAGCAATATCTGGAAAACTTGCAAAATCTGGAAACTGGCAAAACCTGAAAAATTTGCAAAATCGTAAAAGCCTGCAATATGAAAAACTTTCGTAAAATTAGTAAAATCTGGATTAATTTGAAAATTCTGGAAAACATACAAAATCTGGAAAATTTGCAAAAGTCTGAAAAGCCTGCATCATCTGGAAAACTTGCAAAATCTGGAAACTGGCAATATATGGAAAATTTGCAAAATCTGAAAAGTTTACAAAATCTGGGAAACTGGCAAAATCTGCAAAACTTGCAAAATCTGGGAAACTGGCACATCTGGAAATTTGTAACATATGAAAAGCCTGCAATATCTGGAAAACTTGCAAAATCTTGAAATTTTTTTGTAAAATTAGTAAAGTCGGCAGATTCCGAAAAAAAATGCAAAATCTGGATTAATTTGAAAAATCTGTAAAACTTACAAAATCTGGGAAATTGTCAAAATCTTGAAAATTTGCAACATCTGGAAAACTAGCAAATTCTGCATAACTTGTATAATCTGGAAAACACCCAAATCTGGAAAACTTGATAAATCTGGGAAACTGACAAAATCTGGGAAACTGACAAAATCTGGATAACTTGTAAAATCTTGAAAATTTTTTGCAGAATCATTAAAGTCTGTAGATTCTGGAAAAAATTTCAAAATCTGAAAAACTGCCAAAATCTGGAGAATTTGCAAAATCTGAAAAGCCTGCAACATATGGAAAATTGCAAAATCTGGAAAATTGGAAAAATCTGGAAAATTTGCAAAATGTGGAAAACTTGCAGAATCTGGAAAACTTGCAAATTGTGCAAAACTTTTATTATCTGGGAAATACACTAATTCTGGAAACCTTACAAAATCTGGAAACATTTTTGCAGAATCAGTAAATCCGACAGATTTTGGAAAAAACTGAAAAACCTTAATTGGAAAAATCTGCAAATCTTGCACAATCTGGTAAACTTGTAAAATCTGGAAAATTTGTAAAATCTGGAAAACATGCAAAATCTTTAAAACTTGCAGAATCTGGGAAATTGACAAAATCTGAAAAGCCTGCAACATATGGAAAACATGTAAAATATGGATAACTTGCATAATATGGAAGCCTTGCAAATTCTTGTAAAATTAGGAAAATCGGAAGATTTTGAAAAATACGCTAATCCTGGAAAACCTAAAAAATCTGGAAAAACTTTTGCAGAATCAGTAAAGCCGATAGATTCTGAAAAAAATTGAATAATCTTAATTTGAAAAATCTGCAAATCTTGCATAATTTGGAAAACTTGAAAAATCTGGAAAACTAACAAAATCTGGAAACCTTGCAAAATCTTAGAATTAGTAAAATCGGTAGATTCTGAAAAAAAATGCAAAATCTGGATTCATTTGAAAAATCTGGAAATCTTGCAAATTCTGCAAAACTTGTATCATCTGGAAAAACTTTTGCAGATTCTGGAAAAAATTGAAAAATCTAAATTAATTGGGAAAATCTGCAAATCTTGCAAAATCTGGAAAGCACTCAAAATCTGCAAAACTTTACTCCAGAAAACTTGCAAATTATGCAAATTTTGCATGATCTCGAAAATTTCCAAAATCTGGAAAATATAAAAAATGTTGAAAGTTGCAAATATGCTTTGAATATTTTTGAAACGTAAAACGTTGCCAAATGTCATAAATTACTGAAAAAGAAATCAATAAATGGTTTTTTGACAATTTTTCCAGTGTTAGTTTAAAAATCAGTTTTTGAGTAAAAAAATTGTAAGCGACGTTGCCAAATTTACAAGAAAATACTTGAATCGTGGAAAATTTTTTGTCTTAAATGTAAAAATTTTTGAAAAATATTAAAAGTCACCAAATACGATAAATCACTAAAAAAAATGAAAAAAATATCGTTTGACAATTTTTTTCAGTGTTTTAGTTTAAAAATCAGTTTTTAGAAAAAAAAATTGTAACCGACGTTGCGAAATTTACAAAAAACTCCTTTAACCTGAAGACTTTTTTACAATACAAAAAAATAAGTGGTTACTTTTGTTTTATTTAAATGTTGGCAAATTTTTAAAAAATTCCCTAAATTTAAAGATTTTTTTCTCCAAAATTTCAACAATAAAAAATAAATAATAAATATTATTAAAAACAACAGAGAAATTTATTTTTTAGTGAATTTAAAGAAATTTTAGAGAAATGTTCGGAAATTTGGCAATAACGCTTTAAAGTTTTTCAGGTTTTAGAACATTTTTAGAAATTTTGTCTATTTTTTTTGTGTCGTAAGAAATTCCCCAGATTTAGGGAAACTTTCGGAACTTTGGCAACAACGCTTTAAATTTTTCAATTTACCAAAAATTTTGGTAACAATTCTAATATTTTTATTATAATTTTGCCAAACTAACGAAAAATATCTTTTATTTCGAGAAATTTTTTTAAATCACTTTTAATTATTTATTTTTCGTTAAATTTGGAAAATTTAAAAATCCTTAAATTTTGTAAGCGATGTTGCCAAATTTTAAAAAAATCCCTGAAATTGGTGGCACAAAAAAATTCATACAATGTTTTATAAGAATAAATTGGAATAATTTTATTTAACTATCGAGCAATTTTTGAAAATTTATACAAAATTAAGTGATTTAGAAAAAAAAATATATTTTGAAAATAAATAAAAAAAAAAAGAAAATTTGTATTTTTGAAGTATTTTTAACAATTTTAATGTATTATTTTTTTGTATTGTAAGAAATTACCAGATTTAGGTAAATTTTCGAAAATTTGGCAACATCGTTTTAAAACTAATCAGATTTAGGATTTTTTTATTTAATTTAATATAAATTCTTCAATATTTTTTTTTTAAATTATAAAGTCATTTTTTATCCAATTTTTTACAGATTTAGAGAAATTTTCGGAAATATGGTAACGTCGCTTTTTATCGTCGTATTATTAAAATTAGTTATAAATTGTTGATTTTTACAAATTTTTTAAAAAAATACAGAAAATAAATTACAGTCTTTTTTTTTCAATGATATATTTTTTTAATTTATTTACCAATTCTAATTTTTTTACCGCGGAGTTGCCAAATTAGTGTAAAATTTCTTAAATCTGGATTTACATTATATATATCACACGTTGCCAAATCATTAAAAAAATCAATAATTTTTTGTATAAAAATTTTTAGTCATATTTTGTAGGCGACGTTGCCAAATTTACAAAACTAATCACTAAATGTGGTGAATTTTTTGTCTTAAATTTGGAAATTTTTGAAAAACATTAAAAGTCACCAAATGCAAAAAATCACAAAAAAAAATCAATAAAATATTTTTTGACAATTTTTTTCAGTGTTTTAGTTTAAAAATCAGTTTTTAGATAAAAAAATTATAAGCGACGTTGCCAAATTTATAATAAAATCCTTGAATCTGGGGAATTTTTTATCTCAAATCTGGAAATTTTTGAAAAATATCAAAAGTCACCAAATGCAAAAAAATCACTAAAAAAAAATCAATAAAATATTTTTTAACAATTTTTTTCAGTGTTTTAGTTTAAAAATCAGTTTTTAGATAAAAAAAAAATTAAAAGCGACGTTGCCAAATTGACAATAAAATTCTTGAATCCGGGGAATTTTTTATATTAAATCTGGAATTTTTTGAGAAATATCAAACGACACCAAATGCAAAAAATCACTAAAAAAAAATCAATAAAATATTTTTTAACAATTTTTTTCAGTGTTTGGTTTAAAAACCAATTTTTAGATAAAAAAATTTGTAAGCGACGTTGCCAAATTTATAATAAAATCCTTAAATCTGGGGATTTTTTTTTCTTAAATCTAGAAATTTTTGAGAAATATTAAGTCACCAAATGCGATAAATCACTAAAAAAAAATCAATAAAATATTTTTTGACATTCTTTTCAGTGTTTTAGTTTACAAATTAGTTTTTAGATAAAAAAATTGTGAGCGACGTTGCCAAATTGACAATAAAATTCTTGAATCTGGGGAATTTTTTATTTTAAATCTGGAAATTTTTGAAAAATATCAAAAGTCACCAAGTGCAAAAAATCACTAAAAAAAAATCAATAAAATATTTTTTAACAATTTTTTTCAGTGTTTTAGTTTAAAAATCAATTTTTAGATAAAAAAAAAATTAAAATCGACGTTGCCAAATTTATAATAAAATCCTTGAATCTGGGGAATTTTTTATCTCAAATCTGGAAATTTTTGAAAAATATCAAAAGTCACCAAGTGCAAAAAATCACTAAAAAAAAATCAATAAAATATTTTTTAACAATTTTTTTCAGTGTTTTAGTTTAAAAATCAATTTTTAGATAAAAAAAAAAATTAAAAGCGACGTTGCCAAATTTATAATAAAATCCTTGAATCTAGTGAATTTTTTTTCTCAAACCTGGAAATTTTTGAAAAATATCAAGTCACCAAATGCAAAAAATCACTAAAAAAAAATCAATAATAAATTTTTTGACAATTTTTTTCAGTGTTTTAGATTAAAAATTATTTTTTGAAAAAAAAAAATTGTAACCGACGTTGCCAAATTTACAATAAAATCGTTGAATATGGGGAATTTTTTTTCTTAAATCTGGAATTTTTTGAAAAATTTCAAAAATTACCAAATGAGATAAATCACTAAAAACAAAACCAAAAAAATGATTTTTTGACAATTTTATTCCGTATTTTAGTTTAAAACCCAGTTTTTGTATATATATTTTCAAAAACCGTGACATTTTGTAAGCGATGTTGCCAAATGTACAAAAAAATTCTTGAATCTGGGAAATTTATCGGTAATAATAGTATCTATTTCCAATTTAATTAAAAAAAAAATTAATCATGTATTAAAACTTTTATACCTTTAGACGAAATAAATTTGTGCACAAAAATGTAAAAACTGCCAAATAAAAATATTTTTTAATTTGTTTTTTTTTTTATTATAAAAAACAATATGAGAGACCCAGACATAATTTTATTTTAAAACTTTTCAGACTTCCTAATGAACGACATAAGATTCAAATTACCATTTTCATATTGCTTGTGTATCTAATAAATAGCAATTTTTTTTTTGTTTTAACGTCGCGCAGAATAAAAAAAATAATAAAATATGTTTGGAATGTTTTTATTATCAAAAACGACGAACGCCCGTTACGGAATTGAATTCCGAAACTCTAATAGAAATTGGAATTGGAAATATTTCCTACAAAGTTATATGCGGAGTTTGAGAGAAATAACTAAAGTCGAAACTTTATACAAAATTGTATTTTGACCGCAAATGTCTAGATTAATTTTATTAATTAAATTCATTAAAATAATTTCAAATTTTAATCACATTTTAAAAAATACTATTGATAATTTTTTTTTAATTTGACAAACAATTATCCGGATTTAATGATTTTTTGATAAATTTGACAACGTCACATAAAAATATTATGCTTTTTTTAAATTATTAATACAAAAATTGATTTTTAAAATAAAACATGGAAAATTTGTCAAAAAATATTTTATTGATTTATTTTAATTGATTAATTGCATTTGGCAACGTTTTATATTTTTCAAAAATTTATGAATTTCAGATAAACAATTCCCCAATTCAAGGATTTTATTGTAAATTTGGCAACGTCGCTTACAAATTTTTAATCTAAAAACTGATTTTTAAACTAAAACACTGAAAAAATTAGTCAAAAAATTGTTTATTGATTTTTTTTATCGATTTATCCGCATTTGGTGGCTTTTGAAATTTTTCAAAAATTTCCAGATTTAAAATAAAAAATTTCCCAGATTGAAGGATTTCATTGTAAATTTGGCAACGTCGCTAACAATTTTTTTACTCAAAAACTGAATTTTAAACTAAAACACTGAAAAAAATTGTCAAAAAGTATTTTATTGATTTTTTTTAGTGATTTATCATATTTGGTGACTTTTGATATTTTTCTAAATATTCCAGATTTAAGAAAAAAAATTTATCAGATTCAAGGATTTTATTGTAAATTTGGCAACGTCGCTCACAATTTTTTTATCTAAAAACTTATTTTTTAACAAAAACACTGAAAAAAATGACCAAAAAATATTTTCTTGATTTTTTTTGTGATTTATCGAATTTGGCAACTTTTGAAATTTTTCAAAAATTTCCAGATTTAAGATAAAAAATTTCCCAGATTGAAGGATTTTATTGTAAATTTGACAATGTCGCTTACAATTTTTTTTTATCTAAAAACTGATTTTTAAACTAAGACACTGAAAAAAATTGTCAAAAAATATTTTATTGATTTTTTTTTAGTCATTTATCGAATTTAGTGACTTTTGATAATTTTCAAAAATTTCTAAATTTCAGATAAACAATTCCCCAAATTCAAGGATTTTATTGTAAATTTGGCAACGTCGCGTACAAATTTTTTTATCTAAAAACTGATTTTTAAATCAAAACACTGAAAAAAATTGTCAAGAAATAATTTACTGATTTTTTCTAGTGATTTATCGCATTTGGTGATTTTTGAAATTTTTCAAAAATTTTTTGATTTTGATAAAGAATTTCCCAGATTCAAGGATTTTATTATAAATTTGGCAACGTCGCTTATAATTTTTTTTTATCTAAAAACTGATTTTTAAACAAAAACACTGAAAAAAATTGTCAAAAAATATTTTACTGATTTGTTTTAGTGATTTATCGCATTTGGTGATTTTTGAAATTTTTCAAAAATTTTTTGATTTTGATAAAGAATTTCCCAGATTCAAGGATTTTATTATAAATTTGGCAACGTCGCTTATAATTTTTTTTTATCTAAAAACTGATTTTTAAACAAAAACACTGAAAAAAATTGTCAAAAAATATTTTACTGATTTGTTTTAGTGATTTATCGCATTTGGTGATTTTTGAAATTTTTCAAAAAATTCCAGATTTTAGATAAGAAATTCGCCAGATTCAAAGATTTTATTGTAAATTTGGCAACGTCGCTTACAATACTTTTTATCCAAAAACTGATTTTTAAAAAAAAACACGGAAAAAAATTGTTAAAAAAATATTTTGTTGATTTTTTTTATGATTTATCGAATTTGGCAACTTTTGATATTTTTTAAAAATTTCCCGATTTAAGAAAAAAAATTTCTCAGATTCAAGGATTTTATTGTAAATTTTTCAACGTCGCACAATTTTTTTCATCTAAAAACTGATTTTTAATCTAAAACACTGAAAAAAATTGCCAAAAAAATTTTTATTGATTTAGTGATTTATCGAATTTGGTGACTTAATATTTTTCACAAATTTCCAGATTTAAGATAAAAATTTCCACAGATTCAAGGATTTTTTTATAAATTTGGCAACGTGGCTTACAAATTTTTTTATCCAAAAATTAATTTTTAAACTAAAACACTAAAAAAAATTGTCAAAAAATATTTTATTGATTTTTTTTAGTCATTTATCGAATTTAGTGACTTTTGATATTTTTCAAAAATTTCTAAATTTCAGATAAACAATGCCACAAATTCAAGGATTTTTTTGTAAATTTGGCAACGTAGATTACAATTTTTTTTACCCAAAAACTGTTTTTTTAAACTAAAACACTGAAAAAAAATGTAAAAAAGTATTTTATTGATTTTTTAGTGATTTATCGCTTTTGGTGATTTTTGAAATTTTTCAAAATTTTCCAAATTTAAGATAAAAAATTCTCCAGGTTCAAGGATTTTATTGTAAATTTGGCAACGTCGCTTACAATTTTTTTCATCTAAAAACTGATTTTTCAACTAAAACACTAAAAAAAATGTCAAAAAAAAATTTTATTGTTTTTTTTTAGTGATTTATCGCATTTTGTGACTTTGATAATTTTCAAAAATTCCCGGATTTAAGATAAAAAAATCCCCAGATTCAAGGATTTAATTGTAAATTTGGCAACGTCGCGTACAAATTTTTTTATCTAAAAACTGATTTTTAAATTAAAACACTGAAAAAAATTGTCAAAAAATATTTCATTGATTTTTTTAAGTGATTTATCTCATTTGGTGATTTTTGAAATTTTTCAAAAAATTCCAGTTTTAGATAAAAAATTCCCCAGATTCAACGATTTTATTGTAAGTTTGGCAACGTCGCTTACAAATTTTTCCACAAAATGATTTTTAAACTAAAACACTGAAACAAATTGTCAAAAAATATTTTATTGATTTTTTTTAGTGATTTATCGCATTTGGTGAGTTTAAATGTTTTTCAAAAATTTCCAAATTTAAGTTAAAAAATTCCTTAGATTCAAGGATTTCATTGTAAATTTGGCAACATCGCCTTTAAAAATCATTATCCAAAAACAGATTTATTGATTTTTTGGAAATTTGCCAACGTCGCTTAAAAAATTTTATCTTTTGAAAAAATGTTTATACAAAAATTGATTTTTAAACTAAAATATTGAAAAAAAAATGTAAGAAATCCCTTGTTGTTTTTTTAGTGATTTATTGCATTTGGTGACTTTTGATGTTTTTAAAAAAATTCCAGATTCTATGAGATTTTAGTAAATTTGGCAACACCTAATTCCCTAGATTATGCTTTGTTTGTTGAAAATTTGGCAACGCCGCTTAAAGAATTTTATAATTAATAAAATCACTTAAATATTAAAAAAAAAATGAAAAAAATTATTTTTACTTTATTCTGAATACAATTTAACAATGTTCCCTTGATTATGGATTTTTTGGAAATTTGGTAACACCGCTTTAAAAATTTTACAATATGTATAATTATTTAAAAATTTTGATTAAAAAAAATCTAAAGAGAATAAATCTTTCCTTATTTTGAATAAAATTTTACCACAAAAATTCCCTAGTTTATCTATTTTTTTTGTAAATTTGGCAACGCCGCTTAAAAATTTTACAATTTCTAACATTATTTACATATTTTAATTAAAATAAATATTTTTTCTCATTCTAAACAAAATTTATCATTAATTTTACTTTCGTAAAATGTTCCCCAGATTATGTATTTTTTTTTGTAAATTTGGCAACCCCGCTTAAAAAAAGTTTACAAAAATATTTCCTAGATTATGATTTTTTTTTGAAATATGGCAACGCCGCTTTAAAAATTTTACAATTGGAAAAAATTGCTATAATATTTTTTATAAATCACAGAATTTTTTAAAATATTTGACATTGATTCTTTTTATAATTTTTTAATTTAAATTTATTTATTTTAAAATAATTATTATTATTGTTAATTATTCAAAATAAATTCATAAAAAAAACTCACATTACACAAATTAAAAAAACTTTTCAAACATATAAAAAAATATAATCAGAAACTAAACGGTAGCGTCAGTTTCCATCCAGACGTCATGCAGTAGCCTCGAAGCGTCGCGACGCTCTATTCCACGATATCCCCCCACTTGTTATTCCAATCACAATTGCGAACCATCACCGAAGCCGCCTTTCCATTAATTGCTGGACGAACGCTTTTATGCTAAAGTGCCATCTCGCGGATGGAATACCAAAAAAGGACATTCTAGTATTGGCCCATAGGAAACCCTTTTAGAAAACGGTCGGACGTGTGAAAGTATTTTTATTTTTTTTTGGTAAAAGATTTCTTGACACGCCAATGGTTATACTTTTTCTTTTTATTTTTTAGCTAAAGTGTAATATAGTTTACAGTGTTTGGATGCTTTGTAAGTTTTAATATTCAAACGTTAAAATGAACATGAAATATTTTTATTGTTTTTCGTCTGGTAAAAATCATTTCAAGAAAATTCCCAGGAAAACTCTTCAGAAACAAAGAAGTGTATATTTGACCGTACATCCGGTGATTTAATTTTAGAAAAAAATATATTTTTCTTTAATTAAAAAAAAAAACAAATAACAATGCATTTTATTATTCTCGAATTAAAACAGACAGACAGACAGACAGACAGACAGACAGACAGACAACCAGACAGACAGACCAGACAGACAGACAGACAGACCAGACAGACAGACCAGACAGACAGACCAGACAGACAGACCAGACAGACAGACCAGACAGACAGACCAGACAGACAGACCAGACAGACAGACCAGACAGACAGACCAGACAGACAGACCAGACAGACAGACCAGACAGACAGACCAGACAGACAGACCAGACAGACAGACCAGACAGACAGACCAGACAGACAGACCAGACAGACAGACCAGACAGACAGACCAGACAGACAGACCAGACAGACAGACCAGACAGACAGACCAGACAGACAGACCAGACAGACAGACCAGACAGACAGACCAGACAGACAGACCAGACAGACAGACCAGACAGACAGACCAGACAGACAGACCAGACAGACAGACCAGACAGACAGACCAGACAGACAGACCAGACAGACAGACCAGACAGACAGACCAGACAGACAGACCAGACAGACAGACCAGACAGACAGACCAGACAGACAGACCAGACAGACAGACCAGACAGACAGACCAGACAGACAGACCAGACAGACAGACCAGACAGACAGACCAGACAGACAGACCAGACAGACAGACCAGACAGACAGACCAGACAGACAGACCAGACAGACAGACCAGACAGACAGACCAGACAGACAGACCAGACAGACAGACCAGACAGACAGACCAGACAGACAGACCAGACAGACAGACCAGACAGACAGACCAGACAGACAGACCAGACAGACAGACCAGACAGACAGACCAGACAGACAGACCAGACAGACAGACCAGACAGACAGACCAGACAGACAGACCAGACAGACAGACCAGACAGACAGACCAGACAGACAGACCAGACAGACAGACCAGACAGACAGACCAGACAGACAGACCAGACAGACAGACCAGACAGACAGACCAGACAGACAGACCAGACAGACAGACCAGACAGACAGACCAGACAGACAGACCAGACAGACAGACCAGACAGACAGACCAGACAGACAGACCAGACAGACAGACCAGACAGACAGACCAGACAGACAGACCAGACAGACAGACCAGACAGACAGACCAGACAGACAGACCAGACAGACAGACCAGACAGACAGACCAGACAGACAGACCAGACAGACAGACCAGACAGACAGACCAGACAGACAGACCAGACAGACAGACCAGACAGACAGACCAGACAGACAGACCAGACAGACAGACCAGACAGACAGACCAGACAGACAGACCAGACAGACAGACCAGACAGACAGACCAGACAGACAGACCAGACAGACAGACCAGACAGACAGACCAGACAGACAGACCAGACAGACAGACCAGACAGACAGACCAGACAGACAGACCAGACAGACAGACCAGACAGACAGACCAGACAGACAGACCAGACAGACAGACCAGACAGACAGACCAGACAGACAGACCAGACAGACAGACCAGACAGACAGACCAGACAGACAGACCAGACAGACAGACCAGACAGACAGACCAGACAGACAGACCAGACAGACAGACCAGACAGACAGACCAGACAGACAGACCAGACAGACAGACCAGACAGACAGACCAGACAGACAGACCAGACAGACAGACCAGACAGACAGACCAGACAGACAGACCAGACAGACAGACCAGACAGACAGACCAGACAGACAGACCAGACAGACAGACCAGACAGACAGACCAGACAGACAGACCAGACAGACAGACCAGACAGACAGACCAGACAGACAGACCAGACAGACAGACCAGACAGACAGACCAGACAGACAGACCAGACAGACAGACCAGACAGACAGACCAGACAGACAGACCAGACAGACAGACCAGACAGACAGACCAGACAGACAGACCAGACAGACAGACCAGACAGACAGACCAGACAGACAGACCAGACAGACAGACCAGACAGACAGACCAGACAGACAGACCAGACAGACAGACCAGACAGACAGACCAGACAGACAGACCAGACAGACAGACCAGACAGACAGACCAGACAGACAGACCAGACAGACAGACCAGACAGACAGACCAGACAGACAGACCAGACAGACAGACCAGACAGACAGACCAGACAGACAGACCAGACAGACAGACCAGACAGACAGACCAGACAGACAGACCAGACAGACAGACCAGACAGACAGACCAGACAGACAGACCAGACAGACAGACCAGACAGACAGACCAGACAGACAGACCAGACAGACAGACCAGACAGACAGACCAGACAGACAGACCAGACAGACAGACCAGACAGACAGACCAGACAGACAGACCAGACAGACAGACCAGACAGACAGACCAGACAGACAGACCAGACAGACAGACCAGACAGACAGACCAGACAGACAGACCAGACAGACAGACCAGACAGACAGACCAGACAGACAGACCAGACAGACAGACCAGACAGACAGACCAGACAGACAGACCAGACAGACAGACCAGACAGACAGACCAGACAGACAGACCAGACAGACAGACCAGACAGACAGACCAGACAGACAGACCAGACAGACAGACCAGACAGACAGACCAGACAGACAGACCAGACAGACAGACCAGACAGACAGACCAGACAGACAGACCAGACAGACAGACCAGACAGACAGACCAGACAGACAGACCAGACAGACAGACCAGACAGACAGACCAGACAGACAGACCAGACAGACAGACCAGACAGACAGACCAGACAGACAGACCAGACAGACAGACCAGACAGACAGACCAGACAGACAGACCAGACAGACAGACCAGACAGACAGACCAGACAGACAGACCAGACAGACAGACCAGACAGACAGACCAGACAGACAGACCAGACAGACAGACCAGACAGACAGACCAGACAGACAGACCAGACAGACAGACCAGACAGACAGACCAGACAGACAGACCAGACAGACAGACCAGACAGACAGACCAGACAGACAGACCAGACAGACAGACCAGACAGACAGACCAGACAGACAGACCAGACAGACAGACCAGACAGACAGACCAGACAGACAGACCAGACAGACAGACCAGACAGACAGACCAGACAGACAGACCAGACAGACAGACCAGACAGACAGACCAGACAGACAGACCAGACAGACAGACCAGACAGACAGACCAGACAGACAGACCAGACAGACAGACCAGACAGACAGACCAGACAGACAGACCAGACAGACAGACCAGACAGACAGACCAGACAGACAGACCAGACAGACAGACCAGACAGACAGACCAGACAGACAGACCAGACAGACAGACCAGACAGACAGACCAGACAGACAGACCAGACAGACAGACCAGACAGACAGACCAGACAGACAGACCAGACAGACAGACCAGACAGACAGACCAGACAGACAGACCAGACAGACAGACCAGACAGACAGACCAGACAGACAGACCAGACAGACAGACCAGACAGACAGACCAGACAGACAGACCAGACAGACAGACCAGACAGACAGACCAGACAGACAGACCAGACAGACAGACCAGACAGACAGACCAGACAGACAGACCAGACAGACAGACCAGACAGACAGACCAGACAGACAGACCAGACAGACAGACCAGACAGACAGACCAGACAGACAGACCAGACAGACAGACCAGACAGACAGACCAGACAGACAGACCAGACAGACCAGACAGACCAGACAGACAGACCAGACAGACAGACCAGACAGACCAGACAGACCAGACAGACAGACCAGACAGACAGACCAGACAGACCAGACAGACCAGACAGACCAGACAGACAGACCAGACAGACAGACCAGACAGACAGACAGACCAGACAGACAGACCAGACAGACAGACCAGACAGACAGACCAGACAGACAGACCAGACAGACCAGACAGACCAGACAGACAGACCAGACAGACAGACCAGACAGACAGACCAGACAGACCAGACAGACCAGACAGACAGACCAGACAGACAGACCAGACAGACAGACCAGACAGACAGACCAGACAGACAGACCAGACAGACAGACCAGACAGACCAGACAGACCAGACAGACAGACCAGACAGACAGACCAGACAGACAGACCAGACAGACAGACCAGACAGACAGACCAGACAGACAGACCAGACAGACAGACCAGACAGACAGACCAGACAGACAGACCAGACAGACAGACCAGACAGACAGACCAGACAGACAGACCAGACAGACAGACCAGACAGACAGACCAGACAGACAGACCAGACAGACAGACCAGACAGACAGACCAGACAGACAGACCAGACAGACAGACCAGACAGACAGACCAGACAGACAGACCAGACAGACAGACCAGACAGACAGACCAGACAGACAGACCAGACAGACAGACCAGACAGACAGACCAGACAGACAGACCAGACAGACAGACCAGACAGACAGACCAGACAGACAGACCAGACAGACAGACCAGACAGACAGACCAGACAGACAGACCAGACAGACAGACCAGACAGACAGACCAGACAGACAGACCAGACAGACAGACCAGACAGACAGACCAGACAGACAGACCAGACAGACAGACCAGACAGACAGACCAGACAGACAGACCAGACAGACAGACCAGACAGACAGACCAGACAGACAGACCAGACAGACAGACCAGACAGACAGACCAGACAGACAGACCAGACAGACAGACCAGACAGACAGACCAGACAGACAGACCAGACAGACAGACCAGACAGACAGACCAGACAGACAGACCAGACAGACAGACCAGACAGACAGACCAGACAGACAGACCAGACAGACAGACCAGACAGACAGACCAGACAGACAGACCAGACAGACAGACCAGACAGACAGACCAGACAGACAGACCAGACAGACAGACCAGACAGACAGACCAGACAGACAGACCAGACAGACAGACCAGACAGACAGACCAGACAGACAGACCAGACAGACAGACCAGACAGACAGACCAGACAGACAGACCAGACAGACAGACCAGACAGACAGACCAGACAGACAGACCAGACAGACAGACCAGACAGACAGACCAGACAGACAGACCAGACAGACAGACCAGACAGACAGACCAGACAGACAGACCAGACAGACAGACCAGACAGACAGACCAGACAGACAGACCAGACAGACAGACCAGACAGACAGACCAGACAGACAGACCAGACAGACAGACCAGACAGACAGACCAGACAGACAGACCAGACAGACAGACCAGACAGACAGACCAGACAGACAGACCAGACAGACAGACCAGACAGACAGACCAGACAGACAGACCAGACAGACAGACCAGACAGACAGACCAGACAGACAGACCAGACAGACAGACCAGACAGACAGACCAGACAGACAGACCAGACAGACAGACCAGACAGACAGACCAGACAGACAGACCAGACAGACAGACCAGACAGACAGACCAGACAGACAGACCAGACAGACAGACCAGACAGACAGACCAGACAGACAGACCAGACAGACAGACCAGACAGACAGACCAGACAGACAGACCAGACAGACAGAATCAGACAGACAGACCAGACAGACAGAATCAGACAGACAGACCAGACAGACAGAATCAGACAGACAGACCAGACAGACAGAATCAGACAGACAGACCAGACAGACAGAATCAGACAGACAGACCAGACAGACAGACCAGACAGACAGACCAGACAGACAGACCAGACAGACAGACCAGACAGACAGACCAGACAGACAGACCAGACAGACAGACCAGACAGACAGACCAGACAGACAGACCAGACAGACAGACCAGACAGACAGACCAGACAGACAGACCAGACAGACAGACCAGACAGACAGACCAGACAGACAGACCAGACAGACAGACCAGACAGACAGACCAGACAGACAGACCAGACAGACAGACCAGACAGACAGACCAGACAGACAGACCAGACAGACAGACCAGACAGACAGACCAGACAGACAGACCAGACAGACAGACCAGACAGACAGACCAGACAGACAGACCAGACAGACAGACCAGACAGACAGACCAGACAGACAGACCAGACAGACAGACCAGACAGACAGACCAGACAGACAGACCAGACAGACAGACCAGACAGACAGACCAGACAGACAGACCAGACAGACAGACCAGACAGACAGACCAGACAGACAGACCAGACAGACAGACCAGACAGACAGACCAGACAGACAGACCAGACAGACAGACCAGACAGACAGACCAGACAGACAGACCAGACAGACAGACCAGACAGACAGACCAGACAGACAGACCAGACAGACAGACCAGACAGACAGACCAGACAGACAGACCAGACAGACAGACCAGACAGACAGACCAGACAGACAGACCAGACAGACAGACCAGACAGACAGACCAGACAGACAGACCAGACAGACAGACCAGACAGACAGACCAGACAGACAGACCAGACAGACAGACCAGACAGACAGACCAGACAGACAGACCAGACAGACAGACCAGACAGACAGACCAGACAGACAGACCAGACAGACAGACCAGACAGACAGACCAGACAGACAGACCAGACAGACAGACCAGACAGACAGACCAGACAGACAGACCAGACAGACAGACCAGACAGACAGACCAGACAGACAGACCAGACAGACAGACCAGACAGACAGACCAGACAGACAGACCAGACAGACAGACCAGACAGACAGACCAGACAGACAGACCAGACAGACAGACCAGACAGACAGACCAGACAGACAGACCAGACAGACAGACCAGACAGACAGACCAGACAGACAGACCAGACAGACAGACCAGACAGACAGACCAGACAGACAGACCAGACAGACAGACCAGACAGACAGACCAGACAGACAGACCAGACAGACAGACCAGACAGACAGACCAGACAGACAGACCAGACAGACAGACCAGACAGACAGACCAGACAGACAGACCAGACAGACAGACCAGACAGACAGACCAGACAGACAGACCAGACAGACAGACCAGACAGACAGACCAGACAGACAGACCAGACAGACAGACCAGACAGACAGACCAGACAGACAGACCAGACAGACAGACCAGACAGACAGACCAGACAGACAGACCAGACAGACAGACCAGACAGACAGACCAGACAGACAGACCAGACAGACAGACCAGACAGACAGACCAGACAGACAGACCAGACAGACAGACCAGACAGACAGACCAGACAGACAGACCAGACAGACAGACCAGACAGACAGACCAGACAGACAGACCAGACAGACAGACCAGACAGACAGACCAGACAGACAGACCAGACAGACAGACCAGACAGACAGACCAGACAGACAGACCAGACAGACAGACCAGACAGACAGACCAGACAGACAGACCAGACAGACAGACCAGACAGACAGACCAGACAGACAGACCAGACAGACAGACCAGACAGACAGACCAGACAGACAGACCAGACAGACAGACCAGACAGACAGACCAGACAGACAGACCAGACAGACAGACCAGACAGACAGACCAGACAGACAGACCAGACAGACAGACCAGACAGACAGACCAGACAGACAGACCAGACAGACAGACCAGACAGACAGACCAGACAGACAGACCAGACAGACAGACCAGACAGACAGACCAGACAGACAGACCAGACAGACAGACCAGACAGACAGACCAGACAGACAGACCAGACAGACAGACCAGACAGACAGACCAGACAGACAGACCAGACAGACAGACCAGACAGACAGACCAGACAGACAGACCAGACAGACAGACCAGACAGACAGACCAGACAGACAGACCAGACAGACAGACCAGACAGACAGACCAGACAGACAGACCAGACAGACAGACCAGACAGACAGACCAGACAGACAGACCAGACAGACAGACCAGACAGACAGACCAGACAGACAGACCAGACAGACAGACCAGACAGACAGACCAGACAGACAGACCAGACAGACAGACCAGACAGACAGACCAGACAGACAGACCAGACAGACAGACCAGACAGACAGACCAGACAGACAGACCAGACAGACAGACCAGACAGACAGACCAGACAGACAGACCAGACAGACAGACCAGACAGACAGACCAGACAGACAGACCAGACAGACAGACCAGACAGACAGACCAGACAGACAGACCAGACAGACAGACCAGACAGACAGACCAGACAGACAGACCAGACAGACAGACCAGACAGACAGACCAGACAGACAGACCAGACAGACAGACCAGACAGACAGACCAGACAGACAGACCAGACAGACAGACCAGACAGACAGACCAGACAGACAGACCAGACAGACAGACCAGACAGACAGACCAGACAGACAGACCAGACAGACAGACCAGACAGACAGACCAGACAGACAGACCAGACAGACAGACCAGACAGACAGACCAGACAGACAGACCAGACAGACAGACCAGACAGACAGACCAGACAGACAGACCAGACAGACAGACCAGACAGACAGACCAGACAGACAGACCAGACAGACAGACCAGACAGACAGACCAGACAGACAGACCAGACAGACAGACCAGACAGACAGACCAGACAGACAGACCAGACAGACAGACCAGACAGACAGACCAGACAGACAGACCAGACAGACAGACCAGACAGACAGACCAGACAGACAGACCAGACAGACAGACCAGACAGACAGACCAGACAGACAGACCAGACAGACAGACCAGACAGACAGACCAGACAGACAGACCAGACAGACAGACCAGACAGACAGACCAGACAGACAGACCAGACAGACAGACCAGACAGACAGACCAGACAGACAGACCAGACAGACAGACCAGACAGACAGACCAGACAGACAGACATACTTCCATTTGGAAATGGTCTTAATTAATTTTTTAGCTCGTTCACAATACTTTCCCTTCTAGGAGGTAGTTTGGGAAAGTAAAAGTCTAATGTTTAAAATTTTATATATTAATTTTAGCCTCCTGTTATCCTGTAAATAAACTTTAACTATATAAAATCTCACACTTATCCGTTAGCGCATTGAAAAAAAGAGTCCGAAATGTTCTCTTTGCGTATTAATAGATAGATAGATAATAAATCTGAGAAACTAGACACATCGGTAAGTAGTAAATTCGAGAATGAAAGAGAGAGAGAGAGAGAGATAGAGTGACGGTTATCAACATGTTGTCCAGTTGTGTCAGTGGGTGTGCAGAATCCAATCCATTATTCACTAAGGATGAACACGTCCGTGTTCGGCACAAGTCCCTCTACCTAAAACCCATTTGACGCATCTGATACGTATTTCTTTGTCAAAAGGTCGCAAGAATAATGATCTCTCTCGGCACATTTCATCTCTCCTTTTCCGATATTAGAGACCAGACCAGGACGCATGATGTATTACTGCTTATTTCGGTCGTGACGAGAATGTTTCTTTTCACTCGGGGATATTCATTCCTAACCGAATTTTCTGACGTTTCGGATATTGTGTCATGCGCCACAATGAAATTTAAAAGAATTGGAATAAAAAATTATAAAACAATTATTAAAACGGTGGAAAAAGTTTGGACCAAATTGGGAAAAGGTGGAAAAAATTGATAAAAAATAAGAAAAAAAAAATCCTGTCAGTAGAGTCGACAGGGGAGGTAGATTTCTATTGTCTAAATAGAGCAGATATAATTTTTTGAAATTTCAACCCCCTCCAGTTCCACTTCTGTGAGTCGGATGAAAAAAAGTTTTAGACAAATTAATTTTACCATAATCAGAGCATAAAAAAAGTCTTATAACCTGTTTCAATATTTTTATAAATAGAGCAGATATGAATTTTTTGAAATTTCAACCCCCTCCAGTTCCACATCTGTGGGTCGAATGAAAAAAAGTTTTACACAAATTAATTTTACCATAATCAGAGCATAAAAAAAGTTTTATAACCTGTTTCAATATTTTCATAAATAGAGCAGATATAATTTTTTTTAAATTTTAACCCCCTCCAGTTCCACATCTGTGGGTCGAATGAAAAAAAGTTTTACACAAATTAATTTTACCATAATCAGAGCATAAAAAAAGTTTTATAACCTGTTTCAATATTTTCATAAATAGAGCAGATATGAATTTTTTGAAATTTCAACCCCCTCCAGTTCCACATCTGTGGGTCGAATGAAAAAAAGTTTTACACAAATTAATTTTACCATAATCAGAGCATAAAAAAAGTTTTATAACCTGTTTCAATATTTTCATAAATAGAGCAGATATAATTTTTTTTAAATTTCAACCCCCTCCAGTTCCACATCTGTGGGTCGAATGAAAAAAAGTTTTACACAAATTAATTTTATCATAATCAGAGCATAAAAAAAGTTTTATAACCTATTTCAATATTTTCATAAATAGAGCAAATATAAATTTTTTTAAATTTCAACCCCCTCCAGTTCCACATCTGTGGGTCGAATGAAAAAAAGTTTTACACAAATTAATTTTATCATAATCAGAGCATAAAAAAAGTTTTATAACCTATTTCAATATTTTCATAAATAGAGCAAATATAAATTTTTTTAAATTTCAACCCCCTCCAGTTCCACATCTGTTGGTCGAATGAAAAAAAGTTTTACACAAATTAATTTTACCATAATCAGAGCATAAAAAAAGTTTTATAACCTATTTCAATATTTTCATAAATAGAGCAAATATAAATTTTTTTTAAATTTCAACCCCCACCAGTTCCACTTCTGTGGTTTGAATGAAAAAAAGTTTTACACAAATTAATTTTACCATAATCATAGCATAAAAAAAGTTTTATAACCTGTTTCAATATTTTCATAAATAGAGCAAATATAATTTTTTTTAAATTTCAACCCCCTCCAGTTCCACTTCTGTGGGTCGAATGAAAAAAAGTTTTAGACAAATTAATTTTACCATAATCAGAGCATAAAAAAAGTTTTATAACCTATTTCAATATTTTCATAAATAGAGCAAATATAATTTTTTTTAAATTTCAACCCCCTCCAGTTCCACTTCTGTGGGTCGAATGAAAAAAAGTTTTAGACAAATTAATTTTACCATAATCAGAGCATAAAAAAAGTTTTATAACCTATTTCAATATTTTCATAAATAGAGCAGATATAATTTTTTTTAAATTTCAACCCCCTCCAGTTCCACATCTGTGGGTCGAATGAAAAAAAGTTTTAGACAAATTAATTTTACCATAATCAGAGCATAAAAAAAGTCTTATAACCTATTTCAATATTTTCATAAATAGAGCAAATATAATTTTTTTTAAATTTCAACCCCCTCCAGTTCCACATCTGTAGGTCGAATGAAAAAAAGTTTTACACAAATTAATTTTACCATAATCAGAGCATAAAAAAAGTTTTATAACCTGTTTCAATATTTTCATAAATAGAGCAGATATAATTTTTTTTAAATTTCAACCCCCTCCAGTTCCACTTCTGTGGATCGAATGAAAAAAAGTTTTAGACAAATTAATTTTACCATAATCAGAGCATAAAAAAAGTTTTATAACCTGTTTCAATATTTTCATAAATAGAGCAGATATGAATTTTTTGAAATTTCAACCCCCTCCAGTTCCACTTCTGTGGTTCGAATGAAAAAAAGTTTTAGACAAATTAATTTTACCATAATCAGAGCATAAAAAAAGTTTTATAACCTGTTTCAATATTTTCATAAATAGAGCAGATATGAATTTTTTGAAATTTCAACCCCCTCCAGTTCCACTTCTGTGGTTCGAATGAAAAAAAGTTTTAGACAAATTAATTTTACCATAATCAGAGCATAAAAAAAGTTTTATAACCTGTTTCAATATTTTCATAAATAGAGCAGATATAAATTTTTTTAAATTTCAACCCCCTCCAGTTCCACTTCTGTGGGTCGAATGAAAAAAAGTTTTAAACAAATTAATTTTACCATAATTAGAGCATAAAAAAAGTCTTATAACCTGTTTCAATATTTTCATAAATAGAGCAGATATGAATTTTTTGAAATTTCAACCCCCTCCAGTTCCACATCTGTGGGTCGAATGAAAAAAAGTTTTACACAAATTAATTTTACCATAATCAGAGCATAATAAAAGTCTTATAACCTGTTTCAATATTTTCATAAATAGAGCAGATATGAATTTTTTGAAATTTCAACCCCCTCCAGTTCCACATCTGTGGGTCGAATGAAAAAAGTTTTACACAAATTAATTTTACCATAATTAGAGCATAAAAAAAGTCTTATAACCTGTTTCAATATTTTCATAAATAGAGCAGATATGAATTTTTTGAAATTTCAACCCCCTCCAGTTCCACTTCTGTGGGTCGAATGAAAAAAAGTTTTAGACAAATTAATTTTACCATAATCAGAGCATAAAAAAAGTTTTATAACCTGTTTCAATATTTTCATAAATAGACCAGATATGAATTTTTTGAAATTTCAACCCCCTCCAGTTTCACATCTGTGGGTCGAATGAAAAAAAGTTTTACACAAATTAATTTTACCATAATCAGAGCATAAAAAAAGTCTTATAACCTGTTTCAATATTTTCATAAATAGAGCAGATATGAATTTTTTGAAATTTCAACCCCCTCCAGTTCCATATCTGTGGGTCGAATGAAAAAAAGTTTTATACAAATTAATTTTACCATAATCAGAGCATAAAAAAAGTCTAATAACCTATTTCAATATTTTCATAAATAGAGCAAATATAATTTTTTTTAAATTTCAACCCCCTCCAGTTCCACATCTGTGGGTCGAATGAAAAAAAGTTTTACACAAATTAATTTTACCATAATCAGAGCATAAAAAAAGTTTTATAACCTATTTCAATATTTTCATAAATAGAGCAAATATAATTTTTTTTAAATTTCAACCCCCTCCAGTTCCACATCTGTGGTTCGAATGAAAAAAAGTTTTAGACAAATTAATTTTACCATAATCAGAGCATAAAAAAAGTTTTATAACCTATTTCAATATTTTCATAAATAGAGCAGATATAATTTTTTTTAAATTTCAACCCCCTCCAGTTCCACATCTGTGGGTCGAATGAAAAAAAGTTTTACACAAATTAATTTTACCATAATCAGAGCATAAAAAAAGTTTTATAACCTATTTCAATATTTTCATAAATAGAGCAAATATAAATTTTTTTAAATTTCAACCCCCTCCAGTTCCACATCTGTGGGTCGAATGAAAAAAAGTTTTAGACAAATTAATTTTACCATAATCAGAGCATAAAAAAAGTCTTATAACCTGTTTCAATATTTTCATAAATAGAGCAGATATAATTTTTTTTAAATTTCAACCCCCTCCAGTTCCACATCTGTGGGTCGAATGAAAAAAAGTTTTACACAAATTAATTTTACCATAATCAGAGCATAAAAAAAGTTTTATAACCTGTTTCAATATTTTCATAAATAGAGCAAATATAATTTTTTTTAAATTTCAACCCCCTCCAGTTCCACATCTGTGGGTCGAATAAAAAAAAGTTTTACACAAATTAATTTTACCATAATCAGAGCATAAAAAAAGTTTTATAACCTATTTCAATATTTTCATAAATAGAGCAAATATAAATTTTTTTAAATTTCAACCCCCTCCAGTTCCACATCTGTGGGTCGAATGAAAAAAAGTTTTAGACAAATTAATTTTACCATAATCAGAGCATAAAAAAAGTCTTATAACCTGTTTCAATATTTTCATAAATAGAGCAGATATAATTTTTTTTAAATTTCAACCCCCTCCAGTTCCACATCTGTGGGTCGAATGAAAAAAAGTTTTACACAAATTAATTTTACCATAATCAGAGCATAAAAAAAGTTTTATAACCTGTTTCAATATTTTCATAAATAGAGCAAATATAATTTTTTTTAAATTTCAACCCCCTCCAGTTCCACATCTGTGGGTCGAATAAAAAAAAGTTTTACACAAATTAATTTTACCATAATCATAGCATAAAAAAAGTCTTATAACCTGTTTCAATATTTTCATAAATAGAGCAGATATGAATTTTTTGAAATTTCAACCCCCTCCAGTTCCACATCTGTGGGTCGAATGAAAAAAAGTTTTAGACAAATTAATTTTATAATAACTAGAGTGTAAAAAAAGTCTAATGACGTTTTTGATTATTTTCAAAAATAGCTGAGATCTGATTTTTTTTGACATTTCAACCCCTCAAATTCTCACCCCCTTAGAGGTAGAATGCCCATTTGGACAAAAATTGCGACCTCTATCGTGCCGGAACGGAATGTCTACACTTACATATATATATATATATACCGATAATTTTTTGTTACTGATTCTCATTATCCAGGTCACAAACGGCGTAGCGCCCCTATTCCCGAGTCTAGGTCCCGCAGTTGAATCGATTACAATAGGTAGATTCCATATATGTAAATCTACCTAAAAATCGAAGAAGTTAGAAAAAAATATTTAACAATTTTTTATTGTTTTTCCCTATTTTTTTGTAATTACTTAACTTTTTTTATTTTTCCCTAATTTCCATATTTTTCACTGTTTTTTCCTATTTCTTTAGATGTTTCTCTAATTTCCCCATTTTGCCCTATTTTGCCCTATTTTTACAAATTTCTCCCTGTCTTTCTTTATTTTTCGCAATTTTCTACTATTTTTCTTCGTTTTCGCTTGATCATTCTTGTTAATTTTCAAGTATTTTTTCATATTATTTCCTATTTTTCCCTGTTTTCCCCTATTTACCCTACTATTTCCCTATTTCTCCTCATTTTCTCCAATTTTTTCCTATTTTTCCTTATTTTCCTATTTTCACTCATTTTCTCCTCTTTCCACTACTTTTTCCTTACTTTTCCATTTTTAATTATCTTGTCCTATTTTTTACTATTTTTTTTTATTTCTCTGTATTTTTTCCTCTTTTTATTAAACTTTTTGATTTTTTTTCTCTACTTTCCTGTAATTTCTTAACTTTCTCTTATTTTTTACTAATTTTCTCATTTTTCCCTATTTTTTACCTTTTTTTCTCTAAATTTTTATATTTTCCCCCATTTATCCTGCTAGTTACCTATTTTTCCTCATTTTCCACATTTGTCCCATTTTTTTCAATTTTTTTTTGTTTTCCTTATATTTTCCTATATTTTCTATTTTTCTTAGTATTTTTTCCGTTTTCCCCTATTTTTGCCTATTTTTCATGTTTTTTAATTTATTATGTTTTCCTCTATTTTTCAATATTTTTCCTCATTTTTTCTTATTTTCTCAATTTTTTCCTATTTTTTACTAATTTCCGTAATTTCCATGTTTCCTGATTTTTCCCTATTTTTCCCTTTTTTTCCTATTTTTTCCTATTTTTCAAATTTTGTCAATATTTTTTTCCTATTTTTCTAATTTTGCGTTATTCGTTCTTATTTTTTTCATCGTTTTCAATTTTTCATTATTTTTCCAATTTTTTCCATTTCTCCTATTTTTCCTATTATTTCCTTTTTTCCCTATTTTTTTATAAATTTCGTGGTTTTACTATTTTTTTAAATTTTTCCCTGTTTCTCTTTATTTTTCCCAATTTTCTATACATTTATTCATTTTTTCGGTATTTTGGCCAAATTTTTTTTTTTTTCAATTGTTCCCTGTTTTTCTTTATTTCCTATTTTCCCATATTTTTACCTAATTTCCCATTTCTCCTTTTTTTTCTGTTTTTCCAAATATCAATAATTTTTTTATTGTCCCATTTGTTCCTACTTTTTTAATATTTTTTTAAATTCTTCATATTTTTTATTATTTTTCCAGTTTTTCCTATTTTTTACTATTTTTTTATTTTTTTCCCCATTTTACTCATTTTTATATTTTTCCAATTTTTTACCATTTTTTTCTTTTTTTTCCAGATTTTCATTATTTTCGATATTTCTAATTTGTTCGTATTTATCCCTATTTGTCCCTATTTTTGCCCATTTTTTCATATTTATCCCTATTTTTCCTATTTTTGTCACTTTTAATCTCTATTTCATGTTTTCTCTATTTTTACTATTTTTCATTATTTTTTTATATTTTTCCCTACTTCAAATTTTTTCCAATTTTTCCTCATTTTTTCTTATTTAAAAAAAGTAATAAAAATTTAAAAAAAATGATACAAATTGAAAAAAAAAATAAAAACAATTGTTATTTGATAATTTTTACAATCCCAACAATGTTTATTTCTTATCGCTGATTTGGTCGCTTGTTTATTTCCCAAGTTTCTTATCAATCGCTACGATATAATTACATTTAATATTTATCAGGTTACTATTATTATTTTTCTAATATTTTTTCTAGTATTTTGTCATTAACTTAAACAAGTCTAAATTTTTATGGGAATAGAATTAGAATTTTTTAGAGAGAGTGACCAATTCACTTTTGACAAAAGACTAACGGATAAATTGAATTTTCTATTGGACGGATCTCGCTTGTTATCTCTCTAGTAGATCCTTGAATATGCATCAGCCTTTAGACACGAAACTCTGGTCGGACTTAATGGAATTGAGTGGACTAGAACGAGCGTTATGCGAAAAATTTTCTAGATGCATTTTTGCATCTCTCTCTCTCTCTCTTTCTCTCTCAGGTGCACTTTGTGAATTTCTCGGCGTATTTGTTTTTTTTTTGGGTGGAATAAAAAAATAAATGGACGTTGTTGAATTATTTTTAGAGGTTATATAGAGGATTGAAAAATTTCTGTAACTTTTGTGGTATAAAATTTTGTATAATTTTTCGATTTATAAAAGAATAAATAGAAAATGATAAAAAAAAATTGAAAAAAAATCCAAAAAGAAAACAGAGAAAATCGAATATATCAGAAAAAATTTTTTTTAAAAAAATCGAGAAAAGTCAAAAAAAAATTTAAAAACAAAAAAATTAAAAAATATGGAAAAATTTAGAATAAATGCGAGAAATGTTGAAAAAAAACGAACAAAAACAATTAAAAATATCGAAAAAAACACGAAAAAATTAAAAAATAAAAACAAATTCAAATAAATCCAAAAAAAATTAAAACAAATTGAAAAATTTTAAAAAAACAATATAAAAAAAATTTAAAAATATCGAAAAAAACACGAAAAAATAAAAAAATAAAAACAAATTCAAATAAATCCAAAAAAAATTAAAACAAATGGAAAAATTTTAAAAAAACAATATAAAAAAAATTTAAAAATATCGAAAAAAACACGAAAAAATAAAAAAATAAAAACAAATTCAAATAAATCCAAAAAAAATTAAAACAAATGGAAAAAATTTAAAAAATCAAAAATATAAAAAAAAATAAAAAACATCGAAAAAAATTGAAAAAATAAAATAAAAGTCGAAAAAAAAATGAAAAATGGAAAAAAAACGAATCGTCGATAAAATCAGAAAACAAAAAATCAAAAGGATTTAAAGAGATAAAAATTAAAATCGACAAAAATAAAATGAAACTGAAAAAATCGGAAAAATACAAAAAATAAAAAAACTGAAATAAACGTAAAAAATAACAAAAAAATATGAAAAAATGAAAAAACAAAACGTCGGAAAACTACAAAACATTAAAAAATGACAAAAAATAAACCGAAAGAATTTGAAAAAATAAAAACAAATCGAAAAATACCAAAGAAAAATTGAAAAAAATTAAATTAAACAAAAATGCGAAAGTATAAAAAAAATGTAAAAAAACAAAAAAAAATTGAAAAAAAAAACATGAAAAAACTGCGAATAATCAAAAAACAAAAAAAAGTGGAAAGAAATCAAATAATAAAAATAAAATTCGAAAAGTAAAAAAACACAAAAAAATCGAGAAAAAAAAAATTTAAATAAATCAAAAAATTTTAAATTTGGAAATATGTAAAAAAATCAAAACAATAAAAAAACGGAAAATATCGAAAAAAATTGAAACAACTGAAATAATGATCGAAAAAATTGAAAAAGTGGAAAAAAAACGAAACGTCAAAAAAATCAGAAAACATTAAAAAATAACAGAAGGATAAAAACAAATCAAAAAATACCAAAAAAAAATCAAGAAAATTAAAATTAAACAGAAATTTGAGTATAAAAAAATGTAAAAAAACCAAAAAAACATTGGAAAAAAAAACCGAAAAAAAAAACGCGAAAAAACGCCGAAAAATCAAAAAGCAAAAAAGTGAAAAGAAATCAAAAAAATTAAAATAAAACCAACAACAAAAATTTAAAAATAATATACAGTGAGACTGAAAAAATTGAAAATATAAAAAATGGGAAAAAATGGAAAAAAATTGAAAAAACTGAAATAAACATAAAAAAAAGATGATAAAATGGAAAAAAAACTAAACGTCGAAAAAAATAACAAAAAACAATAAAAAACTTAAAAAAAATTAGAAAAAAAATAAAAAAAAATCAATAGAATTTAAAAACATAAAAATAAATTGAAAAATAACTAAAAAGAATAGAAAAAAAATTAAATGAAACAAAAATTCGAAAGTTTAAAAAAAAATCAAAAACCAAACAAACAAAAAGTGGAAAGAAATCAAAAATATAAAATCGACTAAAAAAAAAAAGTTGAATTAAACTGGCAAAATCGAAAAAAATTAAAACAAAATTGGAAAAGTAAAAATAAAAATTGGAAAAAAATCAAAAATGAAAAAAGAAAATCAAATATAACAAAAAAAATATAAAAAAACCAATAAATGTCGAAAAAAAATAACGAAAAATTTAAATTAAATACAAGAGAAGTAAAAAAAACATAGAAAAAGAATTAAAAATATCGAATAAAAAAACACGAAACAAGTGGAAAAAATCCAAAAACAAAAAAATTAAATAAATCAAAAAAATTTAAATAGATTGAAAAATAGGAAAAAATTTAAAAGAAACTGAATACATAAAAAAAAACAAAACACGAAAAATGTGACAAAATTCAAAAATTCAAAAGAAATCATAAAATCACAAAATTTGAAAAAAAAAATTAAAAAAAATTCAAAAATCGAAAATATAAAAAAATGGAAAAAAAAACAGAATTAAAATAACCGAGAAAGTTGAAAATGAAAACAAAAAAAAATTGAAAAATAGAAAAAAAACGAGACGTCGAAAAAATCAAACTAAAAAAATCAAAGGAAATTAAAATATACCAAAAAAAAAATTGAAAAAATCGAAAATGAAAAGTGAAACCCATCGAAAAAATTTAAAAAAAGAACAAAAAATATATAAAAATTAGAAAAAACCAAAATGAAATTGAAAAAATTGAATATATAAAAAAAACAAAAAAATAGAAAAACAAACAAAAAATTAAACGTAAAAAAAATTAAGACAAAAAAATGAAATAAATTAAAATGAAATAAAAAATAAATCGAAAATTATAAAAGAAAAAGATTTAAAGGAAACTGAAAAAAATCGAAAATAAAAAAAACAAAATGAAAATGTCGAAAAAATTGAAATTATATAGAAAAGTAGAAAAACAAAACAAAAATAATTGAAAAATCGAATTAAAAAATATAAATATCGAAAAAAAACGGGAAATTTCGAAAAAACACAAAATTATAGAAAAAAATTAAAAAACCATTAAAATCAAAATTTTTTTAAAAAATTGAAAAAATTGGAAGAAAAAATAAAAAACTTCGAAAGAATCAGTAAATACAAAAAAAAACAAAAATAAGAAAACCAAAAGAATTCAAAAATATAAATTGAAAAGTATAGAAAAAAATTGAAAAACACTAAAAAAATCAAAAGAAATAAAAAAATAAAATCTAGTCGAAAAATTTAAATATAAAATAGAAAAAAAAATAAAAATAAACTGAAAAAATCGAAAATAAAAAAAAAATTGAAAAATACCAAAAAAAAAATAATAAAAAAACAGAAATACGTTAAAAAATTAAAAACAAAAAAAATATCGAAGAAATAAAATGGAATAAAAAAATTAAAATTTGAAAGAAATCAAAAAAATAAAGAGACGAAAAAATAAATGGAAAAAAAAATTATAAGAAAAAAATCGAAAATATAAACAGAAATTATAAAATAACTAAAAAAATCAAAATAATTTGAAAAAAAAAAAAAAAATTCCGAAAGAAATAAAAAAAATTAAATTAAAGCGAAAAATAAAAAAATAGAAAAACAAAAAAAAAATTTGCGAAAATAAAGATAATTGAAAATATTGAAAAAATGTAAAGAAATCAAAAATATAAAAAAATAGAAACAAATTAAAATGAAACTGAAAAAATCGAAAATAACAAAAATCAAAAAAATACAAAATATGCAAAAATCAAAAAAATAATAAAAACAAATTAAAATGAAAGTGAATAATCAAAAGTATAAAAAAAAATTGAAAGAATTTAAAAAATAAAAACAAAAATTAAAATTAAACTGCAAAAAAAATATTGAAATATTTAAAAAAAAAAACTAAAAAAAACTTGAAAAATTTAGAAAAGTCGAACAAAAGGAATAGTCAAAAAAATCAAAACACAAAGAAAAACAAAAATAATAAAAAAAATGGAAAAAAATTATATACAAAAAATCGAAACATAAGAAAATTGAAAAATATTAAAAAAACAAAATGGAAAAATATATTTTTCCTTATTTCCTTAATTTTTTCCTATTTTTATTTATTTATTTTTACCCCATTTATCCTTATTATTCCATATTTTCTATATTGTGTTACTATTTTTTACTGTTCTTCATTATTTTTTGATTTTCTATTTTTTTTTCGTACTTTACAATTTTGTTTTTCATTTTTCTACAATATTTTTCGATTTTTTGACTTTTACCAATATTTTCTTTTTTTTTCGAATTTATTTTTATGTTTTTACGTTTTTTCCTGATTTATTTTGAAATATTTCCTCATTTTTTTCTCATTCATTTGCTTTTTTTCTATTTCTTATATTTTCTGTTTTATTTTTTTTTCATTTTTTTTATTCGCCTGATTTTATCCAAATCTTTTGAATTTTTGAAAAAAAATTTTTGATGATTTTTGGTTTCTGAGATTTTTTGCGATTTTGTTTTTGCGATATTTTTCGATTTCTTTTGTTGATTTTTTTTTTCATCTTTTGCGATTTTGTTTTACTTTTTTCACTTTTTTTTTCTGTTTTTAAATAATTTCTTATTTATCCATTTTTTACCTATTTTTTTTTCATTTATCATTAATTTTCACTATTTTTACCCATTTCTTCAAATTTTTTCTCTTTGTGTTGCTCTTTGTTTCAAATTTCTTAATTTTTTCGATTTTTTCATATTTTTTCCTAATTTCTTCAATTTTCTTCCTTTCTCCCTATTTTTTCTTATTTTTTCTTATTTCTCTGATTTTTTTTGATTTGTTTTAATTTTTTGGAGTTTTTCCAATTTTTTAGATGGTTACAATTGTTTTGGATTTTTTGATTGTTTTTTTTTAATTTTTTTTCGATTTTGTATGAATTTGTTTTACTATTTTTTTCCGATTTTAAATAAATACGCATTTTTTAAAGTTTTGTTTTGCTATTTTCCTATTTTTCTGTATTTTTCCTTTTTTGTTCATATATTTTCTGTTTTTGTAATTTTTCCTTATTTTTCACTATTTCCTTTATTTTTTTTATTTTTTGTTTATTTCTCTATTTTTCTTTATTTTCTCTATTTTATTTTATTTTTATCTATTTCTCCCAATTTTACCCTATTTTCCCCAATTTTTCCATATTTAACCTATTTTTCCGTATTTTTTCATATTTTTCCAATTTTGTCCCCATTTTTAAATATTTTTCCAAATTTTTCCATACTTTTTCATATTTTTCACCATCTTTCCAAACTTTTTCAATTTTTTCCTATTTCCTCCTAATTTTCTCTGTTTGATTTCTTTTTTTAGTTTTCTTTATTTTTCTCTATTTTTCCCTATTTTGTTTTATTTTTCCCTGTTTTACTCTTTTTTTCCCATTTTCTCTATTTTACGATATCTTTCCTTATTTTACCCCATTTCTCGATATTTTTTCATATTTCTCTATAATTTCCTTGTTTTCCATATTTTTCAATATTTTCTTATTTTTTCCTTATTTTTCCCTATTTTAGCCAATTTCCTTTATTTTCCCTATTTTTTCTTATTATTTTTAATTATTTTTCAATGATTTCCATATTTTTCCTTAGTTTTATCCATTTCCAATATTTTTATCTATTTTTTCCTATTTTTTCCAATTATTCCCTATTTTTCCACATTTTCTCCAATTTTTCCCTATTTTCCCTATTTTTGCCCAATTTTCTCCATTTGTCCACATTTTTTTATATTTTTCCCCATTTTTCCTTATTTTTCCCCATTTTTCCCTATTTTTCCCAATTTTCACAGATTTTTCACTATTTTTTCTAGGCGCACGACAAATTCGATTTAGCAGTGAACAAAAAAATGTACATAGTTGATTTTACGAGTAACAAAACAATTTTGGTATATCAAAATCCATAAAGCAAAAATTTTTTACGATTTTTAAGAACAAAGCATCTCCATAATAAAAACTAAATGCATAAAGATGAGTAACTTTATGATCGATAAAAATGCAAATACAGAATGAACAATGCGTTTTTATAGCAGAAAATTTAACGACTCATCCTTTCTCTTTCCCTCTCGTTGTTATAATCATCTAAAACTTTTCTCTGAAACGAAAGTGGGTACTTTAAATTTGAAATTGATATTAACCTTTGTTCCTAATATTCATTAAATTCTTGATTATTATTAAACCGGTAATATGTAGGAATACTTGATGGAAATGTTTACGTAAGATGACAGGAAAATTTAATTCAATTAAAATCTTGATAATTAATATTGTTAGAAAATTATTATTTATTGAAAAATTATTTTTATAATCCTAAAACATAATGAGATGAAATTTGGTTACTTGTTTATTTCACAAGTTTCTTATCAATTATTGTGATTTTCGTAAATTTTTTCGCTTGTTTATTTCCCACGTTATTTATCAATCACTGTAACCCTCGTTGATTTTGTCGCTTGTTTATTTCCCAAGTTTCTTATCAATCACTGTAACCCTCGTTGATTTTGTCGCTTGTTTATTTCACAAGTTTCTTATCAATTATTGTGAACTTCGTAAATTTTTTCGCTTGTTTAATTCCCACGTTATTTATCAAACACTGTGACCCTCGTTGATTTTGTAGCTTGTTTATTTCCCAAGTTTCTTATCAATCACTGTAACCCTCGTTGATTTTGTCGCTTGTTTATTTCCCAAGTTTCTTATCAATTATTGTGACCTTCGAAAATTTTTTCGCTTGTTTAATTCCCACGTTATTTATCAATCACTGTGACCCTCGTTGATTTTGTAGCTTGTTTATTTCCCAAGTTTCTTATCAATCATTGTGACCTTCGTAAATTTTTTCGCTTGTTTATTTCACAAGTTATTTATCAATCACTGTGACCCTCGTTGATTTTGTAGCTTGTTTATTTCACAAGTTTCTTATCAATTATTGTGACCTTCGTAAATTTTTTCGCTTGTTTATTTCACAAGTTATTTATCAATCACTGTAACCCTCGTTGATTTTTTCGCTTGTTTATTTCCCAAGTTTCTTATCAATCACTGTAACCCTCGTTGATTTTGTCGCTTGTTTATTTCACAAGTTTCTTATCAAAAAATAGAAAAAAAAATTGCAAAAAATACGAAAAAATAGGAAAATATCAAATAAAAACTTCTAAAAATGTGGAAATATCGGAAATTGGAAAAAATTCGTCAAAAAAATTCATACAAATTCGAAATAAAAATCAAAAGTTATCGAAAAAATGGGAAAAATTGGGAAAAATAGAAAAATATAGCTAAAAATAGGAAAAATAACAACAACAAAATCCGAAAACAATTGTATCTATATATTTTTTTTTAATGAATAATTCGAAAGATTTGAAAAAAATCTAAATAATAAGAAAATAATAAAAAAAAAATCATAATACAAAAGAAAAAAAACAGAAAATAAGGAAAAATTGGACAAAAATCAGAAACAAATATGACAAAAAAATCGTAAAAATCGACACAATAGAAAAAAATGCGGAAATTACAGAAAAATAAAGAAAAACAGGACAAAAGGGAAACATGAAAATTACGGAAATTAATGGAAAATTGGACAAAATATAGAAAAATGCTAAATAGAAAAAAGAAACGAAAAAATAAGAAGAAATCAAGAAAATGGAAAAAACAAGGAAAAACAATAAAAAATTGGTAAAACCAAACAAGAAACTAAAACAAGAAAAAATAGGAATATAAAGGAAAAAAAAAGGAAAAAACAGGAAAAATTAGGAAAAAATAGGAAAAAATAAGAAAAAATAAGAAAAAATAAGAAAAAATAAGAAAAAACAGGAAAAAACAGGAAAAAATAGGGAAAATAGGGAAAAATATGGAAATCATGAGGAAATTTGAAAAAATATCGAAAAATAAAGTAAAGTAGGGAAAGATATCGTAAAATATGGAAAATAGAAAAAAAAGTAAAACAGGGAAAAATGAAACAAAATGGGTCAAAAATAGACAGAAATAAAGAAAACTAAAAAAATAAATGGAATAAAATTAGGGAAAAATGGGAACAAATTGAAAAAATTTGGAAAGATGGCGAAAAATATGAAAAAATAATGAAAAATAGGGAAAAATATTTAAAAATGGGGAAAAATTGGGAAAAATATGAAAAAATACGGAAAAATAGGGGAAATATGGAAAAATTGGGGAAAATAGGGGAAAATTGTGAGAAATAAGTAAAAATAAAATAAAATAAAGAAAAATAGGAAAAATAAAGTAAAACAGTGAAAAACAAAGCAAAATAGGGAAAAATAGAGAATAACATGGAAAATAGAAAAAAATATGCAAAAGTATAGAAATATATGGAAATATAGGTTAATATAAGGAGAATATGGAGAATATAGAAAAATAAGGAAAAATAGAGAAAAAACATGGAAAAATAAGGTAAAAACATGGAAAAGTAGAGAAGAAAGAAAAATCGGGGAAATATGAGAAAATATGCAAAAATACTGAAAAATATGAGAAAGTAGGGTAAAATGGGGAGAATAAGAAAAACGTAAGTAAAAATAGAGAAAAACATGGAAAGATAGAAGAAAATAGAAAAAAACAGTTAAAATAGGAAAAAATATGCAAAAATATGGAAAATATCAAATAGGGAGAAAATGGGAAAAATAGAGAAAATGGAGAAAACCATTAAAAATAAAGCAAATATACGGGAGAGTAGAGGAAAATAAAGAAAACAAGGAAAAATAAAGAAAAATATGCAAAAACGTAGAAAACTATGGGAAGTAGGAGAAAACAGGAAGAATAGGAAAAAATAAGTAAAAATAAAGGTAAGTACGAACAAATAGGAAAAAAACGAAAAAATTAAAAAAAATCAAGAAATTGGGAACTAAAAATTGGTAAAAATAGGGAAAAATACGAAAAAATTTGGACAAAATAGGAAAAAACAGGAAAGAAGAGGAAAAAATTGGCAGAAATGGGAAACAATGGTAATAAAAAACCAGGAAAAAAAAAAGAAAAAGTAGAGAAAAATAGGGAAATTTGAAAAAAAATAGGCATCGTTGTTATTATTTGTACGCCACTGTATAAAATACATTTTTAATTTTACTATATTAAATTATCGAACTCATGTTTTTATTGTAATAATTTCTAAATTATGAACAACTTATAGACGTAATGAGCTTAAAATGAGAAAGCTATTTCTTGCAGAGAGAGCTCAAGCTCTAACCAGTATTAACATGTTTACAAATTAATGATATGCAACAGCAAGAGCAAAAAATATCTTATAGAACGTTTCGCGCAAACAATGAGGGCATTACCTTTTCCCTAGCGAATGCCAGAGAATAACTAACATCCAGTTAGTAGTAATTAATCATCAGTATATTTATAATGCAATAACGACAAGGGGAAGAAGCGTTTTCGTATTAATGAGCTTTTTCTATGTTGAATTTTATATGAGAATCATTATTAACATTTACTTAGTTCACGCTTTTTTTTTTTGTTTCATTAAAGTTAACTAGAGCTCGAATGTTCTCGTCTATGTATTTTATATCTTATGGTTAAAAAATCAAAATTGGTTTCTTGTACATATAGACACAAAAATGAATATATTTAATAATATTTTTATAAAAATATATAACCGTAACGAACAAATATAAAAAAATCAGGCTATAATCATAAATCTCGTTCGCCATTTTTAATTCATTAATTTTGATAAAAAAATCATATTAACCCATCCTAATAACTCTCATATTAATTTTTAATCGAACCAGTAAATAATTAAAAATCTTGTCCGCCATCTTGGATTTATTAATTTTGACAAAAAATTTATAATCTCCGATTTTAAAAACACCAACATACTAATTTTGAATAAAATCGGACAATGATTATAAATCGTCCGCCATCTTAGATTCGCCATTAAAAATTTTAATTTTTGAGAAAAAATTCATAATGCCCGACCCCAAGAAATCATACATTCCAATTTTGAATTTCGATAAATAATCGAAAATCTCGTCCGCCATCTTGGACTGGCAATCTTGAATTTAATAATTTTTAAGAAAAAAGTCAAAATGTCGAATCCCAAAAACTCTCACATACCAATTTTGAATCGAATCGTAAAATTATTAAAAACCTCCATCTACCAAATTTAAATAGAATCGGTAAATAATCAAATATCTCGTCCGCCATCTTTTGGACTCGCCATTTTGAATTTAATAATTTTTGAGAAGAAAATTATAATCTCTGACCACAAAAACCCCCATATACCAATTTTCAATAGAATCGGAAAATAATCCAAAATCTCATCGGCCATCTTGGACTCACCATTTTGAATTTAATAATTTTTGAGAAAAAAATTATAATCTCTGACCACGAAATCCCCATATCCAAATTTTCAATAGAAGCGGTAAATAATCAAAAATCTCGTCCGCCATCTTGGGCTCGCCATTTTGAATTTAATAATTTTTGAGGAAAAATTATAATATCTGATCACACAATCTCAATATACCAATTTTCAATAGAATTGGTACATAATCAAAAATCTCGTCCGTCATCTTGGGCTCGCCATTTTGGATTTAATAATTTTTGAGGAAAACTATAATCTCCGACCCCAAAAATCGCCATATACCAATTTTCGAATGAATCGGTAAATAATCAAAAATCTCGTCCGCCATCTTGGACTCGCCATATTGAATTTAATAATTTTTGAGGAAAAAATTATAATCTCTGACCACGAAATCCCCATATACCAATTTTCAATAGAATTGGTACATAATCAAAAATCTCGTCCGCCATCTTGGGCTCGCCATTTTAAATTTAATAATTTTTGAGGAAAAAATTATAATCTCTGACCCCAAAAATCCCCATATTCCAATTTTCAATAGAATCGGTAAATAATCAAAAATCTTGTCCGCCATCTTGGACTCGCTATTTTGAATTTAATAATTTTTGAGGAAAAAATTATAATCTCTGACCCCAAAAATCCCCATATTCCAATTTTCAATAGAATCGGTACATAATCAAAAATCTCGTCCGCCATCTTGGACTCGCCATTTTGAGTTTATTAATTTTTGAGAAAAAAATTATAATCTCTAACCCCAAAAATCCCCATATACCAATTTTCAATAGAATCGGTACATAATCAAAAATCTTGTCCGCCATCTTGGGCTCGCCATTTTGGATTTAATAATTTTTGAGGAAAACTATAATCTCCGACCCCAAAAATCGCCATATACCAATTTTCGATTGAATCGGTAAATAATCAAAAATCTCGTCCGCCATCTTGGGCTCGCCATTTTGAATTTAATAATTTTTGAGGAAAAAATTATAATCTCTGACCCCAAAAACCCGCATATACCACTTTTCAACAAAATGGGTGAATAATCAAAAATCTCGTCCGCCATCTTGGACTCGCCATTTTGAATTTAATTATTTTTGAGAACAAAAATTATAATCTCTAACCCAAAAGACCCCCATATCCCAATTTTCATTAGAAACGGAAAATAATCAAACACCTCATCCGCCATCTTGGACTCGTAATTTTGAATTTAATAATTTTTGAGAAAAACTTTATAATCTCCGCCCCAAAGACCTCCATATACCTATTTTCAATGGAATAGGAAAATAATCAAAAATGTCGTCCGCCATCTTGGACTCGCCATTTTGAAATAATAATTTTCGAGAAAAAAATTATAATCTCTGACGCTAAAAAGCCTTAAACACCAATTTTCAATAGAATCGGTGAATAATCAAATATCTCGTCCGCCATCTTGGACTCGCCATCTTGAATTTAATAATTTTTGACACAAAAATTATAATCACTGACCCCAAAAATCCTCATATACCAATTTTCAATAGAATCTGTTCATATTCAAAAATCTTGTCCACCATCTTCTACTCGCCATCTTGAATTTAATAATTTTTGAGAAAATAATTATAATAAATGATCCCAAAAATCGTCATATACCAATTTTCAATAGAATCGGTAAATAATCAAAAATCTCGTCCGCCATCTTAGACTCGCCATCTTGAATTTAATAATTTTTGAGAAAAAAATTATAATTTCTGATCCCAAAAACCCGCATATAGCAATTTTCAACAAAATCGGTAAATAAATCAAAAATCTCATCCACCATCTTGGACTCGCCATCTTGAATTTAATAATTTTTGAGAAAAATTTATAATGCCCGAACCCAAAAACTCCCATATACCAATTTTCAATAGAATCCATCAATAATAAAAAATCGTGTCCGCCATCTTGGATCATGTCCGCCATCTTGGAGTCGCCATCTTGAATTTAATAATTTTTTAGAAAAAAATTATAATCAATGGTCCCAATAATCCCGATATACCAATTTTCAACAAAATCGGCAAATAATCAAAAATCTCTTCCGCCATCTTGGACTCGCCATCTTGAATTTAATAATTCTTGACGAAAAATTTATAATCCCCTAACCAAAAACCCCCATATACCATTTTTCATTAGAATCGGTCCATAATCAAAAATCATGTCCGCCATCTTGGATCATATCCGCTATCTTGAAGTCGCCATCTTTAAATTTAATTTTTTGGTCAAAAAATTCTTAATCTCCAACCAAAAGAAGCCTCATATATTAATTTTTAATAGAATCGGTAAATATTCAAAAATATCGACCACCATCTTTTACTCCGCCATCTTGAATTTAATAATTTTTTTAAAAAAAATTATATTCTTTGACCCCCAAAAACCCCCACATACAAAATTTTTAATGGAGTCGGTTAATAATCAAAAATCTTGTCCGCCATCTTGAAGACGCCATTTTAGTTTATCAATTTTGACAAAAAATTTATAATCGCCGACCCCAAATATCCCCACATACTAATTTTGTATACAATCGGTAAATAATCAAAAATATCTTGTCCGCTATCTTGGAGACGCCATCTTAAATTTAATATTTTTTATAAAAAAAATTATAATATCTGACCCCCAAAACCTCCACATACTAATTTTAAATGGAATCGGAAAATAATTAAAAATCTCGTCCGCCATTTTGGACTCGCCATTTTGAATTTTATTATTTTCGAAAAAAAAATTATAATCTCCAACCCCAAAAATCCCCATACACCAATTTTGAATAGAATCAGTTCATAATCAAAAATCTCGTCCGCCATCTTGGAGTCGCCATCTTAAATTTATTAATTTTAACAAAAAATTTATAATCTCCGACCCTAAAAATCTTCACATATTAATTTTCAACAGAATCGGTTCATAATCAAAAAACTCGTCGGCCATCTTGGACTCGCCATCTTGAATTTAATAACTTTCGAGAAAAAAATTATAATCTCTGACAACAAAAACCCCCATATACAAATTTTAAATAGAATCGGTTCATAATGAAAAATCTTGTCCGCCATCTTGGTATCGCCATCTTGTATTTAAAAGTCAAAATTGGATTCCTGCTCAAATTGAACAAATTTTACATGTTTCCAATTTTGTTCAATAACAGTAGAAGGCGCTACAACCTTCATAAAAAATCGCAGATTTGGGGAAATTTTCAAAAATTTGGCAATGTTACCAATAAAAGTTAGTAAGAGACGTTGCCAAATATACAAAAAAAAAATCACTAAATCTAGGGAATTTTTAATGACCCAAAAAAAATTCATACAAACGTGTATATAACTTTTGTTAATATATAAAAAAAAATTTTGTATGATAAATTTTATATTGCCTGATGGTTTGTATTCGACGTTGCCAAATGTAAAAAAAATCCCAAAATCTAGGGAATTTTAATGATTCAAAAAAATTATACAAACGTGTATACAACGTTTGTAAATATATAAAAAATATTGTTGTATTAGAAATTTTATAATGCCTGATATTTTGTATTCGACGTTGCCAAATGTACAAAAAAATCCCAAAAACTAGGGAATTATTAATGACCCAAAAAAAAATTCTTACAAACGTGTATACAACGTTTGTAAATTTATACAAAATATCTGTTTAAAAAATTTAATACTGCCTGATATTTTGTAAGCCATGTTGCCAAATATACAACAAAAATCTCTAAATCTATGGAATTTTTAACGGTACAAAAAAATTTATACAGTGTGTATAAATATATAAAAATCATTAAGATATAAGAAACTTTAAACTGCCTCATATTTTGTAAGCGACGTTGCCAAATATACAACAAGAATTTGTAAATCTAGAGAATTTTTAATGACAAAAAAATTCATACACACGTGTATACAATGTTCATAAATTTATAAAATATATTTTTGAATAAGAAATTTAATAATGCCTGATATTTAGTGTTCGACGTTGCCAAATTTACAAAAAATCCCAAAATCTAGGGAATTTTTAATGACCAAAAAGAAAATTATACAAAAGTGTTTACAATATTTGTAAATAAATTAAAAATATTGTTGAATAAGAAATTTTATATTGCTTGATATTTTGTATTCACCGTTGCCAAATGTACAAAAAATCCTAAAATCTAGGACATTTTTAATGACCCAAAAAAAAATTATACAAACGTGTACACAATGTTTGTAAATATATAAAAAATTTTAAAAAGCTTAATATTATGTAAACAACGTTGCCATATATACAAAAAAAATCGTAAAATGCAGGGAGTTTTGAACAACAAAAAAAAATTATATGACGTATGAACAACATTTGTAAATATATAAAAATCATAATGGAATGAGAAATTTTAAACAGCCCAATATTTTATAAGCGACGTTGCCACATATACAACAATATCCTTGAATCTATGGAAATGTTAATGGTACAAAAAAATTCATATAACATATGAAAATATATAAAAACATTATTACGTAATAAATCTGATATAATGTAAGCGGCGTTGCCAAATATACACAAGAAATCATTTATTTAGGGAATTTTCAATGACCCAAAAAAAAATTCATACAGTGTTTGTAAATATATAAAAATTATAAGGATATAAGAAACTTTAAAATTTCTCATATTTTGTAAGCGACGTTGCCAACTATACAAAAAAATCACAAAGGCTAGAGAATTTTTAACGGCACAAGAAAATTTATACAGTGTGTATAAATAAATAAAAATTATTAGGATATAAGAAATTTTAAAATGTTTCATATTTTGTGAGCGACGTTGCCAAATATACAACAAAAATTCCCTAAATCTAGGGAATTTTTAACGGTACAAAAAAATTCATACAGTGTGTTTAAATATATAAAAATCATTAAGATATAAGAAACTTTAAACTGACCGATATTTTGTAAGCGACGTTGCCAAATATAGAACAAAAATCCCTAAATCTGGGGAATTTTTAACAGTACAAAAAAGTTCATACAGTGTGTATAAATATATAAAAATCATTAAGATATAAGAAACTTTAAACTGGCCGATATTTTGTAAGCGACGTTGCCAAATATAGAACAAAAATCCCTAAATCTGGGGAATTTTTAACAGTACAAAAAAGTTCATACAGTGTGTATAAATATATAAAAATCATTAAGATATAAGAAACTTTAAACTGACCGATATTTTGTAAGCGACGTTGCCAAATATAGAACAAAAATCCCTAAATCTGGGGAATTTTTAACAGTACAAAAAAGTTCATACAGTGTGTATAAATATATAAAAATCATTAAGATATAAGAAACTTTAAACTGACCGATATTTTGTAAGCGACGTTGCCAAATATAGAACAAAAATCCCTAAATCTGGGGAATTTTTAACAGTACAAAAAAGTTCATACAGTGTGTATAAATATATAAAAATCATTAAGATATAAGAAACTTTAAACTGACCGATATTTTGTAAGCGACGTTGCCAAATATACAACAGAATTCCCTAAATCTAGGGAATTTTTAACGACCCAAAAAAAAATTCATACAAACGTGTATAAAATGTCTGTAAATATATAAAAAATATTGTTTGTATAAGAAATTTTATATTGCCTGATACTTTGTGTTCGACGTTGCCAAGTGTATAAAAAAATCCATTAATCTGGGGAATTTTTAACCACCCAAAAAAAATTCATATAAACGTGTATACAATGCTTTTAAATATATAAAAAATATTGTTTGGATAAGAAATTTTATATTGCCTGATATTTTGTGTTCGACGTTGCCAAGTGTATAAAAAAATCCATTAATCTGGGGAATTTTTAACCACCCAAAAAAAATTCATATAAACGTGTATACAATGCTTTTAAATATATAAAAAATATTGTTTGGATAAGAAATTTTATATTGCCTGATATTTTGTGTTCGACGTTGCCAAGTGTATAAAAAAATCCATTAATCTGGGGAATTTTTAACCACCCAAAAAAAATTCATACAAACGTGTATACAATTTTTGTAAATATATAAAAAATAATGTTTGTATAAGAAATTTTATATTGCCTGATATTTTGTGTTCGACGTTGCCAAGTGTTCAAAAAAAATCCATTAATCTGGAGAATTTTTAAAGACCCAAAAAATTCATAAAAACGTGTATACAATGTTTGTAAATATATAAAAAATAATGTTTGTATAAGAAATTTTATATTGCCTGATATTTTGTATTCGACGTTGCCAAGTGTACAAAATAATCCCTAAATTAAGGAAATTTTTTTACAATATCTGTAAATATGTAAAAATAATATTTGTGTAGAAAATTTTAAAAATCCTGATATTTTGTAAGCGACGTTGCCATATAAAAAAAAATCATTAAATCTAGGAAATTTTTAAGAACTCAAAAAAAAATTCAAACAATGTTTGTAAATAAATCAAAATTGTTATTTTATAAGAAATTTTAAAAAGCCTAAAATTATATAAGCGATGTTGCCAAGTATAAAAAAATCCCTGAATCTAGGAAATTTTTAACTGATAAAAAAATCATACAGTATTTATAAATATATAAAATCATTATTTTATAAATAATTTAAAGAGGCTTGATATGTTATAAATATATAAAAATAATAATTGTGTAGAATATTTTTTAAATTCTGATATTTTGTAAGCGACGTTGCCAAATTTATAAAAAAATCACTAAATCTAGGAAATTTATTTACAATATTTGTAAAAATATGAAAATAATAATTGTGTAGGAAATTTCGAAAAGCCGGTTATTTCATATGCGACGTTGCCAAATATATAAAAAAAATTCGAAATGTAGGAAATTTTTTATATTTAAACGAATTTGTAAATATTTATAAATCATTGTTTTTTAATAAATTAAAAATTGCGCGAAAATTTTGTAACCGACGTTGCCAAATATACTAAAAAATCTTTAATCCAGGGAATTTTTTTCGGCACAAAAAAAAATCATTCAACGTAAATTGTAAATTTTCTATAAATATTATAGTTTAGGCAGAATTATAAGAAATATTTTTATCTTATTTAATTAATTTACAGTTATAATTATGTTATAAATATTTGTAACTAATTGGAAAAAATACGATTCTCATCTATTTTAATCAATAAATAAGGAGACTAAAATTTAACATTATTACGGCTCGTTCTGGCGTAAAATTGGTTGTTATTCCAGGAGTGCTTACAAAATGGCTTAGTACGTACATGTATCCAAAAAGGGATACAATTTAAGAGGATATTATCCGAAAAGTGTTTAGTTTATGTGATGCACACTATAAATAATGGCTTTACGGCTACGTATAGTTGGATGTCGCTTATTTTATGATATAGAAGTGATACGTGCCATTTATATCGGATAGGAAAAATATATATATATGTAACGGTGGATTTATATACTAAGAACAATACAGATTATTTTTTTGATACATTTTATAGAATAACTAAAACGAGAAATAAATCAATTATAAATTAAATTTGGAAAAAATATTGAAGATTCTATTGACTGCGCCAATTATATTTTTAAAAAATGTGGGAAAATTTTTTAACTGATTATAATTTAGCAAAAAATAATATGTAATTTAAAATTAACATTTAAAATTAACAATTTCACAAAAATAAAGTATTTTTTTGATAGAGAATTTTAAAAAATTTAACAATAAATTTTTTTTATATACGAATTTGGAAAAAGCAACAATGCATTTGCCATATGTGAATTAAAATAAATTATGCAAAAATCATTTTTCAAATCTAAATAATGAATTAAAAAACGCAAAAATGCATTTTGCTGCATTCTTATTTATGTAAAGCAACAATGCATTTTTCATAATAGAATAAATAAGAAAATTTATTTATTTTCCGCATATAAATTTACAAAAAGTTATAATGCATTTTGTCATATAAAAATTAAGAAATGAAAAAAAAAACAAAAATTCATTTTTTATTGTATAAGTTATAAAAAAAATGCATTTTTGTTTTTTTATTCAAGTGTAAAAAAACTTACTTTTCATTTTTTTAGTCAAATGCAGAAAAATTAATTTTTCTCGTTTAATAAAAAGTGAAAAAATGCATTATTTTTTATTCACCTTTAAGAAAATGCATTTTTTTCTTTTTTATTTCAGTAAAGAAAAATGCACTTTTGCTTTTTATTCAAATATAAAAAAATGCATTTTTTCTCATTTAATAAAGAGCGAAAAATGTATTTTTGCTTTTTTATTCGAGTGTAAAAAAACTCATTTTTCCTTTTTTTTATTCAAATGCAGAAAAATGCAAAAAGGGCAACAATGTATTTTTTCACATTCAAATTTGAAAAAAGCAACAATGCGTTTTACCATTGAAGAAATTAAAACAAAGCAACAATGCACTTATTTAACGCTTTAATAAAAAAAACAATGAATTTTTTACACTAAAATTTGAAATAATTACTCAAATTTGAAAAAAAAAGTCAAAAATGCATTTTTTTCCACTTCAACAAAAAAGCAGAAATGCATTTTTTATACTTGAACAAAAAAGCAAAAGTACGTTTTTTAACACTTGAATAAACAGAGCAAAAATGCATTTTTAACACTTGAACTTAATCAAAATGTACTTTTTACAATTGAATAAAAAAACAAAAATGCATTTTTTTATACGTAAATAAAAGAGCAAAAATGCATTTTTTACACTTGAACTAAAAACAAAATGCATTTTTAACACTTGAGTAAAAAAACAAAAATGCATTTTTTACACTTGAACTTAATCAAAATGTACTTTTTACAATTGAATAAAAAAACAAAAATGCATTTTTTTATACGTAAATAAAAGAGCAAAAATGCATTTTTAACACTTGAACTTAATCAAAATGCATTTTTAACACTTGAGTAAAAAAACAAAAATGCAGTTTTTCACACTTGAGTAAAAAAGCAAAAATGCATTTTTTTACACTTAAATAAAAGTGCAAAAATGCATTTTTTACACTTGAACTAAAAACAAAAATGCATTTTTATCACTTGAGTAAAAAAACAAAAATGCATTTTTTCACACTTGAGTAAAAAAACAAAAATGCATTTTTATCACTTGAGTAAAAAAACAAAAATGCATTTTTTCACACTTGAGTAAAAAAACAAAAATGCATTTTTAACACTTGAGTAAAAAAACAAAAATGCATCTTTTCACACTTGAGTAAAAAAACAAAAATGCATTTTTAACACTTGAGTAAAAAAACAAAAATGCATTTTTTCACACTTGAGTAAAAAAACAAAAATGCATTTTTTTATACGTAAATAAAAGAGCAAAAATGCATTTTTAACACTTCAGTAAAAAAACAAAAATGCATTTTTTACACTTGAACTTAATCAAAATGTACTTTTTACAATTGAATAAAAAAACAAAAATGCATTTTTTTATACGTAAATAAAAGAGCAAAAATGCATTTTTAACACTTGAACTTAATCAAAATGCATTTTTAACACTTGAGTAAAAAAACAAAAATGCAGTTTTTCACACTTGAGTAAAAAAGCAAAAATGCATTTTTTTACACTTAAATAAAAGTGCAAAAATGCATTTTTTACACTTGAACTTAAACAAAATGCATTTTTAACACTGAGTAAAAAAACAAAAATGCAGTTTTTTACAATTAAATAAAAGAGCAAAAATGCATTTTTTACACTTGAACTAAAAACAAAATGCATTTTTAACACTTGAGTAAAAAAGCAAAAATGCATTTTTTCACACTTGAGTAAAAAAACAAAAATGCATTTTTATCACTTGAGTAAAAAAGCAAAAGTGCATTTTTTTACACTTAAATAAAAGTGCAAAAATGCATTTTTTACACTTGAACTTAAACAAAATGCATTTTTAACACTTGAGTAAAAAAGCAAAAATGCATTTTTTCACACTTGAGTAAAAAAACAAAAATGCATTTTTATCACTTGAGTAAAAAAGCAAAAATGCATTTTTTTACACTTAAATAAAAGTGCAAAAATGCATTTTTTACACTTGAACTTAAACAAAATGCATTTTTAACACTGAGTAAAAAAACAAAAATGCAGTTTTTCACACTTGAGTAAAAAAGCAAAAATGCATTTTTTTACACTTAAATAAAAGTGCAAAAATGCATTTTTTACACTTGAACTAAAAATAAAATGCATTTTTAACACTTGAGTAAAAAAACAAAAATGCATTTTTTACACTTGAACTAAAAACAAAAATGCATTTTTTCACACTTGAGTAAAAAACAAAAATGCATTTTTTCACACTGAGTAAAAAAGCAAAAATGCATTTTTTTACACTTAAATAAAAGAGCAAAAATGCATTTTTTACACTTGAACTAAAAACAAAATGCATTTTTAACACTTGAGTAAAAAAATTAAAATGCATTTTTTACACTTGAACTAAAACCAAAATGCACTTTTTACAATTGAATAAAAAAGCAAAAATGCATTTTTCATACTTGAATAAAAAAGCAAAAATGCATTTTTTTACGCTTGAGTAAAAAACGAAAGTACACTTGAATTAATACCAAAATGCGTTTTTATAGTTAAATAGAAAAGCAAAAATGTATTTTTTCACATTTAATAATTTTGATATTTTTTGCGATATAATCTGTATAATTATTTTATTTGTAATAAAAATTATTTTACAATGTATAAAAAAAAATTTGTTAATATTTATTCACCCGTACTAACGTTCTCATAGCCACATCCATACCGTAACAACAAAGACGTAAATAAGAAGTTATTCATAAAAATTTGCTCAAGTTCAAAATGATTTATTGGGAAAGCGAAAAACGGTTTTTCCACCGGCTTTGAGGTGTATCTCGGATTTTAATGGATTAAATCCTACGTAGTTTTTACGGTCTTAAATGGAAAGATTTAATTTGAAATGTCTATTTGTTCGCTTTTTAACGTCCAACTAAAAAAGGTGTTTACATAATGAATAGAACTGATTCTCATTTTTTTTTCTTCTCTTGGATTTACTGTTTTAAATTCTTTATTTACCATCAACTTGAATATCGCAGAATGCGTTGATTTTTTTTTTGTTAGAGGTTTTAAAATAGATTGAATTTGCATTACAATAGTAGAGATGGAAATATTTTTATATATAAAAAAATATATCGAAATATTAATTAATTTTAATCCCATGTAAATCGTTTGAAAAAATTAAAATAAATATTCTATAACATTTTATAGAAAAATGCATTGTTGCTTTTTTTAAATTTATAATTAATAAAATACATTATTCGTTTTTCGCGTGGAAAATACATTTTTTATTCAATTGTGAAAAAATGAACTTTTCCTGTGATCTTAACAGATCTATGGAAAAATTAATTTTTTTATAAATTTAAGTGAGAACAAATTCATTTTTTATATTTTTGTGTAAAAAATGCATTTTTTTCTTTTTTATTTAATTATGAAAAGTGCATTTTTGCTTTTTTATTCACGTGTGAAAAATGCATTTTTGACATTATATTCAACTGTAAAAAATGCGTTTTTGTTTTAGTGCAATTGTAAAAAAATACGTTTTGTTTTTGGTTCAAGTGTAAAAAAATGCACTTTTTTTTAAATGTGTAAAATGCATTTTAGCTTTTTTAATTCAAGTGTAAAAAATGCATTTTGATTTTAGTTCAAGAGTAATAAAATTTACTTTTTTAAAAAGTGTAAGAAACGCATTTGTTCTTTTTTATTCTCTCTCTGCCTGTCTGCCTGTCTGCCTGTCTGCCTGTCTGCCTGTCTGCCTGTCTGCCTGTCTGCCTGTCTGCCTGTCTGCCTGCCTGCCTGAATGCCTGCCTGCCTGCCTGCCTGCCTGCCTGCCTGTCTGTCTGCCTGTCTGCCTGTCTGCCTGTCTGCCTGTCTGCCTGTCTGCCTGTCTGTCTGTATGTCTGTCTGCCTGTCTGCCTGTCTGCCTGTCTGCCTGTCTGTCTGTATGTCTGTCTGCCTGTCTGCCTGTCTGTCTGCCTGTCTGCCTGTCTGCCTGTCTGTCGGCCTGCCTGCCTGCCTGCCTGCCTGTCTGTCTGCCTGTCTGCCTGTCTGCCTGTCTGCCTGTCTGCCTGTCTGCCTGTCTGCCTGTCTGTCTGTATGTCTGTCTGCCTGTCTGCCTGTCTGCCTGTCTGTCTGCCTGTCTGCCTGTCTGCCTGTCTGTCGGCCTGCCTGCCTGCCTGCCTGTCTGCCTGTCTGTCTGCCTGTCTGTCTGCCTGCCTGAATGCCTGCCTGCCTGTCTGCCTGTCTGTCTGCCTGTC
>OY725356.1:7834639-7837139 GCA_963243735.1 Neocrepidodera transversa
CAATATGACTGGACAAATCCAGACATTAGACAAAGAAAACGCTAGACTTAGACAAGAACTACAAAAAGAACAATTAAAACCAAAATCTAACGAAATGACAATATCATACGCTGCGGCTGCCTCGGCACCAAAGCCTAACGGAGCACAAGTTGCAATAAATAAAAATAAAGCAAAACAGACAAACACCATTTTTATTTCCTCAGAAAAATACAAAACGGGGCAGAAAGTGCAAGAAGCACTAACTAAAATCATAGATCCCAGAAAAACCGCAATTAGAATCGAACGCATGAAAACAACCCCGAAACTCCTCATAGTGGAGACGTCCTCAAAAGAAGACGCGCAAAAAATATTGAACAATGAAACGATAAAAAAGGACTTCACTTGTGAAGAACCTAAGAAACGCAATCCCCTGGTGATTATCTATGACGTATCGTCGACGATGACACCAGAGGTACTGCTAGAGAGCATACACAAACAAAATTTTGCAAATATGACAAAAGAGTCCTTTGACTCAAAAATAAAATTTAGGTTCAAAACAGGACCGAAAGGTAAAAGAACCGCGAACTTCGTCATGGAAGTAAGCGGAGATATGAGGACGTCACTACTGAGGGGAAGACGGGTGTTTATTGATTTCACAAGTGCAGCCGTGAAAGACTACCTAGTAGTCGCAAAATGCCTAAGGTGCCAAGACCTTGGGCATGTAAGTAAACATTGCCCCAAAACGGAGGCCACTTGTGGTCACTGTGGAGGCGGGCACGAGAAAAAAGATTGCGATAAAACGAGACAGGCAAAGGTATGCGTACCGTGCCTAATAAGAAAGAAGAAATGTGACCCCGCAAGGGATTGTCAAACCTACCAGATGATGGTGGAAAGGTTGATCCAAAAGACCAACTATGAGTGATACGACCAGTGTGACCTCACAGATCAACACGGACGTATCAAACATACAAGTCTGCGACAACCCGAAGCCAAAGTCAAAATCGAAAAGCATAAGAGACCGCTTGCGGATGATTTCATTTAGAAATAAAAATAATAACAAAAAACAGAATAAAGATAAAAATGTCAATACAAATATTCAAGTAGATACAAAAGATTACCAAATCAGTACCAACAATGATACCAATAAATTATACAACAATATAGAATTGTCGATGCGCCTCAGTAGACTCGAGGAACCCAATATCTTGACTGCTGCTCTAAGGCATGTAGTCAGAAAGAGACATAAATATGGAGATACCATAACATTCCCGGTGCCGGATGCGGTGGATAGAATCCACCTTAAAAGCAATAACATTCCAACAGATGCGGGGGAATTGCTTTATCTGTTGGTGACAGTGTTCAAGAGAAGAGATGAGGAACTAGACATGGAAGAGCTTTACAGAGACTTCACTATGACGCATGGGCGAATAACATATGACCATACACAGAAATGGCCAATGTGTCACATACACACAAGGTACCCGTAAGAATTGGGCAGCTAAACTGCATGCGCAGTGAAGCTGTCACTCACGAATTACGTAAAGCAGCGGAAGAACTAAATCTAGATATGGCCTGCATGCAGGAACCATATACTAGAATGGGGAAACCACAGGGTATGCCAATAACTGCACAAGTTGCAAGTATTGGTCATAACCCAATGGCGATAACCATATTGTTCAATAAAAAATACAAACTCTGTCACCTACAGCAGTTCAGCAATGACCACTGCGTCTGCGTGGAACTGTTAACGCAGTATGGAAACTTTATAATCGTAAACATGTACTGTCAGTTCGAGGACGACATTGAACCCTATGTGGATCAAGCGCGGAGAATATTCCGGGCGTATCAGAATCGCCCTGTAATAATGGCGATAGATGCGAACGCTAGGTCAACGTTGTGGAACTCAAATCGCACGGACGGTAAGGGAGAAGTGATGGAAGACCTGCTTGACGAATTGCAATTATATGTGATAAATCGAGCGGGTAATCCACCAACATTTGAGAACAGAGCGGGGGCGAGCAGTAATATCGATATTACAATCTCAAACCTGCTTGCGTATGAAAAAATCAAGTGTTGGAAAGTTACCAGACATGCGACAATGAGTGACCACAACCTCATAACATTTGAAGTGGGCGATCCTGCAGAGGGGGACGTGCAGAATCGAACTGATCAGTACAACTTATACAAGGCAAACTGGCAGAAGCTGAAAGAGGAATTCACTCCACCCATACCGGTACAACCAAACCAGAATATACACGAATATGCCAAAAGTCTGACGAACACAATACAAAGAGCAATGCAAGTGTCGATTCCTCACAGAAAAGACACGAGCAAAGTGCGAAATCTCGCCTGGAAGGAAGAGCTCACAAGGCTCAGAAGCCAGGTGAGATACGCCAGAAGAAGCTATCAACGAAGTGGTGTGCATGCTGAAAGGCAGCGCCTACTGCAAGTATACAGACAGAAGAAGGACATATATGTCAGTATGATTAAGACAATCAAAAAACAAAGCTGGGAAAGATTT
>OY725356.1:7842139-7854639 GCA_963243735.1 Neocrepidodera transversa
TTATTATAATTTTATTACTGTCCATTAAATACGCAAAATTTCGAAATTTTTTCATCATTTATGTTGTATTTCCAAAAAATGTAATTATTGAGTACACCATACGATATAGCTAAAATAAAATAAGAAATCATTTAAAATCGTCAAAAATTTTATAAATTATCAAAAGTTGTTAAAAAATATCAAAAATTATCAAAAATTATCAAAAATTATCAAAAATTATCAAAAATTATCAAAAATTATCAAAAATTATCAAAATTTATCAAAAATTATCAAAAATTATCAAAAATTATCAAAAATTATCAAAAATTATCAAAAATTATCAAAAATTATCAAAAATTATCAAAAATTATCAAAAATTATCAAAAATTATCAAAAATTATCAAAAATTATCAAAAATTATCAAAAATTATCAAAAATTATCAAAAATTATCAAAAATTATCAAAAATTATCAAAAATTATCAAAAATTATCAAAAATTATCAAAAATTATCAAAAATTATCAAAAATTATCAAAAATTATCAAAAATTATCAAAAATTATCAAAAATTATCAAAAATTATCAAAAATTATCAAAAATTATCAAAAATTATCAAAAATTATCAAAAATTATCAAAAATTATCAAAAATTATCAAAAATTATCAAAAATTATCAAAAATTATCAAAAATTATCAAAAATTATCAAAAATTATCAAAAATTATCAAAAATTATCAAAAATTATCAAAAATTATCAAAAATTATCAAAAATTATCAAAAATTATCAAAAATTATCAAAAATTATCAAAAATTATCAAAAATTATCAAAAATTATCAAAAATTATCAAAAATTATCAAAAATTATCAAAAATTATCAAAAATTATCAAAAATTATCAAAAATTATCAAAAATTATCAAAAATTATCAAAAATTATCAAAAATTATCAAAAATTATCAAAAATTATCAAAAATTATCAAAAATTATCAAAAATTATCAAAAATTATCAAAAATTATCAAAAATTATCAAAAATTATCAAAAATTATCAAAAATTATCAAAAATTATCAAAAATTATCAAAAATTATCAAAAATTATCAAAAATTATCAAAAATTATCAAAAATTATCAAAAATTATCAAAAATTATCAAAAATTATCAAAAATTATCAAAAATTATCAAAAATTATCAAAAATTATCAAAAATTATCAAAAATTATCAAAAATTATCAAAAATAATCAAAAATTATCAAAAATTATCAAAAATTATCAAAAATTATCAAAAATTATCAAAAATTATCAAAAATTATCAAAAATTATCAAAAATTATCAAAAATTATCAAAAATTATCAAAAATTATCAAAAATTATCAAAAATTATCAAAAATTATCAAAAATTATCAAAAATTATCAAAAATTATCAAAAATTATCAAAAATTATCAAAAATTATCAAAAATTATCAAAAATTATCAAAAATTATCAAAAATTATCAAAAATTATCAAAATTTATCAAAAATTATCAAAAATTATCAAAAATTATCAAAAATTATCAAAAATTATCAAAAATTATCAAAAATTATCAAAAATTATCAAAAATTATCAAAAATTATCAAAAATTATCAAAAATTATCAAAAATTATCAAAAATTATCAAAATTTATCAAAAATTATCAAAAATTATCAAAAATTATCAAAAATTATCAAAAATTATCAAAAATTATCAAAAATTATCAAAAATTATCAAAAATTATCAAAAATTATCAAAAATTATCAAAAATTATCAAAAATTATCAAAAATTATCAAAAATTATCAAAAATTATCAAAAATTATCAAAAATTATCAAAAATTATCAAAAATTGCAAAAAGTACAAAAATTTACAAATTTCAAAAAACAAAACTCAAAAATTCCGAAAATTTTAAAATCAAAAATTTCACACATTACGAAAATCTCAAGAATTATAATACTTTAAAAAATAAAAAAAAATCAAAAAAATCATTTCAAAAAGGAAAAAATGATTTCATAAATTTTGAAAATTAAAAAAAAAATCGAAAATTTTAAATCAAAAATAAATATTTCATATATTTTAAAAATGTCAAAAAAACTAATCTCAAAAATTTAGAAAATTTTAGAACAAGAAACAAAAATTTCAACCGTTTCAATAATGTCAAAAAAAAACCAAAAAAAAATGTTTCAAAAAGTCAGAAATTTTTCATGAATTACCAAAATTTCGAAAATTATAAAAAAACGAAACTCAAAAATTCCGAAAATTTTAGATCTAAAATAAAAATTTTATAAATTTTAAAAACTTTCAAAAATTTAGAAAATTTTAAAACAAAAATCAAAGATTTTAACCGTAACAAGAATTTCAAGAAAAACAAAATATTCAAAAAACTAAAAAATAATTTCAGAAAGTTCAAACAATTTCATGAAATTCAAAAATTTCGAAAATTATACAAAAATGAAATTCAAAAATGCCGAAATTTTTAATTGAAAATAATAATTTAAAAAAAAATAAACTCAAAATTTTGAAACAACATAGAATTTTAACTATTACAAAATCTCAAGAATTAATTTAATAAAATAAAAAAAAACTAACAACTTAAAAATTTGAAAATATCAGAAAATTCCAAAAATTTCGAAAATTATGAAGATTTTACGTGTTCAAAAATTGAAAAAAAAATTACAATTTCAAAAATATTTCAAATTTTGAAAGTTACGATAATTATAAAAATTTCGAAATGCTCGAAATTTTGAAAAATATCCAAAAGAAAATTAATAAATTCCAAAAATTTTAAATCGAAAAAATCTCATGATTAAGAAAAATCTCAAAAACTACAAAAAAGTTAAAAATGTTAAATTCAAAATTCACAATTAAAAAAAAAACCTGCAAAAATTTCAAGTTTAAAAAATTTCAAAAAAACAAAAATATCACAAAAAAAATAAAAAGTAAAATAATCCAAAAACGTCAAATCTGGAAAAACTTCAAAAATTCTGAATATGTTAAAAATTACTAAAATTTTGAAATCTTAAAAATTTACAATATTTCAGCGATTTCCAAAAAAATTTAAATTTTGAAAATTTCATAAATTATAAAAATTTCTAAAATTCCGTAAATTTTAATCAAAAATAGGAATTGCATAAGTTTTTAAAATTTTAAAACTAAACTAAAAAATTTCAACCATTCCAAAAATCTCAAAAAAAAAATAAAAAATCATTTCAAAAAGTCAAAGAAATTTCGGAAATTATAAAAAAATGAAACTCGAAAATTCCGAAAATTTTGACTAAAAAATAAAAATTTCAAAAATTTTAATAGTTTCAAAAAAACTAAACTCAAAAATTTGGAAAATTTTAAAACAAAAATCGAAAATTTCAACCATTACAAAAATCTCAAAAAAAAAATAAAAAATCATTTCAAAAAGTCAAAGAAATTTCGGAAATTATAAAAAAATGAAACTTAAAAATTCCGAAAAAATTTTAACTACAAAAAAAAATTTTAAAAATTTTTACAATTTCAAAAAAACTGAACTCAGAAATTTGGAAAATTTTAAAACAAAAATCGAAAATTTCAACCATTACAAAAATCTCAAGATTTACGAAACTCAAAAATTAAAAAAAAAAACTAAAAAGTGAAAATTTTTAAAAAGTCACAAAAATTTGAAAAAACTGAAAAAAACTGAATTCAAAAATTCCTAAAATTTTAAAACAAAAATAAAAAAATATTTAGAATTCAAAAAATGCAAGAATTATAAAAATTCCAAGAAGTTCGAAAATTATGAATATTTTCACTATTCAAAAATTAAAAAAAAATTCAATAATTTCTAGTTTCAACAATTTAAGAAAAAACAAAAATTAAAAAAAAAACAAAATAGTAAAAATTTAAAAAAAAAATCAAAAAACACTCGGATTTAAAAAATTTGAAAAGCTACAAAGATTTCAAATTATTCGATAATTTGGAATATTTCAACAAAACTAGATATTTAAAAATTCAACAATTTCAAAAATATTTAAAATTTTGTAATTTCCGGAAGTTACAAAAATTTCAAAATGTTCTAAATATGAAAAAAAAACTAAAATTTTAAAACGAAAATGATTAGGAAAATTTTTAAAAATTACGAATAAATTTAAAATTCTAAATTAAAAACTCACAATTAAAAAAAAAAACAAAAATTTCTAGTTTGAAAAATTTCACAAAAAAACTAAAAAGAAAAAATTCCAAAAATGTCAAATCTGGAAAAACTTGAAATATGTTAAAAATTATAAAAAAATTGAAATTTCAAAAATTCTGAATATTTCAGCGATTTCAAAAACAATTAAAATTTTAAAAATTATAAAAATGTCTAAAATTCACAAATTCCGAAAATTTTAAATCAAAAATAAAAATTTCATACATTTTTAAAATTTCACAAAATCCAAAATTTCAACCACTTCAAAAGTCTCAAGATTTAAAAAACTTAAAAAAAAAACAAATAAAAAATAATTTCAAGTCGGAAATTATAAAAAAAAGAAACTCTAAAATTCCGGAAATTTTAATAATTTCAAAAAAAAACCAAACTCAAAATTTAGAAAAAATTAAAACAAAAATCGAAAATTTCAACCATTACAAAAATCTCTAGAATTTTTCAGTTAAAAAAAAAAACTAAAAAAACATTTCAAAAATTCAAAAAAAATTTCATGAATTTCAAAAATTTCGAAAATTATAAAAAAATGAAAATCAAAAATTGCGAAAATTTGAAATCGAAAATAAAAATTTCATAAATTTTAAAAATTGAAAAAAAAAATAAATTGAAAAATTTAGAAAATTTTAAAACGAAAATAAAAAATTTCAACAGTGATTTTGTGAATATCAAGAATTTCAAAAATAAAAAAAACTAAAAAAACCATTTCAAAAAGTCAAAAAAAATTTGTAAATTAAAAAAAATCTCAATAATTCCGAAAATTTTAAATCAAAAATAAAAATTTCAAAAAAAAAGAACTCAGAATTTTAGAAAATTATAAAACAACAATCAAAAATTTGAACTATTCCAAAAATCTTAATTACAAAAAGTTACAAAAAAAAAATAAAAAATTAAAAAATAAATAAAAAGTTAAAAATTTGAAAGAAGTTACAAAAATTCAAAAAAATTGAAAAAAACAAAATTCTAAAATTTCTTAAAATTTAAATAAAAAATTTCAAGTATTCAAAAAATTGCAAAAACTATAAAAATTCCAACAATTTCGAAAATTATGAATATTTTAAGTGTTCAAAATTAAAAAAAAAGCATCAGTTTCAATTTTCAAGAATAAAAAAAAATACAAAAATACAAAAAATAAAAAAAAAGTCTCGAATTTCAAAAATTTTAGTAACCATAAAGATTTCAAATTATTTGAAAGTTTTGAACTTTTTAATAAAAATGTATTGAAAATTAAAAAAGAACAATTTCCAGAATATTTAAAATTTTGAAAGTTACGAAAGTTCCGAAAATTTCGAAATGTTCAAGAATTTTAAAAAGTATCAAAAAAAAAATTAAAAATGTCCTAAAATAGTAAAACGCAAAAATTTTATGATTAAAAATTTTTTAAAAAAAAACGAAAAATATTAATTTTTCAAAAAACTCAAAAATGTAAAAAATAAAAATTCCAAAAATGTCAAATCTGGAAAAATTTCAAAAACTCTAAATGTTAAAAATTACAAAAGTTTTTGAAATTTCAAAAATTTGGATAACTTCAGTAATTTCCATAAAATAAAAATTTTGAAAACTCCAAAATTTATAAAAATTCTAAATTTCAAAAATTTTAATCAATTTTTAAAATTTTTAAATAAAAATTAAAAATTTTAACAAGAATTAAAAAATTACAAAATTTTCGAAAAATTAAAAAAACTTTTTGAGGTTAAAAATTTCAAAAAATCACAAAAAATTAAAAAATAAGCTGATTTCAAAAATTCTGTAAATTTTAAAACGAAAATAAAAAATTTCAAAAAATTCAAAAATTTTCTAAAATTATTATTTTCAAAAATAGTTTCAAGGATTAAAAATAAAAACAAAATAATTAAAAATTAAACGAAAAACAAAAAAATTAAATATTAAAAAAAAATCAAAAAAACATTCGAATTTTAAAAATTTGTAGAACTTCAAAGATTAGAAATTATTTGAAAAACTAGAAATAATTTAAAAATTCTAAAATAAAAACTTAAAAAAAAACTTCAAAAAACTATAAAAAGTAAAAAATTCCAAATCAAATTTGGAAAAATTTCAAAAATATTGAAATTTCAAAAATATTTATAACTTCAGTAATTTCCAACAAAATTAAAATTTTGAAAATTCCAAAATTTTTAAATTGCAAATATGCCGAAAATTTTAACAAATTTTTAAAATAAAATAAAAATTACAATAATTAAAGAATTACGAAATTTTCAAAAAAATTAAAAAAACTTAACAGTTAAAAATTTGAAAAAAGTCACAAAGATTTCAAAAATTTAAAAAAAAAGTGAATTCAAAAATTCCTTAAATGACACAACAAAAAAAAACAGATTTAAAATTTTTAAAAATTTCACGAATTTAAAAAAATTTAATTAAAATTATTATTATTAATATAAATTTAATACAATAATGTTCCTATGGAAAAATTTTTAAAATTTAAATAGTAAAATAATTATTTCTAACTAGTTATTTTAAGTTTTTAAATTTTGATTATATCTAGTAAGTCTTGGGATACTTACCGATACCATAAGGGCTCTATTTTGTACAGCAAAACTATAACAATTCATCGATAGAGGTTTTTCAGTTTCTAGTAGAAACATAAGTAAAAGTTGACAATTTTTCTTTTCCCATTGGTACCATTTAAAGCCTTGAGCTTTATTATAAATATTTTCACACTAAAATTAAATAAAATTTGTGAACTGAAAAAATTAAAATATTTTTATTACCTCGATTTGTATTTGTTCTCCAGTCTCAGCTACAACGACAGATACAAAAATGAATAAAAGAACAAATCCCACATTTGGTAAAGCTACCATAGATTTTGTGGTCTGAAAAAAAAAATCAATCAGTGTTAAATTTATAAATAAGAAAATATGGAAAAATAATGAGAATATTTTAATAAATATACAACAGAAATTTTTGGTAATTTTAAAAGTATCTTTTATCTATTTTTTGTCTCCTTAAAAATTCTTAGATTTAGGGAAATTTTTAGAAATTTGGCAAATGCGCTTTAAATTTTTCCAGTTTTAGAAATATTTTTAGAAAATTTGCTACATCGCTTTAAAAATATTTTAAATGTAGATTTATTACAATTTTAATATTTTAAGTTTTAATGAAATTTTCGTAAATTTGGCAATGTTGCTTTAAAAATCTAAGGATTTAGAAATGTAGAAAATTTTGCAAAGTCGCTTTAAAAATATTTGAATTGTTAAATTCTAATTCCTAGATTTAAGGAAATTTTTAGAAATTTGGCAAATGCGCTTTAAATTTTTCCCGTTTTAGAAATATTTTGAGAAATTTTACAACATTGCTTTAAAAATATGCGAAATGTTAAAATTTATGACAATTTTAATATTCTAAGATTTAGGGAAATTTTCGTAAATTTGGCAACGACGCTTTAAAATTCTCAAGATATAGGAATATAAAAAATTTGGCAACTTCGCTTTAAAAATATTTTAATTGTTAAATTCTAATTTCTAGATTTGACGAAATTTTTGGAAATTTGGCAAATGCGCTATAATTTTTTCCCGTTTTAGAAATATTTTTAGAAATTTTGCAACGTTGCTTTAAAAATATCGAAAATGTTAAAATTTTTAATATGTTAACAGATCGAGTTTTAAATAATACAGACATCGCTTACTAATTTTTTTCTCATTCTGTTCTTTTTTATTTCTTTCTATTATTTCCTTTCTTTTTTTTTACTTTTGCTTTTTTTTATTCATTTCAAATCTCCCAAATTTTCTCGTTTTTTAATTTCTGTTTTTTTTGGTTGTTTCTTTGGAATTTTTTTCCGATTTTTTGTCACTTTTTGCGATTTTTTGCGCATTTGTATTTGAAATTTTTTGTAATTTTTATTTTTTGCTATTTTAACGATTTTCATGCTATTCTTGTTATTTATTTTTTTGCCAAATTTTGTTTTTTCAACTTTTACCAATGGTTTCTTTTTTTTCAATTTTTTCCGATTTTTTTCTTATTTTTTACATTTTTTCTGTCTTATTCTTATTTCGTTTTTTTAATTTTTTTTTCATTAATTCCCAATAAAATTTTTTCGATTTATTTCAATTCTTTTGATTTTCTCATTAAAAAAAATTATACTTTCAATTGTTTTCGGTTTATTGTTATGTTTAACCAATTATGCAATTTTGAATATTTTTTTATTATTAGTAGAAATTTTTACGATTTTCTTTAAAAAAAATTTGCAATATTTTTTTAGAAATCTTTCATTTTTTTTTCTTTCCGGTTTTTTGTAGTTTTTTTACGATTTTTTGTAATTTCTTGCGATAAATTTCGTTTTTGCGACTTTCGTATTTTACACTTTTGTTCATCATTTTTCTCCAATATGTTGTTTTTTTTTCAACTTTTTATTTTTCGATTTTTCTTGTTTTTTTTGTTCTATTCTTTTGTTTTCTGATTTTTTCTTATTTATCTAATTTTTTTCGATTTATTTCAATTCTTTTGAATTTTTTATTTGTTTTTAATTTTTAGATGGTTACATTTGTTTTCGGTTTTTTGATTGTTTTTTTTTTATTTTGCAATTTTTTGCAATTTTTTGCAATTTTTTTAAATATTTTTGATTTAGTTTAGTTTTTTTTGTATTTTTTGCGTTTTGTTACGATTTTTTTTAACTTTTTTCTCTATTTTTTCTGTTTTCCTATTTTTTACTTTTTGTTTATGTTTTTCTTTATTTTACCAGTCGTGTACCTATTTTTTCCGGTATTTTCCTGTTTTTTCCTATTTTTTCTAAATTTTTCCAATTTTTTCTAATTTTTTACTATTTTTTGTTTTTTTTTATTTTTTCCTTTTTTCCAATTTTTCCCATTTTTTCTCTTTTGTCCTTTTTTTCCTACTTTTCTCTTTTTCCCATTTCCTTTTGTTTTCAATTGATTCCAATTTTTTTATTTTTACTGCTTTGCATTATTTTTTTCTGATTTTTTTGATATTTTGCGGTTTTTTTGGGATTTTGTATCGATTTCTTACAATTTTTTTACCATTTGTACTCGAAATTTTTTACCTAATTATCTTAATTTTTTTCTTTCATTCTTTCCAATTTTTGCGTTTTTTTTTTGTAGTTACATCTTTTTGCGTATTCGATTTCTTGCATTTTTTAGAATTTTTTTTTGTTTTTTTTTTTACAATTTTTTTGATTTTTAATTTCGACAATATCAAAAATCTCCGAAATTTCACAAGTTTTAAAAATTTGAATAAAACCAAATTCAAAAATTTAACAAAAAATTAAAAAAACCCTGGAATTTTTTAATTGAAAATTAAAAAATTAAAAAAAAAAACAATTGAAAAAATTTAAATCTAGAATTACAAAAATTGAAAATATTTCAAAAAATTAAATAATTTCAACAAAAATTCAAAAATCGGCAATTTTTTAAATTTCAGAATTCAAAAAATGTTAAAAATTTAAAAAAAACTTAATTCAAAAATTTCTAAAATTTTAAAACGAAAATAAAAAATTTCATGAATTAACAAAATTGCAAGAACTCTATAAATTCCAAAAATTAAAAAAAAATAAGGAAATAAAAAATTTAAAAAATAAAAAGTAAAAAAATTTAAAATGGTCGAAAATTTACAAAAATATTTCTAAAACAGGAAAAATTTAAAGCGTATTTGAAAAAATTTCCAAAAATTTCTACAAATCTAGCAATTAGAATTTAACAATTCAAATATTTTTAAAATGACGTTGCGAAATTTTCTGTATTTCTAAATCTTGACAATTTTAAAGCGTCGTTGCCAAATTTACGAAAATTTCCCTAAATCTTGAAAAACCCGTAAAAATAAATAAAAAAAAATCGTAAAAAAACGCAAAACACACAAAAAGAAACTAAACTGAATCGAAAAAATTTAAAAAAATTGCAAAAAATTGAAAAATAACAAAAAAAAACAATCAAGAAACCGAAAATAAATGTAACAATCTAAAAATTAAAAATTCAAAAGGCTTGAAAAAAAATTAGAGGAACAAGAAAAAAATGAGAAAAAAATCAGAAAACAAAAGAATAGAACAAAAAAACAGAACAATGAAAAAATATTAGGAAAAATTGGAAAAAAAAAAAATCAAAAAAAAAATAGAAAATGAGAAAAAACCGGAAAAAATAAATTCAAGAAAAATCGAAAAATAAAAAGTTGAAAAAAAAACAACATATTGGAGAAAAATGATGAACAAAAGTGTAAAATACGAAAGTCGCAAAAACGAAATTTATCGCAAGAAATTACAAAAAATCGTAAAAAAACTGAAAAAAACCGCAAAAACCCGGAAAGAAAAAAATTGAAAGATTTGTAATGAAAAAATATTGCAAATTTTTTTTAAAGAAAATCGGAAAAAAGTGCAAAAAAATTTCTACTAATAATAAAAAAATATTCAAAATTGCATAATTGGCTAAACCTAACAAGAAACCGAAAACAATTGAGAGCATTTTTTTTTAAATGAGAAAATCAAAAGAATTGAAATAAACGAAAAAATATTAATGGGAATGTTTTTTAATAAAAATAAAATAAGAATGACAGAAAAAATGTAAAAAATTAAAAAAAAAATCGGAAAAAATTGAAAAAAAAAGAAACTAACTAGAAAATCGTAAAAATAGCAAAAAATAAAAATTACAAATGCTAAAAAAACTCAAAAAGTGATAAAAAATCGGAAAAAAATTCCAAAGAAACAACCAAAAAAACAGTAATAAAAAAAAACGAGAATATTCGGGAAATTTGAAATGAATAAAAACCAACAAAAGAATAAGAAAAAATAAGAAAATAATAGAAAGAAATAAAAAAAGAACAGAATGAGAGAAAAATGAGTAAGCGCTGTCTGTATTATTTAAAATTGATAAAAAAAACAAATAGAGAAAATAATAAAATCAAAATGGTGAAATAAAAATCATGAAAATTCTCGATATAACTTAAAATTTTTTTTTTCTGAATTTATAATTATGGAAGTTATTAAATTAATTACGTGTAATTAAATTTTTTAAAAAAATGGTGAAACCGCTTTCTGTATTATTTAAAATTCGATTTGTTAACATATTAAAAATTAGCAAAAAAAATAGAGAAAACAATAAAATCAAAATGGTGACATAAAAATCATGAAAATTCTCGATATAACTTAAATTTTTTTTTCTGAATTTATAATCATGGAAGTTATTAAATTAATTACGTGTAATAATTTTTTTTTAAAAAATGGTGAAAGTACTAAATGTATTTAAAAATCAATATCTCCTAAATTGTTTAAAATTAAGGAACAATATTTTTTATTTTAGTTTAAAGAAATAACAAAATTTGTTTTTCTTTATTTATGTATAAAAAAAATATATTGGTTCTTAACAATTACTTGTTTTGTACTTATTTAAAAAATACTGAAAGCATTATTTAAACTTATAATTTAAAAATATGGTGAAAGCATTTATAACGTTTATATAGGCCAATAAAATTTTAAGTAGCGTCATTTGTATAGAAGAGATAAATCATCATAAGCAAAAAATTAAAAAAAAAAAAACAATAGAATTATAATGATTAATAAATAATTAAAAAAAATCTCAGACGAAAAAAAAATCAAAGGAATAAGAAAACAGGAAGATTGAAATCAGAAAAGAAATAGAAAAAAACAGACCAACGAGAAAAAAAAAGAGAAAAAATTAGAAAAATAAAAACAAAAAAATCTGAATAAAAAAAGATGAGAAAATTAAACGAGAAAAAATTGGAAAAAACGAAAAAAAGAAAACATCAAATGTTTAAAAAAACAAAATATTGAAGAAAAAAAGGAAAAAACTAAATTTGTAAAAAATAGGAAAAATAGGATAAAACATGGAAACAATTATCAAATATGAAGATATACGAAAAACAGAAAATATGGGAAAAATATGAAAAAATAGAAAAAAATTGGGAAAATTAAGAAAAAATGAGACATTAATATGAAAAAATAGGAAAATTTGGGAAAAAATAGGTAAAAATTGAGTAAAATTGGAAAAAAATAGAAAAAGATAGAGGAAACTAAAAATTATAAATAAATACAGAAAAATCTGTAAAACTAAGGAAAAATAAGGAAACGTAGAAAAAATAGTGACAATTATGGAAAATTGGGAGAAAACAGGAAAGATAATTAAAAAGAAATTGAAAAAATTATGAAAAACAGAAAAATAATAGGAAAAAAACAGGGAAAAATAGGTAAAACCAGGAAAAACGAAAAATAGGAAAAAAGGAAAAAAAATGTAAAAATAGGGAAAAAATTGGAAAATTCATAAAAAAATAGGGAAAACCAGAAAAAATTGATAAAAATAAGGAAAAATATGGAAAAATAGGAAAAAATTGAAAAAAATTAGAAAAAGATAGAAAAAATAGAGCAATTAGATATAAATAGA
>OY725356.1:7857139-7874639 GCA_963243735.1 Neocrepidodera transversa
TTTTTATAGTTTTCCCAAGTTTTCATTATTTGAAAATTTTCTGAGATTTCCTCCTATTTTTCTCTAATTTACACGAATTTTTCCAATTTTTGTCATTTATTCGTATTCATTTAATTTTATTCCAATTTTTCCAGATTTTCCACAATTGTTCACTTTCCCATTGTTTCATTATTTTTCACAATTTTTTACTATTTCTCCCATTTTCTACTAATTTTTCACTATTTTTACTGATTTTCTTCAGTTTGTCTTAATTTTGATATTTTTATAAATTTTTTAATATCATTCCCTACTTTTCCAGATTTCTGCCAATCTTTCACTATTTATCTCAGTGATCCCTATTTTTCCTATTTTTTTATATTTATCCCAATTTTTTACTATTTTTTGCAAATTTGCAAGATTTTCTTTTATATCCCCCTATTTTTAACAATTCGTAAAAATTTTGACCCTAGTTTTCATTATTTTAGAATAATTAAAATTTTCAAAAACGTTTGACATTGTTGCCAGATTTATCAAAAAGTAATTTTTTTTTATATTTTTCTTAAATAACCAAAATAATGCATTTTTATGAAAAATTACAGTATATTAAAGTTGTAGAACATAAAATTTTCTACACATTTTGTCATTACCGTTTTTTTAAATTCCTCATAGTTTCGCCGCTAGAGGGCGTGAAAAAAAAAATTATATAGACATTTGCATAGCCGAAAAGGATCCAAAAGTATTATATGTGTAAATTATTAAGTTTTTGTAAAAGTTATAGCGATTTTTTTTTGGTCTTTTCTTATTTTCTCGTTTTTCTCGTTTTTTGATTTTTTTTCTATTTCTTTCTTTTCTGTTTTTTTCTCATTGTTTTCTTGTTTCTCAGGTTTTTTCTAAGTTTTTGTAAGATCTGTAATTTTTTCTAATTCTTTCTTTTTTTTCTAATTTTTCTTCTCGTTTTTTTTCTTGTTTTTTTCCGATTCTTTCTCCTTGTTTTTTTTTCTATTTTTTTCTTTTGTTTTCAGATTTTTTCTCATTTTTTTTCTTATTCCTCTGATTTTTTTCGATTTATATCAACTCTTTCGAATTTTGTAATGTTTTTACGATTTTTTTGGTTGTTTCTTGTTTTTTTTTCCAAATTTTTGCCGTTTTTTCAATTTTTTGTGATTTTTTCAAGTTTTTTTTCGTTTTTTGCAATTTTTTCCGTATCTTTTGTTGTTTTTTTATTAAATTTTTTGATTTTTCCGTTTTTTCCGTATTTTAGAAGTTAATTTTTCTTTTTTTCCCAATATTTTCTGATTTTTCCAATTTTTTGATTATTCTAATTTATTCTCTGTTTTTTCTCATTTTTCAGATTTTTTTCATTTTTTCTTATTCCTCTAATTTTTTTCGATTTATTTCAATTCTTTTGGATTTTTTAATTTTGTATGATTTCTTCGTTTTTTGTGATTTTTAGCGTTTTTTTGCCATTTTTTTCGTATTTTTTGGTGGTTTTTTAAAAATTTTTGTTTTTCCCGTTTTGTCCGTAGATTACAATTATTTTTCATTTTTTTGTCAATATTCTCTGATTTTTTCAATATTTCGTGTTTTTTTTCTTCTCATTTTCTCAGATTTCTTCGATTCTTCTAATTTTTTCTCGTTTTTTTCTCATTTTTCTGTTTTTGATTTGTTTTTTCTGATTTGTGTTCGGAAAGTTGGATGGGATTACCCCCTCTTTTTTTTTAGATTTTGAGAAAAAATTATGGATTTTTACGAAAATTTACAAAAAATCAAAATTGTAGAACATAAAATTTTCTACAAATTTTGTCTTTAATTTTTTTTTCGAATTCCGCATAGTTTCGCCTCTAGTTTTTATTTTAATTTTTAAGCAATTTTTATCTTAAATTATTTTTTTTAGATAAATTTGAATTGTTGAAAAAAATTCTGCAAAATTTGTAATAAAAAACTTTATAATTGTTATTTTCTTCAAAATTTTTTAAAAAAATTGTGGAATTTAAAAAAAAAATTGATCAAAAAAATTTGAAATTTTATTATCATTTTAAACTAAATTGAATAAATTTTCCCACTTTTTTTATTTGTCCCCATATTTTTTATTTTTTTTCATATTTTTCTCTATTTTTTTTGGTTTATTTAATTTCCCTATTTTTCCCTGTCACTTCCTGTCTTTTGCCCCTTTTTTTTACGTTTGCCCATTTTTTCCCAATTTTCATATTTTTCCATGTTCCTGTTTTTTCCTGGTTTTTACCATTTTGTCCTATCTTTCTTACTTTTCCTGTTTTTACCATTTTTTTTTTCTGTTTTTCTAATTTTTCTTTATTTTTTCCACTTTGCCTATTTTTCCCCATTTTTTATATTTCGTCCTATAATTTCCTTATTTTTTCCATTTTTTACCTATTTTTCTCTATTTTTTTCTTATTTTTCTCTGTTTTTTTCCTATTTTTTTAATTTTTTTTCTATTGTTTCCCATTTTTCCAATTTTTTCCATTTTTTTCTATTTTTCCCCATATTTCTTATTTTTCCCTTTTTTTTATCTTATTTTTCTCTATTTTTACACCATTTTTTTTTCGTTTTCTTAATTTTCCTATTTTTCCCTATCAGTTTTTATTTTTTTCTACGTTTGCCTATTCTTCCCAAATTTTTTTATTTTTCCATTTTCCTGTTTTTACCATTTTTTCCTATTTCTCTTAACTTTTTATTGTTATTTTCTGTTTTTCTGATTTTTTTATATTTATTCACATTTTCTGTATTTTTTCCAGTTCTTCAATAATTTTTCCGGGTTTTTCCATTTTGCCAATTTTCCCTTATTTTCCCCATTTTTTATATTTTGGCTTATATTTTCTTTATTTTTTTCTTTTTTTCCCATTTTTCACTGGTTATTTTTTTCTATTTTTTCCTAGTTTTCTTTTTTTTCCAGTTTATCCTATTTTTTCCTATTTTTCCCTATTTTTTTTCACTTTTCTCCCAGTTTTTTCAATTTTTCCCAATATTTATCACTCTTGCCTATATTTTTTATTTTTCCCATTTTTTTTCTCCATTTCCCTCCTACTTTTTTCATTTTCATAATTTTCCGATTTTTCCATATCATTTCCCATTTTTTCTACGTTTGCCTATTTTTTCCCAATTTTCTTGTTTTTCATATTTTTTCCATTTTCCTGTTTTTACCATTTTTCCCTTTTTACTCACTTCTTCTGTTTTTACTAATTTATTTTCTGTTTTTCTGATTTTTTATATTTTTTTCCATTTTCTCTATTTCATAATTTTCTCTATTTTTTAAGTTTTTTTCTCTATTTGTCTCTATTTTGTCCCTATATTTCTTTAGTTTTCCTTATTTTTCCCTATTTTACTCCACTTTTTCATTATTTTCCTAATTTTGATTGTTTTTCCATTTTTTACTTTTTTCAATATTTTCCACTTTTTTACTGTTTTTACCGATTGCCTCCTTTTTTCCAGTTTTTCAGTATCTTTCCAAAATTTTTCATTATTTTCCCTATCTATTCCAATTTTCACTTATTTTTCACAATTTTTTTTTCCTGTTTTTTAACAATTTTTCTCAAATTTTCCCTATTTTTCCCAATTTTTTCATAATATTTTCCTTTTTTTTCCGAATTTTTCCAAATTTTTCCAAATTTTTCCCAATTTTTTCCAATCTTTCCTAATTTAACTTTCCCGACCCACCTCCGAGAAGGGAAAGTAATGTGAACGAACTAAACCTGATATGATTAAGAAAATTTCCAGATGGAAGTCTGTCTGTCTGTCTCTCTGACTGTCTGTCTGTGTGTCTGTCTGTGTGTTTATTTGCCTGTTTGTCTGCCTGTTTATCTGTCTATCTGTCTCTCTGTGTGTCTGTCTATCTGTCTATCTGTCTATGTGTCTGTCTGTCTGTCTATCTGTTTGTATGTCTGCCTGGTTGTATGTGTGCCTGTCTGCCTGTCTGTCTGTCTGTCTGCCTGTCTGTCTGTCAGTCTGTCTGTCTGTCTGTCTATCTGTCTATTTGTCTGTCTATCTGTTTGTATGTCTGCCTGGTTGTATGTGTGTCTGTCTGCCTGTCTCTTTGTCAGTCTGCCTATCTGTCTGTGTGTCTGTCTGTCTGTCAGTCTCTCTGTCTGTCTGTCTCTCTGTCTGTCTGTCTGTCTGTCTGTCTGTTTGTATGTCTTTCTATCTGTTTGTATGTCTGCCTGTTTGTATCTGTGTCTGTCTGTCTGTTTACCTGTCTGTCTGTCTATCTGTCAATTTGTCTGTCTATCTGTCAATTTATCTGTCTGTCTATCTGTCAATTTATCTGTCTGTCTGTCTGTCTGTCTACCTGTTTGTCAGTCTGCCTATCTGTCTGTATGTCTGTCTGTCTCTCTGTCTGTCTCTCTGATTGTCTGCGTGTCTGTCTGTCTATTTATTTACCTGTTTGTCTGTCTGTTTGTCTGTTTGTCTGTTTGTCTGTTTGTCTGTTTGTCTGTTTGTCTGTTTGTCTGTTTGTCTGTTTGTCTGTTTGTCTGTTTGTCTGTTTGTCTGTTTGTCTGTTTGTCTGTTTGTCTGTTTGTCTGTTTGTCTGTTTGTCTGTTTGTCTGTTTGTCTGTTTGTCTGTTTGTCTGTTTGTCTGTTTGTCTGTTTGTCTGTTTGTCTGTTTGTCTGTTTGTCTGTTTGTCTGTTTGTCTGTTTGTCTGTTTGTCTGTTTGTCTGTTTGTCTGTTTGTCTGTTTGTCTGTTTGTCTGTTTGTCTGTTTGTCTGTTTGTCTGTTTGTCTGTTTGTCTGTTTGTCTGTTTGTCTGTTTGTCTGTTTGTCTGTTTGTCTGTTTGTCTGTTTGTCTGTTTGTCTGTTTGTCTGTTTGTCTGTTTATCTGTCTCTCTGTCTGTTTGTCTGTCTGTCTATCTGTCTATTTGTCTGTCTATCTGTTTGTATGTCTGCCTGGTTGTATGTGTGTCTGTCTGCCTGTCTGTTTGTCAGTCTGCCTATCTGTCTGTGTGTCTGTCTGTCTGTCAGTCTCTCTGTCTGTCTGTCTCTCTGTCTGTTTGTCTGTCTGTCTGTATATCTGTCTATGTGTCTGCATGTTTATCTATCTGCCTGTCTATCTGTTTGTCTGTCTATCTGTCTGTGTCTCCGTCTATCTGTCTATCTGTCTATATGTCTGTCTGTCAGTCTGTCTGTCTGTCTGTCTGTCTGTCTGTCTGTCTGTCTGTCTGTCTGTCTGTCTGTCTGTCTGTCTGTCTGTCTGTCTGTCTGTCTGTCTGTCTCTCTATATGTCTGTCTGTCTATCTGTCTGTCTTTCTGCCTTTGTGTCTTTCTGGCTGTCTATCTGTCTGTCTGGTCTGTCTATCTGTTTGTATGTCTGCCTGTTTGTCTGTCTGTCACCTGTCAAAAATAAAAAATTGTAAAAATATGAATCTGAAAAATATCTAAAAAAGTATTCATCTCTGAATAATTGTCGGGAAAGTTTTGGGGCGACACAACCGATTTTTTTTTATAATATTGGTACTAACTTTTGAATTCTGACGTACTGCTTCAAAAAATATCTCATTTCGTTTTTAACGAGTTCTTGGTACATAGCAGAATTGAGATATTTAGAAATATCGTCTGATTCGTTTTCGAATTTTTGTAATTGATCCATACTTTCCAATAACATTTTCAATATCCATTTAAAATTTAAATTAAAATAAGTAATAATCATAATACATTGAAAACAAAAAAATATAGCATGCGGCGCAAAAAAACCCAAAACTATAATAAATCCAAACATTGAAATTTTATGTAAAGACAAAATTTTGATTGTTATAAAAATCAAATTTCTTCTGCTACATAAAATCCATATAAATAAACAGTACATAATGTAAAGGAAAAAATATATAATGACTAAATTTCGTTTCCATGTTTTGCTTGATCTTTTCATTTCGTTTTTTAACGTATCGGTTGGTGTTCGAGTGAAAACTGTTCTTGTATGACCTATAGACGCAAAACCTTTTTTCAGCATACGGATTTTCCTGAAAAGGTTTCCATAGACCACCTGAAACTAATAAAAAAATATAAATTAATTTTAAATCAAAAATAAACACAAGAACTATACGCAACACGAAATTTATGGAATAACGCATGAAGACATTTTAGTCTTTTAAACAGACGTAATCAGAATTACATTTTTAGGGTTTTTCTTCCTATTTTTTTTTTTAACTTTTACGTCTCTTCCCATTTTTCTGTTTTTTTTATTTTTTCCAATTTTTTTCCGATTTTTAATGATTATTTTTTATTTTCTTTTTGTTTTTTACGATTTTTTACGATTTTTTACGATTTGTTACGATTTTTTACGATTTTTTACGATTTTTTACGATTTTTTACGATTTTTTACGATTTTTTACGATTTTTTACGATTTTTTACGATTTTTTACGATTTTTTACGATTTTTTACGATTTTTTACGATTTTTTACGATTTTTTACGATTTTTTACGATTTTTTACGATTTTTTACGATTTTTTACGATTTTTTACGATTTTTTACGATTTTTTACGATTTTTTACGATTTTTTACGATTTTTTTCCGATTTTCGATTCTTTACGATTCTTTACGAAATCGAAAAAAATCGTAAATAATCGAAAAAAAAAACCGTAAAAACCCGTCAAAAAACTAGGAAAATTTCCAAAAATTGTAAAAAAATATCGGAAGAATTGTACAAAATCAGGAAAATTATTAAACATTTTCAAAAAAAAATTGTCAAAAAAGAAAAACTGTCAAAATACAAGAAAAATTGACAAAAATTATCAATAAAAAATTACCAATATTGGTTAAAAAAACATGTGATTTACGAACAATTGTAAAAATTTAAAAAAATTGTCAAAAATTTTAACAAAAAAACCAGAAAAATTGTACAAAAACCGAAAAATTGTACAAAAACAGAAAAAAAAAACTATAAAAAAACCCGAAAAATTACCAATAAACAAAAAAATTGTAAAATGGAGGAAAATGGCCAAAAATTGTAACAAAGAATCGGAAAAATTTTACAAAAACAGGAAAATTATAAAAAAATTTCAAAACATGAAATTGTCAAAGATTTGTTAAAAAATTAGACAAATTATAAAAAACCAGAAAAATTATTAAAAATTGTAAAAAGAATCAGATAAATACTATTAAAATAGTCAATAACCGAAAAATTGAATAAACATATTAAAATTATTAGATATTGTCAAAAAACATGAAATATATGAATAATTGTCAAAAATTTAGAAAAATTGTCAAAAATTTAGAAAAATTGTTAAAAAACTGGAAATATTACTAAAAATTGTAAAAAAATTTAATGAATTGTACAAAAATGGGAAAACTATTGAAAATTGTCAAAAAAACATGAAATTTACGAAAAGTTGTCAAGAATTTAGAGAAATTGTCAAAAATTCAAAACAATTTGTCAATAAACTAGAAATATTACCAAATATTAAAAAAAATCAGAGGAATTCTGCAAAAATTGAAAAATTATCAAAAATTGTCAAAAAACATTTAAATTAAAAAAAAACTGTCAAAAATCAAAAAAATTGACAAACAAACCCGAAACAATCCCAAAAATTGGAGGAAAACAGAAAAATTGTAAAATCAAAAAGAATACCAAAAATTGTAAAAAAAATCGGAAAAATTGTACAAAAATAGGAAAATTTTTAAAAATTGTCAAAAAACATGAAATTTACGAAAAATTGTCAAAAATCTGGAAAAACTGTCAAAAATTCAAAACAATTATCAATAAACTATAAATATTACCAAAAATTGTTAAAAAAAATCAGAAGAATTGTACAAAACAGAAAAATTATCAAATATTGTCAAAAAACACAAAAATACAAAAAATTGTCAAAAAGTCAGAAAAGTTATCAAAAATTGTCAAAAAACATAAAATTACCAAAAATTATCAAAACACAAGAAAAAGAGACAAAAAACATAAAAAAAAACCAGGAAAATTATCAAAAATTAATAAAAAACCTAAAAAATTACTAAAAATTTAAAAAAAAAACAAAAAAATTGAAAAAAAAAACAAGAAAATTCGCAAAATTTAGAAAAGAAACACAAAAATACAAAAAATTGTCAAAAAATATCAAAAAAAAAAATTACCGAAATTGGAAAAATATGAAATTTACAAACAGTTGTCAATAATTTAGAAAAATTGTCAAAAAACTAGAAATATTATCAAAAATTTAAAAATAATTCAGAAGAATTATAGAAAATAGAAAAATTATCAAATATTGTCAAAAAACATGAAAATACAAAAAACTATCAAAAATCAAACAAAATTGACAAAAAACCCGACAAAATCCCAAAAATAATAGGAAAACAGAAAAATTGTAAAACCAAAAAAAATACCAAAAATTGTAAAAAAAATCGGAAAAATTGTACAAAAGTGGGAAAATTATTAAAAATTGTCGAAAAAACATGAAATTACCAAAAACTGACAAAAAATTAAAAATATTACCAAAAATTGAAAAAAAAAATAGAAAAAATTGTAAAACAAGAAAAATTACCAAAAATTGTAAAAAAAAATCAAAAGAATTATACAAAAATGGGAAAATTATTAAATATTGTCAAAAAAAAACATGAAATTTAAGAAAAATTGACAAAAATTTAGAAAAATTAAAAAAAAACTAGAAATATAAAAAATTATCAAATGAGAAAAATTATCAAAAATTGTCAAAAAACTTAAAACTACCAAAATTGTCAAAACACAAGGAAAATTGACAAAAATTATCAAAAAAAAAACAATAAAATTACCAAAAATTCACAAACAACCCGAAAAATTACCCAAAATTGTAAAAAATTTGAAAAATTGTAAAAACCAGAGAAAATAAAAAAAAATTGTAAAAAAAATCGAACGAATTGTACAAAAATAGGAATATTATTAAAAATTGTCAAAAAACGTGAAATTACCAAAAACTGATAAAAAACTCGAAATATTACCAAAAATTGAAATAAAAAAACAGAAAAAATTGTAAAAACAAGAAAAATTACCAAAAATTGAAAAAAAAAATCAAAAGAATTATACAAAAATGTGAAAATTATTAAAAATTGTCAAAAAAACATGAAATGTACGAAAACTTGTCAAAAATTTAGAAAATTTGTCAAAAATTTAGAAAATTTGTCAAAAATTTAGAAAATGTGTCAAAAACTAGAAATATTACTGAAAATTATAAAAACAAATTAGAAGAATTGTACAAAAAAAAATTAAATTACCAAAAATTGTCAAAAAAGAAAATTTATCGAAACATAAGGAAAATTGACAAAAATTATCAAAAAAAATATTTACCAAAATTTGTCAAAAAACATGAACAATTGCCAAAAATTTTGAAAAATTGTCAAAAAGCTTAAAATTACCAAAAATTGTGAAAAAAGAAAAATTGTCAAAAATTTAGAAAAATTGTCAAAACTAGAAATATTACCAAAAATTGTAAAAAAATCTGATAAATTGTACAAAAATGGAAAAATTATTAAAAATTGTCAAAAAACATGAAATTTACGAGAAATTGTCAAAAAACTAGAAATATTATCAAAAATTTAAAAAGAATTCAGAAGAATTGTACAAAATAGAAAAATTATCAAATATTGTCAAAAAACATATAAATACAAAAAAGTATCAAAAATCCAAAAAAAATTGACAAAAAACCTGACAAAATCCCAAAAATTGGAGGAAAACAGAAAAATTGTAAAAAAAAAAATACCAAAAATTGTAAAAAAAATCGGAAAAATTGTACAAAAATAGGAAACTTATTAAAAATTGTCGAAAAAACATGAAATTTACGAAGAATTGTCAAAAATTTAGAAAAATTGTCAAAAGTTTAAAAAAAATTGTCAGTAAACTAGAAATATTACCATAAATTGTAAAAAAATTTGATAAATTGTACAAAACAGAAAAGTTATCAAACATTGTCAAAAGACACAAAATTACCAAAAATTATCAAAACACAAGAAAAAAAGACAAAAACCATAAAAAAAACCAGGAAAATTATCAAAAATTAATAAAGAACCCGAAAAATTACCAAAATTTAAAAAAAATCAAAAAAATCGAAAAAAAACCAGAAAAAGTCCCAAAAATTGGAGAAAAACAGAAAAATTGTAACCAAAAAAAAAATTCCAAAAATTGTAAAAAAAATCGGAAAAATTGTACAAAAATAGGGAACTTATTAAAATTGTCGAAAAAAACATGAAATTACCGAAAACTGACAAAATACTCGAAATATTACCAAGAATTGAAAAAAAAAACAGAAAAAATTGTAAAAACAAGAAAAATTACCAAAAATTGAAAAAAAAAATCAAAAGAATTATACAAAAATGTGAAAATTATTAAAAATTGTCAAAAAACATGAAATGTACGAAAACTTGTCAAAAATTTAGATAATTTGTCAAAAATTTAGAAAATTTGTCAAAAATTTAGAAAATGTGTCAAAAACCAGAAATATTACTAAAAATTATAAAAACAAATTAGAAGAATTGTACAAAAAAAAAATTAAATTACCAAAAATTGTCAAAAAAGAAAATTTATCAAAACATAAGGAAAATTGACAAAAATTATCAAAAAAAAAAATTTCCAAAATTTGTCAAAAAACTTGACATTAAGGAACAATTGTCAAAAATTTTGAAAAATTGGCAAAAAACTTTAAATATTACTAAAAATTGTAGAAAAATCAGAAGAATTGTACAAAAATTGGTAAATAAGTAGAATATGTCAAAAATGAGGATTTGTCAAAACACAAGAAAAGTTGACAAAATTATCAAAAAACAAAACAAGAAAAATTACCAAAAGTTGACAAAAAACCAAAAAAATTGCCAAAAATTGTACAAATCGGCATAATTGTTCAAAAATAGGAGAATTATTAAAAATTATCAAAAAATAAAAAATGATAAAACACAAGCAACATTATCGAAAAAAATAAAACAGGAAAATAACCAAAAATTGACAAAAAACTCGAAAAATTACCAAAAATTGTAAAAAAAAAATCGGGAAATCGTAAAAATGGGAAAAGTGTAAAAAAATATGAAATGTATGAACAATTGTCGAAAATTTAGAAAAATTGTAAAAAAAAAACAGAAAAATTATACAAAAATAGAAAACGTATCAAAAATTGTCTAAATGATAAATTACCAATATAGGTCAACAAAGCATGAAATTTACGAACAATTGTCAAAAATTTAGAAAAATTGTCAAAAAATTAGAAAAATTGTCAAAAAACTAGAAATATTACCAAAAATTGTAAAAAAAATAAGAGGAATTCTACAAAAATAGAAAAATTATCAAAAATTGTCAAAAAACATTTAAATAAAAAAAAACTGTCAAAAATGAAAAAAAATTGACAAAAAACCTGAAACAATCCCAAAAATTGGAGGAAAACAGAAAAATTGTAAAACCAAAAAAATTACCAAAAATTGTAAAAAAAATCGGAAAAATTGTACAAAAATTGGAAAATGGTCAAAAAAAACATGATATTTACGAAAAATTGTCAAAAATTTAGACAAAATGTCAAAAATTTATAAAAATTGTCAATAAACTAAAAATATTACCAAAAACTTACAAAAAAATCGAAATATTACCAAAAATTGAAAAAAAAACAGAAAAATTGTAAAAAATAGAAAAATTACCAACAATTGTAAAAAAATCGTATGAATTGTACAAAAATTGGAAAATTATCAAAAATTGTCAAAAAACATTTAAATAAAAAAAAACTGTCAAAAATGAAAAAAAATTGACAAAAAACCTGAAACAATCCCAAAAATTGGAGGAAAACAGAAAAATTGTAAAACCAAAAAAATTACCAAAAATTGTAAAAAAAATCGGAAAAATTGTACAAAAATTGGAAAATGGTCAAAAAAAACATGATATTTACGAAAAATTGTCAAAAATTTAGACAAAATGTCAAAAATTTATAAAAATTGTCAATAAACTAAAAATATTACCAAAAACTTACAAAAAAATCGAAATATTACCAAAAATTGAAAAAAAAACAGAAAAATTGTAAAAAATAGAAAAATTACCAACAATTGTAAAAAAATCGTATGAATTGTACAAAAATTGGAAAATTATCAAAAATTGTCAAAAATTTATAAAAAAAAACAGGAAAAACATATCAAGCATTGACAAAAACCTGAAAACTTAGAAAGAATTGTAAAAAAAATTGTCAAAAAACTAGAAATATTATCAAAAATTTAAAAAGAATTCAGAAGAATTGTAGAAAATAGAAAAATTATCAAATATTGTCAAAAAACATGAAAATACAAAAAACTATCAAAAATCAAACAAAATTGACAAAAAACCGGACAAAATCCCAAAAATTGGAGGAAAACAGAAAAATTGTAAAACCAAAAAAAATACCAAAAATTGTAAAAAAAATCGGAAAAATTGTACAAAAGTGGGAAAATTATTAAAAATTGTCGAAAAAACATGAAATTACCAAAAACTGACAAAAAATTAAAAATATTACCAAAAATTGAAAAAAAAATAGAAAAAATTGTAAAACAAGAAAAATTACCAAAAATTGTAAAAAAAAATCAAAAGAATTATACAAAAATGGGAAATTATTAAAAATTGTCAAAAAAGAAAATTTATTTATTATTTACTGACAAAAATTATCAAAAAAAATATTTACCAAAATTTGTCAAAAAACATGATGTTATATCAAAAATTGTCAAAAAGCTTAAAATTACCAAAAATTGTGAAAAAAGAAAAATTGTCAAAACACAAGGAAAATTGATAAAAAAACAGAAAAATTACCAAAAATTGTAAAAAAATATCGGAAGAATTGTACAAAAATTGTCAAAAAACATAAAATTACCAAAAATTATGAAAACACAAGAAAAATAGACAAAAAATATAAAAAAAAAAACAGGAAAATTATCAAAAATTAATAAAAAACCTGAAAAATTATCAAAAATTTAAAAAAAAATTGACAAAAAAAAAAGAAGAAAATTCGCAAAATTTAGAAAAATCATCAAGAGATCAGAACAGTTATTAAAACTAACTTTAACTTTTTAGACATCTTTTTGAATATAAAATCAAACTAATAAATTCACAAAATTTTGAATTTTTTAAAAATTTCAAAAAACCTTTTTTCATTGTATACTTACCAGAAATGATAAACTAATTTCAGTTAAATCATCGATTTTAGTTTCTCTGGAAACATCTGATAGTATAACATAAATAATCATTTCGATGAAACCTAAAATATAAGCCCAAAATATAATCCTACTGATAGTTTTATGACGAACAGTTCTGAATAATAACGTTCCCCAATCTGCCATCCAATGAAATGGATCATCTACAAAAAAACAAAAAAAAAAATATAAAAAAAAATATTTCTAACACGTTAGCTGCCAACTATATTGTAGTTTAATTACTGGTAGTTGGTAGTGAACGTGTTAAATGTAATAAATACAGATCCGGAGTTAGTAATATTATAGATACCATCAAAAGTGTAAAATTCACCAAAAATAAAATTTTTTATTTTCGTTAATGTCGACATCTAAAGAAATTGTGACAATATGAGAATTTTTTTGATATTTTTTTTATTGGAAATAGATTATTTTGTATTTTTTATTTTCGGCTATAAAATAAATTATTTTTATGATTTGTAATAAACAAATAAAGTGACTATAGTATTAAGTACTCATTTATATTATTACCATTAATAATATTAATGATATATATATTTTTTTTTAATAGATATTAGTTTTTATTTTCCATTACGTGTATTTTTTTTATATTATTTTATATATCAGAATAAATTTTATAAACGAGTTGAAAATGGAGTAGTACATATGAGAAGCGAAAGATTTGTGACAGAGTGGAAAAACACTCTGTATAATATATTTTGTAACTGTTTTTATGGGTGATATATACAATCGATTCATCTAAGTACAAAAATTAATAAAAAAAAATGAAAAAGTATATAAATAACGGAAAATTATCAAAAATTGTTAAAAAAAAATGAAATTTATCAATAATTGTCAAAAATATAGAAAAATTGTCAAAAAATCACAAAATTTATCAAACATTTGTCAAAAATTTATCAAAAATGTATCAAAAATTTGTCAAAAATTAATCAAAAATTTATCAAACTTTTATCAAAAATTTATCACAAATTTCACAAAAATTTATCAAAAATGTATCAAAAATTTGTCAAAAATTAATCAAAAATTTATCAAACTTTTATCAAAAATTTATCACAAATTTCACAAAAATTTATCAAAAATGTATCAAAAAATTAACAGAAATTTATAATAAATTTATCAAAAATTGTAAAAAAATTTTAGAAGTATTGTACCAAAATATTAAAATTAAAAATAATGGTCAAAAATTTAGAAAAAATGTCAAAAAAAAATATTACTAAAAATTGTAAAGCAACAAGAAAAATTGTATAAAAATTGTAAAATTACAAAAAATTATCAAAAATTTTGAAAAATTGTCAAAAAACGAGAAGAAATGTAGAAAAACAGAAAAATTTAGCAATAATTGTTAAAAATCAGAAAAATTGTCAAAAAATCATAAAATTTATCAAAAACTTGTCTAAAATGTATCAAACATTTATCAAAAATTTATCAAAGATGTATCAAAAATTTATCAAAAAAATTATCAAAAATTAATCAAAAATTTATCAATAATTTATCACAAATTTCATTAAAATTTATCAAAAAATTAACAGATATTTATAATAAATTTATCAAATATTGGAAGTATTGTACAAAAATATTAAAATTAAAAATAATGGTCAAAAATTTAGAAAAAATGTCAAAAAAAATATTACTAAAAATTGTAAAACAACAAGAAAAATTGTACAAAAATTGGAAAATTACAAAAAATTATTAAGAATTTTGAAAAAACTACAAATATTATCAAAAATTGTAAAAAAAACAACTGAAATGTACAAAAATAGAAAAATTATCAACAATTGTTAAAAAAGAACATACAACTTAAAAAAATTGTAAAACAACCAGAAAAATTGTGCAAAAAGAGACGAGTTATCAAAAATTGTCAAGGAACATAACATTTTCCAACAATTTTGAAAAATTGTCAAAAAACCATAAAAATTCTCAAAAAAAAATTAAATAAATACGAAAATTGTACAAAAACATAAAAATTACCAAAAATTTGTTAGAAATTTTGAAAAATTGTCAAGAAACTAGGAATATTACCAAAAATTATAAAAAAATCAGATCAATATTCTACAAAAAAAAAACTATCAAAAAACTGAAATAATAACCAAAAATTGTCAAAAAAGGAAAGAACGGTATAAAAAAAAGAAAATTACAAAAAAATTGTTGAAAAATTAGAAAAATTCTCAAAAACCAGAAAAATTACCAAAAATTCTCAAAAAAAAAAAAATTGTCAACAATTGTCAAAATTTAGAAAAATTGTCAAAAACCCGGAAGAATTTTACAAAAACAGAAAAATTACAAAAAATTTATTAAAAATTTAGAAAAATGGTCAAAAACCAGAAAATTTACCCAAAATCGTCAAAAAAATGGTAAGAAAGGTACAAAAATATAAAATCGTCACAAAGTTAAAATAATTGCTAAAAGTTGTAAAAAATGGAAAGGGTAAAACAAAAAGTGTAAAACTGCAAAAAATTGGTAAAAATTTAGAAAAATTAACAAAAATTGTGAAAATTTGCATATTTGTACAAAAATAGGAAAGTTCTTAAATACTTTCAAAAAATAACATGAAATGTACGAATAATTGACAAAATTTTAAAAAATTGTCAAAAAAAAACAGAAAAATTACTAAAAATTGTAAAATAATCAGACAAAATGTACAATCACAGATAAGTTATTAAACAGTGTCAAAAAACCCTCAAAACTGTCAAAAAAATTAAATAAAACTGAAAAATTCAACAGAAACAGGACATTATAAACAATTATTAAAAACTTTGAAAAATTGTCAAAAACCAGAAAAATTGCCAAAAAAATTAACAGAATTGTACAAAAATAGGACAATTATCAAAAATTGTCAAAAAAAACATGAAATTTTATAATTGTTACAATTTTTTAAAAATTGTAAAAAATTAGAAATATTACTAAAAATTGTAAAAAATTGAGAGAATGGTACAAAAAGAGGAAAATTTAAAAAAATGTTCAAAATTTTGAAAAACAATCAAAAAGTCTCAAAAATATCGGCAGAATTGTACAAAAATAGGAAAATTAACAAAAACTGTCAAAAAAAACATAAAATGTACGAACAATTGTCAACAATTTTAAAAAATTGTTAAGAAACTAGAAAAATTACTAAAAATTGTAAAACAATCAAAAAAATTGTACAAAAACAGTCGAGTTATCAAAAATTGTCGAGGAACATGAAATTTACCAACAATTGTCAAAAAACACTACAAGCTGTTAAAAAAGAAATTAAATAAATGTGAAAAATTGTACAAAAAGAGGAAATGTCCAAATTTTTTTCAAAAATTTTAAAAAACTGTCAAAAAACTAAAAATGCCACCAAAAATTGTAACAAAAATCAAAAGAAATATACAAAAATAGAAAATTATCAAAAAATTGAAACAATAACCAAAAATTGTAAAAAAATCAAATAATGGAGGAAAGAGGAAAATTGCCAAAAATTGTTGAAAAATTAGAAAAATGGTTAAAAACCCGAAAAATTACCAAAAAATGATAAAAAATCGGCAGAATTGTACAAAAATAGAAAAATTATCAAAAATTTTCAAACAATCACAAAATTTATCAAAAACTTGTCTAAAATTTATCAAACATTTATCAAAAATTTATCAAAAAATTAACAGAAATTTATAATAAATTTATCAAAAATTGTAAAAAATTAGAAGTATTGTACCAAAATATTAAAATTAAAAATAATGGTCAAAAATTTAGAAAAAATATCAAAAAAAAAATATTACTATAAATTGTAAAGGAACAAGAAAAATTGTACAAAAATTGGAAAATTACAAAAAATTATCAAAAATTTTCAAAAAACTAGAAGAAATGTACAAAAATAGAAAAATTTAGCAATAATTGTTAAAAATCAGAAAAATTGTCAAAAAATCACAAAATTTATCAAAAACTTGTCTAAAATTTATCAAACATTTATCAAAAATTTATCAAAAATTGTCAACAAACCCTAAAAGCTGTCTAAAAAATTAAATAAATCTGAAAAATTGTTCAAAAACAGGAAAATTACAAAAAATTGTCAAAAAAAAACACGAAATTTACCAACAATTGTCAAAAATTTAGAAAAAACATTAAAAAAAAAAAACAAAAAAATTATCAAAAATTGTCAAAAAACCCCAAAAGCTGTCAAAAAAATTTAAATAACCCTAAAAATTGTACAAAAAACCGGGAAAATTACTAAAGATTGTCAAGAATTTCGAAAAATAGTAAAAAAAAAATCAAAACAAATGTATAAAAATAGAAAAATTATCAAAAAATTAAAACAATAACCAAATATGGTAAAAAAATTGAAAAATCGTACAAAAAGAGGAATATTACCAAAAATTGTTGAAAAAACTATAAAATTTACGAACAATTGTTAAAAATTATCAAAAATCCCTAAAAACTGTCAAAAAAATTAAATAAATC
>OY725356.1:7879639-8060790 GCA_963243735.1 Neocrepidodera transversa
TATTTTCCAATAATTTTTGTACCTTTTTCGATTATTTTCGATTTTTTCTAGTCTTCTAATTGTTCTCGTTTTTCACTTATTTTTTTTCATGTTTTATTCTGATTTTTTCAATATTTTCTAATTTTTTGATTTTTGCTATTTCTTTCTTTTAGTTTCTAATTTTTTCCTATCCTCCGATATTTTTTTGGTTTGTTGGTTTTTTCGTATTTTTTTCTCATTTTTCTATTGTTTTTGAATTTTTTCTAATGTTTTTTAAATTCCTTCAGTTTTTTTTCTTATTTTTCTGATTTTTTCGATTTTCTGATTTTTTCGATTTTCTTCCGATTTTTTGGATTTCTATCGATTTCGTTCGATTTTTTTCGATCTCTTTCGATTTTATCGATTTCTTTTAATTTCTGTCGATTTATTTCGATTTTTTTTTGACCTCTTTCGACTTTTGTTGATCTTTTTCGATTATTGTCGTTTTTTTATTTCTTTCGATATTTATCGATTTTTTTCGGTTTATTTCGATTTTATCGATTTCTTTTCATTTTTTTTCGATTTCTTTCAAATTTTGTTGTTTTTTTTGTTTTGTTTTTGATTTTTTATACTTTTTTTTTAATTTTTCCACATTTTACAATTTTATTCTTCATTTGTTTTTCGAAACTTCTAAATTTTTCTCGTTTTTTAACTAAATTTTTTGATTTTTTTTCAGATTTAATTCTGCTTTTTTCTATAGTTTCTAATTTTTTTGATTCTTTTTCTCATTATTCTTTTTTTTATTTCTTACTTTTCTTTTCTAATTTTTCCCTATCCTCCGATATATTTTTGTTTTCGGTTTTTTCGTTTTTTTTTTACTCATTTTTCTGTTGTTTTTGAATTTTTTCGTTTTGTTTTTTGATTTTTTATACTTTTTTTTTAGTTTTTCCATATTTTACAATTTTATTCTTTATTTGTTTTTCGAAACTTCAAAATTTTTCTCGTTTTTTCACTAGATTTTTTGATTTTTTTTTTCTCAATATTCTGATTTTCTCAATATTTTCTAATTTTTTAATTTTTTTCTTATTGTTCTATTTTTTTGCTGTTTCTTTCTTTTCTTTTATAATTTTTTTACTGTTTTTTGATTTTTTCAAATTTCTTCAGTTTTTTTCTAACGTTTTCTTATTTTTTTGACTATTTCGATTTTTTTCGATTTCTTTCGATTTTTTCGATTTCTTTTGATTTTTATATATTTCGTTCGATTTTTTTTATATTGATTTTTTCGATCTCTTTCGACTTTTATTGATCTTTTCGATTGTTATCGTTTTTTTTCGATTTCACTCGATTCTTGTCGATTTTTTCGTTTTCTTTTGGTTTTTTCCATTTTTTTAAATAGTTTTTGATGTCAGAGATTTTTCTTCGTTTTTTTTTACAATTTTTTTGATTATTTTCGAATATTTCATAGATAAGAAAACGTTTTACAACTAGCGAATTATGAATATTAGTATTCATAACTTTTGGAAGAATACTAGGCGGCGAACGTGTTAACATAAATCCAAAATTTCGAAGGACCAAACTTCTTGTAGAAAGAAAAAATGGAAAAAATAGTAAAAAATCGTGAGAAATTGTAAAAACTGTAAAAAATTGTAAAAAGATCGCTAAAACAGATAAAAAGTCGTAAAATTTCATAAATAATTGAAAAAATTGAAAAAGAAAGAAAAAAAAATGAAAAGAACCGTAAAAAATAGTGAGAAATCTTAAAAAAAAAGGAAAAAATGGTAAAAAATTATAAAAAAAACGTAATAAAACTGGTAAAAAGTAAAATTTTGTAAATAATACTAAATAATCGTAAAACATAAAAAATTGTAAAAAATCGTGAAAAATCGTAAGAAACCGTAAAGAACCGAAAAGAAACTGGAAAAATCAGGAACAAATGAAAAAAAAAGGACAATGTGAGGAATGATCAAATAACGTGAGTAAATTAGAATAAATCGGAAAAAAAACAAAATCGAAAAAAATCATAAAAAATCAGAAAAAATTGGAAAAAAAATGGAAAAAATGAGGGAAGATAAAAAAATAGGAAGAAAAACCATAAAAAATTTAATTTCAATAAAAATGTGTAATAAAATCAATGTTTTCTTAAAATTCTAATCTAGACTGACAGAATGACAGAAGCGAATATTTTTGTTACTTACGTTACTTGAAGGATATTTATTTTTTTATTTTTTTACAGATAACTTTTGTTATAATAATAAAAGACAAAAATGTCTTCATAGCTTTATGTGCATAAATTTCGTGTTGCGTATAGTTCTTGTGTTTATTATTAAAGTGCATTTTTCGGGCCGAAGTATTAAAAACATCCCGTATAATATTTTTAAAATAATAATAAATAAAAACATAATAACAATAATTTTATATTTAATATAAATTACAAACAATATTGTACGATTAAGATAATTATTAATATTTTATTACTATACATTAAATTCACAAAAAATTGATATTTTTCTAATCAATTATGTTGTATTTCCAAAAAATGTAATTATTGAGTACACCATACGATATAGCTAAAATCAAACAAAAAATTATTTAAAATGTAGAAAATTATGAAAAATTATAAATGATATATAGTTATTTTCCTAACAAGTGCGGAAAGTTATACTTTTCCGTACGCAATTGCAGTTGCATGAAATTAAGTGGGGAAAAGATACTTTACGCAAGTGTTAGGAACAATATTTTTTCTACAAGCGCCTAGAATTAAAAAAAATATTAACCTTCCTGGGACCAAGTAGGGTCCAAACAGAGCCCAGTCGTTACAATATTATGTTTACTTTAAGTTAAAGTTATTCTTTCACTAAATCCATTAAAGAATTTTTTTCTGTTTTGAGAAATATAGTAATAAAAAATCAGGAATATAAACGTTTGGATTTCTGTTGATTTATTTATGCCTGAATGCAAAAAAACATGTTTGGGGTCCAGATAGACCCCACCTGGCTTTTGTTTCAGTACACGCCGATTGATAAGAAAACCGTGAACGAACAAAATCGCAAACAGACAAAACCGCAAATAAACAAAACCATAAATGGACAAAATCGCAAATGGACAAAACAATGAATGGACAAAATCGCAAAGAGACAAAACCGTAAATAAACAAAACCATAAATGGACAAAATCGCAAATGGACAAAACCGTGAATGGACAAAATCGCAAAGAGACAAAACCGTAAATAAACAAAACCATAAATGGACAAAATCGCAAATGGACAAAACAATGAATGGACAAAATCGCAAAGAGACAAAACCGTAAATAAACAAAACCATAAATGGACAAAATCGCAAATGGACAAAACCGTGAATGGACAAAATCGCAAATTTACAAAACAGCTAATGGACAAAACCGCGAATGGACAAAACAATGAATGGACAAAATCGCAAAGAGACAAAACAGCTCATGGACAAAACCGCAAATGGACAAAACCGCAAATAGACAAAACCGCGAATGTACAAAATAGCAAAGAGACAAAACCGCAAATGGACAAATCCGTAAATAGACAAAACCGCAAATAGACAAAACCGCAAAGAGACAAAACCGTGAATGTACATAATCGCAAAGGGACAAAACCGCAAATGGACAAATCCGCAAATAGACAAAATCGTGAATGGACAAAATTGCAAATGGACAAAACCGTGAATGGACAAAATCGCAAATTTACAAAACAGCTAATGGACAAAATCGCAAAAAGACAAAACCGCAAATGGACAAAACTGCAAATAGACAAAACCGTGAATGGACAAAACAATGAATGGACAAAACCGCAAATAAACAAAACCATAAATGGACAAAATCGTAAATGGACAAAACCGTGAATGGACAAAATCGCAAATTTACAAAACAGCTAATGGACAAAACTGCAAATGGACGAAACCACGAATGGACAAGACCTCGAATGGACAAGATCTCAAACAGACAAAACCGCAAATGAACAAAACCATTATTGGACAAAACCGCAAATTCACATAACCGTGAATGGACAAAATCGCAAATTTACAAAACAGCTAATGGACAAAACCGCGAATGGACAAAATCACTAACAGACAAAACCGCAAATGGACAAAACTGCAATAAGACAAAATCGTGAATGGACAAAATTGCAAACAGACAAAACCGCAAATGGACAAAACTGCAAATGGACGAAACCACGAATGGACAAGACCTCGAATGGACAAGATCTCAAACAGACAAAACCGCAAATGAACAAAACCATTATTGGACAAAACCGCAAATTCACATAACCGTGAATGGACAAAATCGCAAATTTACAAAACAGCTAATGGACAAAACCGCGAATGGACAAAATCACTAACAGACAAAACCGCAAATGGACAAAACTGCAATAAGACAAAATCGTGAATGGACAAAATTGCAAACAGACAAAACCGCAAATGGACAAAACTGCAAATGGACGAAACCACGAATGGACAAGACCTCGAATGGACAAGATCTCAAACAGACAAAACCGCAAATGAACAAAACCATTATTGGACAAAACCGCAAATTCACATAACCGTGAATGGACAAAATCGCAAATTTACAAAACAGCTAATGGACAAAACCGCGAATGGACAAAATCACTAACAGACAAAACCGCAAATGGACAAAACTGCAATAAGACAAAATCGTGAATGGACAAAATTGCAAACAGACAAAACCGCAAATGGACAAAACTGCAATAAGACAAAATCGTGAATGGACAAAATTGCAAACAGACAAAACCGCAAATAAACAAAACCATAAATGGACAAAACCGTGAATGGACAAAATCGCAAATTTACAAAACAGCTAATGGACAAAATCGCAAACAGACAAAACCGCAAATGGACAAAACCGCAAAGAGACAAAACCGTGAATGTACAAAATCGCAAACAGACAAAACCGCAAATGGACAAAACCACAAAGAGACAAAACCGTGAATGTACAAAATCGCAAAGAGACAAAACCGCAAATGGACAAAACCGCAAATAGACAAAATCGTGAATGGACAAAATTGCAAAGAGACAAAACCGTGAATGTACAAAATCGCAAAGAGACAAAACCGCAAATGGACAAAACCGCAAATAGACAAAATCGTGAATGGACAAAATTGCAAACAGACAAAACCGCAAATAAACAAGACCATAAATGGATAAAACCGTAAATGGACAAAACCGTGAATGGACAAAATCACAAATTTACAAAGCAGCTAATGGACAAAACCGCAAATGGACAAGACCGCGAATGGACAAGAATTCGAATGGACAAGATCTCAAACAGACAAAAGCGCAAATGAACAAAACCATTATTGGACAAAACCGAAAATATACATAACCGTGAATGGACAAAATCGCAAATTTACTAAACAGCTAATGGACAAAACCGCAAATGGACAAAACAATGAATGGACAAGACCTCGAATGGACAAAATCACAAATAGACAAAAGCGCAAATAGACAAAACCGCAAATGGACAAAACCGCGACTGCTCAAAAACGAAAATGGACAAAATCATTAACTGAAAAAATCGGTTGTGTCGCTCCAAAACTTTCCCGACGAGTATCCACGAATACTTTATCAGATATTTAATATTAAAGTTTCAACTTTTGACATTTTTATTTTTGACAGGTGACAGAAATAATTTTGACTGTTCTAAATAGAGTTTTTCAAGGGCTTTCAAATGGCTTTTTGCATGTCCAATTCCGTGACATATTGCATCTGTCATTTTTTTATAGTGATACTTCCGTTTGACAGACCTCGTACGAAAACTAACTGATTCTTCCGACAGATAGCCCAAACCCATGTACCAAATTTCAGCTCCATCGGATTAATACTTCTTCAGATATTTAATGCTGCAGTTTCAAATTTTGACATTTTTTTATTTTTGACAGGTGACAGTTGGAGAAATAATTTCAACTGTTCTGAATAGATTTTTTCTAGGGCTTTCAAATGACATATAGCATGTCCAATTCCGTGACATATTACATCTGTCATTTTTTGATAGTGGTACTTCCGTTTGACAGATGTCGTACAAAAACTAACGGAATCTTCCGACGGGTAACCCAAACCCCTATACCAAATTTCAGCTCAATCGGATTAAACGTGTCGCCTCTATCGTGGAAGAATACACACACACAGACCGACAGACTTCCATATGGAAATGGTCTTAATCATCTCTGGTGACCTCAAAATGTATATTTCCATTTTATCTCGAAATTTTTTTTTAGCTGGTTCACAATACTTTCCCTTCTCGGAGGTGGGTCGGGAAAGTAAAAATCGGAAATAGACAAAACCGCAAATGGACAAAACCGTGAATGGACAAAATCGCAAATGGACAAAACAATGAATGGAAAAAATCGCAAAGAGACAAAACCGTAAATAAACAAAACCATAAATGGACAAAATCGCAAATGGACAAAACCGTGAATGGACAAAATCGCAAATTTACAAAACAGCTAATGGACAAAACCGCGAATGGACAAAACAATGAATGGACAAAATCGCAAAGAGACAAAACAGCTCATGGACAAAACCGCAAATGGACAAAACCGCAAATAGACAAAACCGCGAATGTACAAAATAGCAAAGAGACAAAACCGCAAATGGACAAGTCCGTAAATAGACAAAACCGTGAATGGACAAAATCGCAAATAGACAAAACCGCAAAGAGACAAAACCGTGAATGTACATAATCGCAAATGGACAAAACCGCAAATGGACTAATCCGCAAATAGACAAAATCGTGAATGGACAAAATTGCAAATGGACAAAACCGTGAATGGACAAAATCGAAAATTTACAAAACAGCTAATGGACAAAACCACAAATGGACAAAACCGCGAATGGACAAAATCACTAACAGACAAAACTGCAAATGGACAAAACCGTGAATGTACAAAATAGCAAAGAGACAAAACCGCAAATGGACAAATCCGTAAATAGACAAAACCGTGAATGGACAAAATTGCAAACAGACAAAACCGCAAATAAACAAAACCATAAATGGACAAAATCGTAAATGGACAAAACCGTGAATGGACAAAATCGAAAATTTACAAAACAGCTAATGGACAAAACCACAAATGGACAAAACCGCGAATGGACAAGAATTCGAATGGACAAGATCTCAAACAGACAAATGAACAAAACCATTATTGGACAAAACCGCAAATTTACATAACCGTGAATGGACAAAATCGCAAATTTACTAAACAGCTAATAGACAAAACCGCGAATGGACAAAACCGCAAATGGACAAAACCGCAAAGAGACAAAACCGTGAATGTACAAAATCGCAAAGAGACAAAACCGCAAATGGACAAATCCGCAAATAAACAAAATCGTGAATGGACAAAATCGCAAATTTACAAAACAGCTAATGGACAAAACTGCAAATGGACGAAACCACGAATGGACAAGACCTCGAATGGACAAGATCTCAAACAGACAAAACCGCAAATGAACAAAACCATTATTGGACAAAACCGCAAATTCACATAACCGTGAATGGACAAAATCGCAAATTTACAAAACAGCTAATGGACAAAACCGCGAATGGACAAAATCACTAACAGACAAAACCGCAAATGGACAAAACTGCAATAAGACAAAATCGTGAATGGACAAAATTGCAAACAGACAAAACCGCAAATGGACAAAACTGCAATAAGACAAAATCGTGAATGGACAAAATTGCAAACAGACAAAACCGCAAATAAACAAAACCATAAATGGACAAAACCGTGAATGGACAAAATCGCACATTTACAAAACAGCTAATGGACAAAATCGCAAACAGACAAAACCGCAAATGGACAAAACCGCAAAGAGACAAAACCGTGAATGTACAAAATCGCAAAGAGACAAAACAGCTAATGGACAAAACCGCAAATGAACAAAACAATAAATGGACAAAACCGCAAATAAACAAAACCATAAATGGACAAAATCGCAAACAGACAAAACCGCAAATGGACAAAACCACAAAGAGACAAAACCGTGAATGTACAAAATCGCAAAGAGACAAAACCGCAAATGGACAAATCCGCAAATAGACAAAATCGTGAATGGACAAAATTGCAAACAGACAAAACCGCAAATAAACAAAACCATAAATGGACAAAATCGTAAATGGACAAAACCGCAAATGGACAAAACCGCAAATAGACAAAATCGTGAATGGACAAAATTGCAAACAGACAAAACCGCAAATAAACAATACCATAAATGGATAAAACCGTAAATGGACAAAACCGTGAATGGACAAAATCACAAATTTACAAAGCAGCTAATGGACAAAACCGCAAATGGACAAAACCGCGAATGGACAAGAATTCGAATGGACAAGATCTCAAACAGACAAAAGCGCAAATGAACAAAACCATTATTGGACAAAACCGCAAATATACATAACCGTGAATGGACAAAATCGCAAATTTACTAAACAGCTAATGGACAAAACCGCAAATGGACAAAACAATGAATGGACAAGACCTCGAATGGACAAAATTGCAAACAGACAAAACCGCAAATGGACAAAACCGTGATGGACAAAATCACAAATAGACAAAAGCGCAAATAGACAAAACCGCAAATGGACAAAACCGCGACTGGACAAAAACGCAATTGGACAAAATCATTAACTGAAAAAATCGGTTGTGTCGCTCCAAAACTTTCCCGACGAGTATCCACGAATACTTTATCAGATATTTAATATTAAAGTTTCAAATTTTGACATTTTTTTATTTTTGACAGGTGACAGTTGGAGAAATAATTTCAACTGTTCTGAATAGATTTTTTCTAGGGCTTTCAAATGACATATAGCATGTCCAATTCCGTGACATATTACATCTGTCATTTTTTGATAGTGGTACTTCCGTTTGACAGATGTCGTACAAAAACTAACGGGATCTTCCGACGGGTAACCCGAACCTCTATACCAAATTTCAGCTCAATCGGATTAAACATGTGGCCTCTATCGTGGAAGAATACACACACAAGACCGCAAATGGACAAAACCGTGAATGGACAAAATCTCAAACAGACAAAACCATAAATAGTCAAAACCGCGAATGTAGTAAACCGCAAACGGACAAAACCGCGACTGGAAATAACCACTGGCGTCTACGTACACCATTCTTGAAAAGTTAGAGTTTGCGTATTGAGGAAGATTGTGCGAGTAAATAATTTTTCAAAAACAAATAGAATAAGTTTTCGAAACTATACATTCCGACCATTACCATACATGTTTCATCCTTATAGGAATCTTCAGTGGCACTTTGTCGGAATGAATAGTTTACAGAATTATATTCTGCTAAACGCACTGCCCGGTTGGTACCCATCAACCAGTACGATAGATGGCGTGACTATCTATCATTTTGGTGTCACATGTTAAATAATTTTTACATTGAGATAACAAATTAACTATTGCGTCGGTTAGTTTTGAGTGGTAAAAAAAATTTTTTTTTTCATTTTACTTGATAGGAAAATTGTTTTCATAAAAATAAAATAAAAAAAGAAAGTTCATTACTTAATACGAACTAATATTCGGTATTATTCAATATGGTTTAGGAGTTAAGGTACCTGCTTTTCACTAAGGACATTACGGTTTCGAGCTCCAATGAGGTTTTGCTCATTCGCGGTTTTGTCCGTTCGCGGTATTGTCCTCTCACGGTTTTGTCCGTCTTAATTCTATCCATCGCGGTTTTATCCGTCGCGGTTATACCCTAGATTCGTTAGCGACCCTACGATAAACGAGCAGCCCGTTGCGTTCAGAGCTAGATGTCCTTTTAGGGTATATATGAAATCAAGGCCAGCAAAATATGTCATTCAAATATGGATAATGGCCGACAGTCATACATCTTATTGTACGGAAAAGCATAACATTCATTCCACCAACCGATCGCATGGTATAGCACGGCTTGCGATTCATTAGGCAGTTCAGTTCGAGCTCAGTTGGGTTCGGAGGAGTTCAATTAGAGATTTGAACCAGACCGACCGTCCTGAGCAGATAGTTGGATCATCCACAGCGGAAACCAGAGCCGTTCCAGTGACAAGCCGTACCAGTGCCCAGCCGTCCAGTGCCGTACCCGAAGGATCTACCGTCCATACGTTAACCTGATAGCAGCGAATACTCCGGAACGCAGCCCAGGAGGGCAAGTAAAGCCTGCCCTACTGGCCGACACTCGATTGGTCGAGACCATAACGACCCCTGGAGTATTCTTTCTCCACTGAAGCTGCCTGAGCAAGTGGCCTCCACACTTAAAACGGAAGGTGGCGCCCGAGGAAACCCGAAACCTGGACTAAGGCGCCAAAGTGACACGTAACGACCGAATCAATTTTATTTACTTGAATAGTTTTAATACGAGAGTATGGAATAATATGTTTTTGTCTGTACCTTGTATCACGAGAGTGAACGTCAAAGTAGGTTGGAAAATTGCGTGAGTTTTTATGAACGTAAAGATTTTCCAAAATATAAATAAAATGTAGAGGCAGAATGGCATATTTCCTAAATAAAGGTTTACAGTGAGTGCCATATAGTACTCTATCAATTATTTGAATCGCAGCTTTTTGTAATTGGAAGACTTTAATCGTCCTGGGCGAATCTCCCCATAGGATAACACACTATGGACCATAGCAAAGTTGTAGTATTTATGGTAAGAGATAAACACTACATGAGTTGTCAGACAGAGACAGAACCTAACCAAAACTGAGCCTTGTGGAACTCCATTACAAATTGGTAGTAAATTAGAGTCAACGTCATTGAGGCTGACACATTGCATCCTTTCTGTCAGATAAGACTTCAGGAGATGAAGAATGTTACCCCTTATACCATAATGCTCCAATTTCAGTAAGAGTGTTCGAAAGTTCACACAGTCAAATGCCTTGGTGAGATCGCACATTATCACATGTGTAGAATAACCTCCATCAAGACCTTAGACTATGCTGTTTATTACTTCCAATAAGGCAGTAACTGTCGAACGGTTCTTACGGAAACCATACTGGAAATTGGTCAAAATTGATTTATGTTCCAAATGGGATAAAAGTTTCTCCTTAATTATTATCAAAAATTTTTAGATATAATAGGCACTATTGCAATTGGTCGAAAATTATCAGGTACATCTGTGTCTCATTTTTTATGTATAGGAAGAATTTTTGATAATTTTAGTGAGTTAGGCCAATTACCCTCGGCAACACATTTATTAAATAGGATCGTCAATGGTTTAACTAGTGACTCCAATGCAGCTTTTATTGTTCTACTATTTAGACCATAATAGTCGAGACAGGCGAAATTTTTAAGCTTTGATATAATACATCATTATAATTAAACCAAAGGAATAAACTTGTTTTGGAATAGAATTGTAACAGATGAACTAAAAGGTTCTATTTTCCTACAGTAGAAATATAACCTGTGTAAATGCGTTCGTAATATATACTAAAATGAATCCTAACTGTAATAAAAAGTTAAATGAGGACAAACGACGACAAACGACGACAAACGACGATAAACGACGGTAAACGACGACAAACGACGATAAACAACGACAAATGATGATAAACGACGATAAACGACGATAAACGACGACAAGCGACGATAAACGAATAGCCGGTGTAGATGCGTTCGTAAAATATACTAAAATGAATCCTAACTGTAATAAAAAGTTGAACAGAAGGCGCTTATTATTGCTTGAGTTAGGAGAGCAGTTAACTAAACCACTTATTTTAATCGAGAATCAAAATGTGTGTAACCATATTATGAAAACAACCATGAGTATGATGAAAATGTGTATTGGAATTATAAGCAGAAGAAGGTGTCATAAATCAATCTACCTCATTAAAAATTTGCTGTTATTTGTGTCCCACTGTTATAGAGATTATTTATGTTGTGAAACTTTAGGACTTTACCTAAATAAAATGTAACGCTAGCGTTACTGTCACCACTCTCCTAGGAGAGAAAAAAATTCGGCCTTGAGCGTTAGCCAAGGCTCTAGAAAATTGAATATGTTCACTTGCAGAAGTTCTCTGGGAATGTAACGACCACTCTTCAGATGAAAGGGCAATTCGTGCTCTCGCGGTGTTGGAGAGTCTTTACCTTATATCATTAGTTATTCTAGAGTTCTAACTGTGCCTATTCTCATTTCATTATATTTCTTCTGTTTTACTTTCCCGACCCACCTCAGAGAAGGGAAAGTATTGCGAACCAGCTAAAAAAATTTTTCGACATTTTGAGGTCACCAGAGATGATTAAGACCATTTCCAGATGGAAGTCTGTCTGTCTGTCTGTCTGTGTGTATTCTTCCACGATAGAGGCCACGCGTTTAATCGGATTGAGCTTAAATCTGGTATATGGGTTTGGGTTACTAGTCAAAAGAACCCATTAGTTTTTGTACTACATCTGTCAAACGGAAGTGTCACTATCAAAAACTGTCAGTTACAATATATCACGGAATTCGATTTGCATTATGTCATTTGAAAGCCCTTGAAACACTCTATTCAGAACAGTCCAGGGATAATCATGAGTCGAGTACATTTTCCCCTCCTTAAGATCATTTCGCTCTGAAATGTTCCAGGACATACCATAATATGCTGGTATCTAGCTGACTCTCTAATCCGGTATAGGAACGTTCGACGGAAAAAGCAATCTATGGTCTTCAAGTCTGACCTGCGGGTATTGAGACATCATACAAGTATGTTGATGCCACAGAATCGAAAGATAGTTTCCAACATACTCCTCACAACACTCCAATTCAATCTATCTGCTACACAAGCTAATTTTGATACCACTAAGTTGCTAAGGTTATTGGTCATTATCACGTTCCACAATTCTATAAAAGTCTTCCAAAGGTCGTGAAAGGTTATCTTATTTTATGGGAACATTTATGTTACCAAATATAAGACATATCTATTGTCCAATGGTTGCTTAATTTCGAGTTGAAGGAACTTTCCAATCAATGGATTCTGCTCCCTTAGCTTTTAAAACCAGCCGAACTTCTTGGCGAACACCTTAGCGATTTCTGTGGATATTCGAAGATCTTCAGTCAGGCAATGAGTCAATGAAAAGTGTACTGGTACTTTAAAAAGGTTCATCTTTGAACACGTCGTGCTGCACTTTTTTTCTATTCGAGTACAGTCCCATGCATTGCTTGAAGGTCATCTCGTCATCGGGTGATTGGATGATGCGAACTTGAGTTTAATCATCTTCGCTGTCATGGCTTCCTACATAAGGGACTAGTCTATTGAAATGTACAACTCCTGGTTTACCTCGAGGAAGCTTCTTTATTCTATAAACGATATCGCCGATCTTCTTTAAAATTTTTGTAAGGACCCTCGCAAGAGCTCTGCAATTTGGTTAAATATACACGACTACGGGCACTGGAATATTCTATATTTGACTGGACTCGTTGATGGATCATATTCATTGGCGTAACTTGCTGACATAATCTTCGCCTGCGGTCTTTTCTCTTGATGGATACCCAAACTTTAGATAACATGGTAGTTGCAGATCTCGTCCCATGATAACGATGGCAGGAATTTGACCCGTTGACATCTTGGGAGGTACAAAATTCCAACATTAAGCATTAATAGTTGACACTGAACACGATGTCATCATTGTAATATGGATATCATGAGTTCTAACGGATTCAAATTAAGCTTTAAAGAGTTCTGCGAGTGAATGATGAAGGTGATACATGAAAAAGACGGCGTACTGATTAGTGTATTTTTAGCTGAGGATCTTAAGGTTCCGGAAATAAACGACATCATTTTGGATGCTCACCTGGACCTATTTCTAATGGCATATGGTTCATCACTACAGGAGTCAATGAATAAAACTCCAGCATTATTATGAGACGAGAGATGCGATTACCATATGATCTGAAGTTTGGATGTCCCACAAGAGAAGATTATGCCAGCAAATATCAATAATGTCAGTGAACGGGTGAAGGAAGCATATGACGGCAAAGCCGAAGATGAAGAATTCCAATTGGGTGATCTTGTTTGGCTGTATAATCCGAAACGTCGTCGTTGATATTCACCCAAATTGTAGATTTCTTGGGCGAGTCCTCATAAGATTTTAAAAAAGATCAACGATGTCGATTATAGAATTAAGAAGCTTCCTCGAGGAAAACTTAGAGTAGCCTCTTATGCAGAAGGTCGTGATAAAGAAGATCACCAAATCCATCTTCGTAGCATCCAACCACCCGATAACCTTCGAGAAATTTATTTTACTGTACTCTAATGGACAGAAAATACAGAAAGGCGTGACCAGAGAGCAACCATAAGACATGTTTAAAGTGGCAATTGAGTTTTTCTTGACACATTGCGTAGCTCAAGATCTTCGTATGTTCAGAGGAATCGTCAAAGTGTTCGAGAACAAGTTCGGTCAGTTTCAATAACTAAAGAAGCAGAATCCATTGATTGGAAAGGTCCTTCAACTAGAAGATGAGCAACCATTATGCAAAAGAAACATCTTCTATTTGGTAAAAAAAACGTTCTAGCGTCATAAGCTAACCTATCACGACCTTTGAAAGGGATTGGTAGAATTGAGGAACGTGATGATGATCAAAAACCTCAGGAACTTGGCTCTCTCATAATTAGTATGTGGAGTGGATAGATCGAATTGGAGAGTTTTGTATATGGGTTATGGTGTTTTAATAAAGGACTCAAAATACCAATGTCTGCATATTCAGTAGAAAACAAGAATTCGAACTGAAAATTATCTTACAGAACAATATATTTCCTGTTTATACTAGTGTAACTTATCTAGTTATGATGTTTAATAGAAAACTTCTATGGAGGGATCATATTGAAAGAATAGATAAGTAATCAGAAAATGGAATGAACACTCTAAGAGCTCTAAGTACCTGCATCTGGGGTGAAGATCTGGAAAAATTGTTACTACTATACAGATCATATGGGTCTATAATTTACACCTCAAAGATACATTTTAACCCTTTCGCTCACGACTTTTTTTCCATTAAGTAAAAATTCTGAAAATTTACACGATAAAAGTACTATATTTTTTAGAGAATTTTTCACGATGTAAAAAAAAATTTCCCCCCCTCCCTTCTTTTTATATACTGTGTCCAAATGGATACATTGTGAACGATGGGTAAAACAAAAAATTTTAAATATACAATAATTAAAAAATATGAATTTTTAGACGTTTATTTTTTTAAATCATTTAACATGGTATTTTAGAAAACAATTTTTTTCCTTATTTAAACATAAGTGGACATTGCACTTAACACAGGTTACCCGCGTTTGTCCATTGCGATTAGGATATTTACATCTGGATGCAAAAGCCTTCTTGTCAAAATCAGGAAAATATCCAATTTGATCGAAACAAACTTCTAAAACTGGCCTGACTTCTGCGTTTCGTCTACCAATTGGTGGTGTACTACAGGGAGATGTTCCAGATGGGCTCGGTGGATTTGAGGATTGATTTAGAAGTGGGCGTCCAACTTTTTTTGTTTGCTGTTTCTGAGCCTTGATCAAACATTCTGCAACATACGCTCTAAAAGCTAGGAGATCCAAAATATCCTTTTTGGGAACTTTTAGAAGCTCAGCTGTGCTTTGTATTCTAACCAAGCGTTAGTGCATGCCATGTCAATGGCATGGGTGAACATACGTAGGGTCAGTTTTCGGGAACTGTTATAGTCTTTTATGACTTCTGGTCTTTTGACCTGCACATATTCTTTCTTGGTTTTATCCCAACGTTTGCTGTAGTCTGTGGTTCTAAGTCCTTTATAGTTTGACGCCATAATAACGCTCTTATTATCATACCATTTGACCATAACAATTCCATCTGTGCTGAGGACTTCCTCACAAGTTCCACGGCACTTCTCTTTCATTACCTTATCTGAAGAAAATGGTGGTTTCCCGAACCTGTCTATGCGAGCAGTACAAGCTGCATAGATGGATTTGTTTTTTAAATATATCAAAACGTTATAATTACTAAAGCAATTATCAAAATACAAACGAAAAATGGGCTTAGTAATACGCTGGGCTAATGTTGTAACTAACGCGCCAGGTATTCCAAAGACATCTGCATGATTAGGCGCTAATTCCGTTGTTGAACCTTGGTAAATTATGAAGTCGTAACATAACCCACTCTGTGCACAAAGTGCCAAAAGTTTTATGCTCCATTTAGTTGGCTTATTTTTATGTATTGTTTGATGTTCAAACTCCCTTTGAAAGGAATCATTTGTTCGTCAATGCATAGATCAGTTTCGAGCGATAAAGATAGAAAACGGGCTCTAAGAGTATCATAGAGGTGTCTAATTTTCCATAGTCTGTAGTTGTAGTTAGGTTTTTCTTCAAAATTTACAAAATGGAGATGTTGGCGCAATTATAAAAACGATTGATTGGCATAGTACTTGAAATAATTGGTAAGCTCAGTTGTGGTTGCTAGCAGCATTTTATTCTTGGGTAGTGACAGTTACCCATTATTATATGTATACCTACAAACTTCATTTCCTCGACTATCGTAGGCAGGAATTTACTATGTTTTTGGACAGCATATAAATTCGTTTTCTGGACCATGAGATCAAATAAATCTGCAGTAAAGTAATTTTGAAAGAAATAAAGTGGACTTTGTAGTTCTACTGTAATATCTGCAACTGTTTCTTTATGCCAATTTATCTCAGGAGTTATGGAAGTTGCATGCTTTATCCAACAAATGTCCTTTTTGAGTTCAGTTGTTTTTCTGTCTGATGACTTGGTCCCTCCTTCGGATTATCAATTTCGTCAATTGATTGCTTGGACTCTAACTCAACAATCTGTAGCTCTGGATTTTCAAATTCTTCTAATCCACAAGACTCCTGGTCTTCACATTCATTGCCATCCCCTAAATCACTACCCCAATTCCCCAAGTCATCATCTTCGTCACTCATACATTCGATGTCCGAAAGTCCCGATTTCATCAGTTGAAGCAATTCCTCACCCGTCAAGGGTTTTTTCTTGTTAAATTTTGTTGCCTAATTGAATAAAAAACGAAAATGAAAAAACCAAAATGAAAATGTGAGGTTATATTTACCATGATAGGTATACCCTGTTCTTCACGTTGTATTCAATTGTATACAAGATATTTTGGGTACTATTCCCCAAAACTACAATGAAGTACTAAACACACAATAATACTGATCAACAAAGCAATGTATCTTGTATACAAAACAAATTTACTTTCATACAAAATGTCACCAATCGCTTTGGAAATAAATTCGCAAATGCAGCGCTCACCGTTCTTACAGCTATGGCCATGCAGTAATCTAACATTTAAAAATACAATTTTGAATTTACCCCATAGATGAAGCTACATGCGCTCTATGATTTCTCAGATGGCATTCAAATGAATACAAACTCAACAAATCGTCAAAACGGGCCTCAGATTCTCATAAAAAATTACAACATCTGTGTATTCAATTGAATACAAGGTGAGCGAAAGGGTTAAGAAGATAGACATGGTGATCAATAAATGTTTACGACTACCTATTGGTACCCTAAAAAGTATTCCCATAAGTAAATATGTCGAATACTGCCATTGGAACTTCATAGAGAACATTTATGTGATAAGTTTGTTGTCTGTACAATAAGATTTACAAACTTTTTATTTATGATCTAACATCAAAGTGTGAATATAGAAAACTAACTATGTATCTCAGAGGACTTAGTATACACACACAAATTTTGATTTTATCAAGTAAATCTTGGGATACTTACTGAGACTAATAAGGCTCTATTTTGAACAGCAAATCCATAGCAATTAATTGATAAAGGTTTTTTAGTTTCTATTAGAAACATGAGTAAAAGTTGACAATTTTTATTATTCCATTGATACCATTTGAATCCTTGTGCTTTAATATAAATTTTTTCACACTAAAATTAAATAAAATTTGTTATAGCTTTTTATACTAATAAAATATCATGGTCAACTTTATATATTTTGTTATATAGTTGTAATTGTCTTAATAAAATATTTCATGTATATTCAGTTGTACATCTACATATAAATGTAATTTAAAACTGATTGGAACCATTGTACCTCTTGTCAAAAAGTTTTTATAAAATTATTTACAAATAATTATTAATTTAGTTACCTCTATTTGTATTTGTTCTCCAGTCTCAGCTATAACTACAGATATGAAAATTAATAGCAAAACAAATCCGACATTCGGTAAAGCTGCTGTAAATCTTGAGCACTAAAAAAAATTAATCACCATTTTAAATTTTTTTACATTAGGAATTTATAAATGGATAAATTTCACTGGAATATTATCCAGAAAATATAAAATAATTCTTTTAAAATTAATAAAATTAATCTTTCAGTTCATACTAATGTCTATTGTTGTATATTTTAATATTTTATAATCTAAAAATAGATTTAAAATCAACACAATATTATTCCGTCTGCCAGAGAGACTTTTTTCTGTCTACTTGCAATATACAGTTAACAAAAACAAAATAGCGACTGTTGCTATGCAAGCTTATCTTTCTCTCATATTAAGAGACAAAAATATAGATATATTTCCTTCCCGCTAAGATTCTGAATTCAATATTTATGTTTCGGTTTCATAATTTAAATTCGACGTCTTGGAAAAAAAAAAAAAAAAAAAAAAAAAAAAAAAAAAAAAAAAAAAAAAAAAAAAAAGGCAGAACTCTCTCTTCGCCCTTGTCGCGCAAATAGTCATCTTGGTGTGGGAATTAGGTGTTAGATTTACGCGAAGGTGTGTGCACTAGGTAAGCTTTTATTTGATACATTTCTCAGTTCGTTTTAACATTTTTGTGGTTTAAAATTTATGAGGTTTTTATACCATTCTATACCATACCTAAATTGGTCGTTTCCAATAGTGTGCCAGTAGACAGTCTACACCGTTTCTACTATAAGCTGGGAAAGGGAGAAGTATTAAGAGGGATACCTTCATTGCTATTGGTCCAAATTGAACGTGATAAACGGCGCTATATTTGAAATGTGACGTAGAATATAAACATAAAAAATCCAGCGCAAAAGGAAAGACAAAAGGGCACAAACGTATATCTCTACTAATAATGGCCCGATTTTAATGAAAAACAAAACGCTGTATTTTAAATATATATGACGTATAGCAAATACGTGAAGAAAAATTATGTCAGATACCAAACGTCAAAAAGGCACTGACGTCTATACAATACGGTATCTAAATCATAATAAAATAAATCATATACAAAGAAGCATTTTTATTAATCAGCTAGGTAATATAATATTATATAGCCAACATATTGATGTTTCGTTCAGCACACTAAAATTTTCCAGATGAGTAGTGTAACGAAGTTACTTATCTCCGGTCAATTTTAATAACTAGAAAAGTATTAATTATCCGTATCTCCGTTAACAGTTGTCATACAATCTCCATTCTTTTTGCAAAAATATTCTTTTAATATAACCTTTACATTAGTTTAAATTATTCCGACGCGTTAACCCTCTTTTACCCTTAATGCTATACCGCTAATGAAGCCACTGAGTCTTTCCCTCTCTACACCGTTACATCGCGACGGACGATCGAGATTCAATACGGCTATCGATCGTGAAAAGTCCGCGATTTCGACAACACGCATGTCCGCCTCCTTCCAGAACCAAAGGTAAAAGCAAGAGTGGGAAATTTGGAGCAGAGTATTGGTAAAGCGAAAGTCCCGTTTGTAAATTTCTTCAAAGTTCTATTTTTCGTTTTAATTTTGAAATTATTTTCAGCGTTGTTCCTGCCGGAGAGACAACCGTATATAATTGTTTTATTTTCATTTTTTAATCGGTATAACCGACAGAAAGCGGCCTGGGCTGAGTATTTACTTCACAGGACCAGCCATCTGTCGGCGTACTAATTTTGAATTTATTTTCAGCGTTGTTCCTGCCGGAGAAAGAAGCCGTTCATTCTTTTTATATTTTTAATCGGGATAATCGACGGAAAACGGCCTGGGCTGAGTACTTACTTCACAGGGATAGCCATCTGTCGACGCACTATAGTTTACTGTTACATGAATTTATATACCGGAAAATAGAACTTTGTTTCATAGCCCCACTTTGTACATTTTCTCGCTTATCATCTGCACGCATTATTTCACCGTCTTGCATGATTGTAATCCGTATCACCGATTATTGATTCTGAGCTTATTCACGCATTTTTGATTTTGCTTGAAAAACACGTTACACACTTTTTCTCCGTCCCCGTCGGATTTTTTTATTTTCGTTGTATGCTTTGGTAATTAATAAAGCCCATTAACTGCTACTTGGTAAATTTTATTTATGTTACTAACTGGTTGTGAGCATTAACATTCCAGCGGAACTTCAACCCAGCGGGGCAAGTAAAGCCCGCCCCTCTGGCTGCAAACCTTTTGTCGGTACCATAGCGACCCCTGGAATATTATTTCTTCACTGAAGCTATCCGGAGTAAGTGGCCTTCACACTCAAAACGGAAGGTGGCGCCCGAGGCAAACCGTTTCCAGTACTAAAGCGCCAAACCGATCGTTTAACGACGCAAAGAGCATTACAGTAGACACAAAGACAAAAGGGCATTAGGGTTTATCTCCGTTGATATTGGAAAATACCAATTTATTTAAAATATGACGTAGAAAAAATATATAAACAAAAATCATAATCAGAACCAAAAGACAAAAAGGCAATAAGGTCTATCTCCGTTAGTATTGGTCGGATTCGAATGCGGAAAATGTCACCATATTTAAACTGTGACGTATAATAAATACGTAATGAAAAATCATGCGCAGAACAAACGGCGTATGGTCAATAACGTCTGGTTTCATTATTCTATTGGTCCAAATTGATCGCTGAAAACGACACTGTATTAGAAATGTGACGTAGAATAAATACGTCACAATCATACGTAGAACCAGGGACCAACGACACAAGGGTAGTAGCGTATATCTTCATTATTAGGAGTCGGATTTAAACAGGCAAGCGGTGCTGTATTATAAACGTGACCTATCTTACATACGTAAATACAAATCATGTGCAAAGTCGACGGCAAAAAGGCACTAGCGTATATCTTCGTTATTATTCATCCAAATTAAATGCAGGAAACGGTGCTGTATTAAAAACGTGACGCAGAATCAATACTCAAAGAAAAATCAAGTCGTCGTTTTTGAAGTTAAGCCCTAATACTTATTGCGAAAAAGCAAAAAAAAACAGAAATAGATAGGTTTTATGTATCACATTACGACACGAGAGAAACTATAATATGTGGTTAGTTACAATACTCTTATATATATTCGAATTTATATCTTGATACCATTGTATTGGTTAACATTATTAAATGGCATTCTTGTATTGGTTAAAATTATTAAGTTGGCGATGCTGGGTTGAGAGTAATATTGTAAATTTGTAGTAGACAATATTACTTTTTATTTATAAACTAATTATATGTTATTTATATATTCAAAACATTAATACACCTATAATTTTTTTTATTTAATTAAACACATATTCCAGTCGATAGATCACACATCTCCTTTGATGCCTTCAATATTAAAGCCCTGGATGTCAACGAGTGCGATTCACATGATAATGAACGTTCCACTGCTAATACTTCAGCTCTGTCGGCTTTCATCTTTAGAAACTTCAGCTCCATCTGGTCTGGTCTTTAGCTCTGTCAGATACGTCTGCTATTTGGTCTATCTTGGTTATTATTGGTCTAAATTGAACGCAGAACCAAAGATAAAAGAGCCCAGTATTCGTTAACATAAATTATTAAATATAACTCGGAGAGAATATATTTACTTTTATAAAACTAAAGTTCCTAATGATTTAGATGAAAATATGTTATCAATTAATAAAAATTTAATAAGACTCTCTCCTTTTTAAACGTCGCTTTGAGTATTTTAATATTTAATTTTTCATATCATCTTTTACCATAACAGAAGTAGCAAAAATAACATGTCAAAAATGATCAAATATGCAGTAGTTTTGACGATTCTGTCGCTTCAAAAAAAACTGTCAAATCTATCATATTTATGCAACTATTTTTATTAGATTTTTCACAAATAAAACAGATAGGATATAATATTATATTTATTAAAAAATAAAAATAAGCAAAACTAATATAGAAAATGATTATATCAAATTAGTATAAAAACCAATGCATATATTTAAATTCTAAAAATTAAAACATCCCCTCGATTTTATGGTAGAAACATATTTAACCAAAACTCGTTGCTTACATGACTAAATAGATAATAATTTTTTGGTTACGTATAACTATATTTTTCCTGGTTTCTTACATTAAAATATATGAACAGATTAAGTAATCAATTTTTTTCGTTTTTTCTTCTATAGAATGTGGATAATGAGTTTCATATCTTGATGGAATGTATTTACTTCCAAATATAATTTTAAAATATTCTTTCATTGCGCAGTTTAAACAAGTCGTACCTTGATCTGCTTCATCAAGATGAAGACTATCTGCTTGTATCCTATAATGTGTATCCTGCGTGGATCGGAGTTTGTTTTCAACCATGTAGTATATGATGGGTATTAAGGCTTTCATATAGATCATTTTTAATCTGTCTTGAATTAAATGTACATTTAGCCAATTTGTATAAGTAAATATTCTCATTATTTGAAATACTGATTTCGTTTCATTGGTAATGTAATTTATATGGGATTTGTAGTTTAGTTTATTATTTAAGTATATACCTAAGTATTTTATGTTTCTTACTCTCTTTAAATTTTTATTGTTTATTTTTATTGTCGGGTTTCTATTATAGGAAAGTTTTGAGAAAATTATATATTTAGACTTTGTGACAACTGGAGCTTATGCATAGCGGTATAGCTTTCTTATATATCAAGACACTGTCGTGCTAGCTGTTTCATTTCTTCTTCTTGCGTAGATGGAGATCGTATTGGGTGAAAAAAATTTATTTAACAGGTCGTCCACATCTATGTTCCAGATATGGTCCTAGGACTGATCCCTGAGGACAGCCTTTTGTTAATATTTTGCTCGTTATTACATTTTGGGTGTTTATGGTAACTTTTCTGTTTGTTAGATAGTTTCTTATTAAATTCATTATTTGGCATGGTATATTTTTATAGTCTAGTGACTAGAAATAGCTACCACAAATTGTAGAATACCCCAGAAATATCGATGAATATTACTAGGCTGTGTTGTGTCTCATTTCATATATGGTTTGTAATTTTGGATCTCTTCTTTCTAAAATCAAATTGTGAGTTATGTAGCAGGTTTTCGTCTGGGACTAGTTCTAACGTTTTTTTAGCACCAGCCTTTCTAGAGTTTTTGAAAGTTCTGAAATTAACGAGATTGGCCTCCATGACTTCGGACCTATAGGGTTCTTGTCTAGTGATTTCATTAGGGTAACTAGTTTTCCACGCTTCAGGGAACTATCCTAGTTGTAGGCATTTGTTATATAATCTAAGTAAATTTTCTTTAATACTCGTATATGCCAAGACTCAAATTTAGCCATGTATTTGATGAAAGCCTGTGGCCCTGTTTGGTGTAGTTGATGTAGTGGTCTAGTCCAGATCCCAAGACTTGAATTTAATCGCCCATAATTTGGATCGCCGTGATATATAGTTGCTCTTATTTCTATCTGTTGGGCTGTTTCATTTGCTTCCACATTTAAAGTGTAAAAGCGAGTTTGTGTAATAGTACCATCCTGGTTTCTTATTTCTGTTATCATTTTATTTAATTTTAGCTTATTTGCCTATGAGGGGTCAGCTTCCAGTTGTTCATTTAAGTAGTTGTTCTTGATATTAGATTTCGCTTACTTATATCTCTCTAGTAAGTTGTGGTAATAGTTTCGTGCATCCTCGCAAGGTATGCGCCTTCTCCGAAGCCCCTGGTATCGCCTCCTGGAGCTCCTGGTGCGATCCTTTACATGCTATTAAAATCTTGGAAGAAGAATACTTATAAGTGAGCCTGGTAAGATGCTCTATATAAAGGTGCAGGAAAAAAAAATTGATTTTAATGCGGGTTAACCGACTATAGCAGCAATTAGTGCCACAACGAGGACTATTGTCCACTATATAGCGAGGCACGATATAAACAAAACAAGGAGGCAACATACTAGAATTGCACAGGCACAAACAAAAGTAGATACACGCATATCACCATAATGACCAATAAAGAAAAGGAAGAAAGACAATTACAAGTTTATTAAAGAGATAAACGACAAGGGTGCGATGCATTCCGGAAGGCGATCCCAATTCCTGTTTGAGGAGACTAGAGAGGGTTTTAGTCGGAGTAGTGCCTGACACTACCCGCCGCATAGACTCAGCAGTGGGTGCCATGCTCCAAAACAAAATAAAAAAGTCTCCACTGAAGTAGTGCTAGAGAAATACCGTCTGGTACTGAAGATCTGAATCGGGAGAAGCTGAAAATTGACCACCTGTCCTCGTCTATAATGTGTTTGGCAGTTTGCCAGTAGCAAACGTATGGGTTGTGTTCTTTCTCTATCCAGTCAACCACAATTGTGGTAATTGAGTCAGGGAAGTGCGTTGGCAGCAGAAGTTTGGCACTGTCTTCAAGGTTTGCAGTTTTCTTGCCATCCAATACTGCGGTGTGGGTCTTTTGCCGAACGGAAATCCAGCGACTTGCATTTCTGATAATTTGTTTTAGGTTTAAGTGAATTATAGATCGAAGACTACACATAACAGACAGACAACTCATCCTTCCACGACAGGACCAAACAGACCAGATATCAAAAGATATAGGCATTGGTCGTTCCGAAAACATCAACGAAGATGACTAGCAATGCAGCAACCAATACGCTTTGGGGTGGAATACTGACTGAGCGCCTCAACAATACTCATTATTTTAGGCACATGTTGGGGGTGTACTCGTGGGTTGGGGCACGAGAGATTCTACATGAATTTCACTCTTAATAAAAGGATGAATGGGGTATATAATACAAACTATTAAATGAGACGATGGGCCTTCTTACGGTTGCCAGTAGTCGGACTTTTTACTTCAAGAAGGATAATTCCCTTTTGCTGTCTATATATGTTCTTTAGTAAATGTTTTCCTGATTGACGTAAAAGTATAGATATCAAGAATAAAATAATAATTTACTTACAAATATAAAAACCAAATTTAATGATGCTGACAATCCCACCACGAAAATCATGGAAAGAAAACGCCACTTTATGATGTGATTTAAATAATTGATGACTCTAAAATGCAAAAATAAATTTAAAATATTTATATTTATTAATATTGATACTTACTTTTGAATTCTGACGTACTGCTTCAAAAAATATCTCATTTCGTTATTAAGAAATTCTTGGTATGTGATAGAATAAATATGCTTAGAAATGTCGTCTGATTCGTTTTCGAATTTTTGCAAATTATCCATTTTTTCTAATAACATTTTTAAGAGCCATTTAAGATGCAAATTAAAATATGTGTTAATCAGAATTAATTGGAAACAAAAAAATATAGCATGTGGTGCAACAAATCCCATAGCTATAAAAAATAAAACAATTGGAAATCTATTTAAAAAAAAAATTTTGATTGTTATAAATATCAAGTTTCTTCTTATATATAAATTCCATACGAATAAACAGTACATTATTGAAAATAAAAAAAATACTATAAGTAAGTTTCTTTTCCATTTTTTGCTTGATATTTCCATTTCATTTTTTAACATATCACTCGGTGGTCGGGTAAAGATTGTGTTTGTATCAGCCACATACTTATAAGCTTTTTTCAACATACGGAATTTTCTGAGAAGGTTTCCATAGCCCCCCTGCAACTAATAAAACAATATTCTTAGGTTTAAATTAATACTTGGTTCATTATGAAAGTAAGGCACATAGTACTCTAACGCGACTATCCATCGCAGCGCGCTAATTATAGTTTCACGACAAGAAGATGACTTTTTAAAAACTTCTTGTGATTCTTCTATTAGAGTTTCTTCAGTTTCGTATAGTAGCCATAAGCGATGTCTTCGTAGTTATAGCTATAGTCTATAATGTGTAGTAAAGTTTGTTCTACTCTATTATCTGAAACTTCTTTGAGTAGATTGGCGATGTGTGAAGGTAGCTGCTGTTGAATTTTATTAAAGTTGTTCTTTGGTAAATGTGGGTTGTTGGGTTGAAAATCTTGTGATTGGTTGTTTCCATTAAGGTATTGGTGGGGTAGTTTGATTATGTCATGGAGGAGACCCAAGGAACCATAGTTGCTAGACAGGAGCACTTTGGAATAATGATACAGTAGAGGAAAGTTATCAAGGCGGAGAAAATCGCTGCAGGGACATGGACAACGGAAAAACCACGGTGAAAAGAACGCAGCAACGTGCAACCTAGTGATGATAACAAATGAACGAAGCATAGGAAAAAGCTATAAAGAAATCAAAAATACATAAAACGACCAAAAAGCTCAGAAAAGTTACTAAGCTCTCTGATAGATCCTGAAATCTTCCTTAACCATAATTAGGCGAATCTGGTGCAAGAGAAGCAGATAACGGACAAGAAGTCTTCGATCAGACAAAATCCGATTGAATTTCTCAGAACAACGTTCACGGGACGGGTGCTTTGTATAGAGGAGCCCCAGGTGTTCTAAAAGTCTTAGAAGTTGCTCTGGAAAAAACCGAATCGATCGTAGTGAAAAGACCTAGGAAGAGCGAGGACATTACATTCAGAGTTTGTGAAGCCAACATAATCCCGAGTAAGCACGGGAAATACCTTGATGTATGACTAGGTGATAAGGGCATATGTAACGAGCACGTAAGAAGAACGTGTTAAAAGGCCAGCAGCACTCCAGAGGATGTTATCGAACATAAGAGGACCGCTAATAGGTAGATGAAGGGTATTGGCTCCAGTGGTTTCATCCACAACTTTACATACCGACCCAATTTGGGCCAGAACAATAAAAATTGATAAATATAGAAAGCTGCTGCTGTCCACCCAAAGAAGCATCTTGTTCAGGGTTGCAAGAGCCTATAAAACTGTATCTACGGAAGCTCTCTCAGATACCAGGAAATGCAGTCTCCTTTGGCACTCATATCTCATTCTCATCAGCAACAAGCTACTACTCAGTTTCTTATCAATACTAATTTCCCACAAGTCCCACTTTCCCCCACAACTTCTTTAAGTAACCAAGTCCCAAAAAGTATTATACACCATACTCTAAACCAACAGCAAAGTTTTCAACAACAACAATTGTCTCAGCAACAACATATTAATAGATTAATAGGGAAGCCTCCACCGAGATCTAATCATCCAGTACGGGGAGAAACAATACATCAAAATCAGTTACAACAACAGTTACTACAACAACGAACTCAAGGAAAAGTCATTCAAAGAAGTGCTACCCATCAACTAAATGTACTTCCTCAGCAAGTACAGCAACAATTAGCCTAAAAACAATTGGAACAAAAGATAGTTAAATCAGAACCAGTTGCTTCAACAACAACAACAACAAATAGGCACCGGTTCCCAGCAACAACTTATCTAAAATCAGCAACAAATAACGACCTTCCAGCATTTAGGACAATTAACTCAACAGCAATTGGTCAATTGGTTCAGTTGCAATAGCAACAGATACAGCTTAAATAAAAAATAAACAAATATAGATAGCTCAGAATCAGCAACTACAGATTAATCAGAATTTGCAGCAATTACAGAATCAGAAACAACAACAGTTTCAGTTAAATCAGAATCAACCACAATTGAAATTAAACCAGAATCAACAGCAATTACGGCTGAATCAAAATCAACAACAAATTCAGCTGAAATCTAATCAGCAACAACTTTACTTAAATCAAAATCAACAGCAGATTCAGCTAAGTCATGCTCAGCAAATTCAACTGAACCAAAATCAACAGGTTCCCATTAACACTAGTCAACAGCAGCTCCAGCTGAATTAGAATCAACAAACACAAACAAGTTCATATTAAGCCAAATCTGCAACAGATTTCTCTCAGTCAAGGCCAGCAGGCTTAGAACTAACAGTTAATCTAAACGTAAGGTGTTTCAATCACAATTTATTAAAGTACAGTCCACTTATAACCCAACATAAAAATGAGCTTCATGGGATCCCTCCCATTAACATTCTGGCAAAGAAGCGAATGAGGCTACATCGACTGCCTAGAATAACGGGGGAGGAAAGAAAAAAGAAGAGAAAGAGATAAGGCTGTGGTGGCAGAATAGGTGGATGACGTGCGAAACGTGGGTCAATGGACATAATAGCTTATTCCGGACCTTCACAGGTAGTTATATTGTAAACAGAGGTCTACTAGTTTACCCATTTTCTCATTGACCACGTAAACTTCAGAAGCTATACCTTAATGGTAGGGAAGAACACAGCAGATATATGCAGGTAGTGTCTAGCCACTGACAATGTGAGACACACATTCTTCCAGTGTCCCAGATGGGAAAATTAGGATCACACTTGGATAGAGACCAGCGAGCAGAACTCGTGAACATAATGATGAGCGGTACCCAGAACTAGATACGGATCTATTTACAGTATCATGCGGTAAAAAGAAGAAGCTTGCAAGAAGAATGGACTGATCGATAGACAAGGATGAAGACAGCTACCAAATCTTGACGATAAGTTTGAACGTAGCGTTCCGAGGTTTTCGGTGAGCCAAGGGGGTTTTAGTATGGTTATCAACCAACACTACCCGCTATGTCCAGCAAAAAAAATAAAAAAGTGCTCTAAACGTTTGAGGTCCCATTGGTGGATTGACATTAGGATTTGAGTTTGGAAACATTGTCTTGGTGGCCTAAACATGGGTTGCTGAGTTGAAAATCTTGTGATTGGTTGTTTCTATTGAGGTGTTGATGCGGTCATGTAATTTGGACATAAAGAAGTTGCAAGGAACCGTAATTGCTAGACTGGAACCCTTTGAAATAATGATCTAGGTCTGTTGTCTATTGGTGCTTCTGTTTAGTTAAATTCTTTCTATAAATATTTTATGTTGTTCTCCTCTTGTATATATTACATGACTACGGCGAGATTTGCAGGTCTCATTGCCCATAGTTTCTTTGAATCATACCAGTAATGTTGCTACTATCTGTTGTCGAAAGAATGCTTATATGCTAGCCCTTACTTCTTCGTTTACGGTATGGATTGTCAGTATAGTTACCCATGATTTTTTCGTAAAATTGGTTTAGAGATTTGCTTGTTGATTGTCTCAAGTTGACGAGGTCTCTGGTGAAGGAGTTTTCGTTTCATTGGTCTACCAAATTTTTAATTGATGGGATTATCTGTCCCAGTTAGTGTACTGGAAATACCATGCGCAAGGAACTTGTTCTAAATGCATTCTGTATCTTTAGGATTATAGTAGTGACTCCCTTGATGAATTCGTATAGTTTGTTAGGGTCTCCAATCTTGTTATAGCCATGTTGTCGATTGAGATTGTAGTTTGTCGCTAAAATCGTTAAGTCTTATATTAAGTGAGCTGAATTGATTAATTAAGTCTTGATCTTCTACACTTAAGTTGAAATCTATCATAATTGGTATGGAAATATATCCTGATTCTAACTCTGTGTTAAAGTTCTATTTGCTAGATGCAGAGGAATCTGTCATCTAATACTTACAAAATAAAGGTGATGCAGTAATAAATTTCCTATATCCTGGTTACTCTGTAGATGGTTTCTTGGTTATGGTGAATAATTTTTCCACAACTAAGTATTATTTGGGTGGACCTAAAAATATTCTTCTTGGATAGCGGTTAAACGTTCGTAAATGACGAGGATCTTCTAATGGTTCTTCCACTATCCTACTGACTGCGCCAATTATGGAACGAAAATTCACTTTTTAAAAACATTATTATACTTTTATTATACAAACTATTGATTGATTGATTTATTGGCTAAGGATTTAGGCCTCAACACTGCAGCCTTAAGACTTATCGTGCTATGCCAATTGTATCGTTTTTACCAAGTGAAAAGTTTTGTTAATTTTATCAGGTTTAGCAGCCTCTTCACAAAATTTTCTCTAGGAAAGGCCTCCTGTGTATTTTCTGTCCTCAGGAGGTTGTTCCTCCAGCGTATAAGTGCTTGACACTCTAGTATAATGTGAGAGGCTGTTTCCTCCTCATTACATAGTCTACAGATGGATTCGTCTTGGTAGATGCCCATAGATGTTCCATAAGATAGCAATGTCTAGTTATTCGTAACGTGACATGTTTTATTTGATTTCTGCTTAGCTGCAGAATATCGTTGGTCAGTGCTTTTGATTGCTTTTTGACCATCAGTTTACTGTTTTCTGACCCGGCACGAGATTTCTGCTTGTCTGATGTTCTTTAGCAGCCCATCTAGTCAGCCAGAGTTCTACTGAGGATTTTGGAATGCCAAACGCGGGATCGGGGTTTTTTGTGTCAGAGCGTCAGCTTCCTCGTTACCTGTGTCCGGGAACCCATTTAAGTGTTACCTTGTTTTTAGTTTGCCAGAACCAGTAGGGTTTGTAGACAGTTCCAGACAAGTTTCGATCTGATGTTTTTTGCATGCTAAGACTTGTAGGGCTGCTTGACAGTTTCAGACCAGCATTGGTCTGATTTTTTTGCATTCTAGAGCTTGTAGGAATGAGGATTGTTTTTCATCTATAATCCCTTTCAGTGTTCTCCCTTAGACATAGCTCTGCTTGGAATACTGATGCATAATACAGAGTAACAAATAATAATATATAAAATATTAAATTGACTATAATTAATTACAAACGATTTATTTTTATGAAAATTATTGCAAACTAATGGTAAACAAAAGTTGCTGACTGTCAAATGGCAAGCTGGCTGATTCTGTGAGGTCATCATACTCCGCTTGGCCAAAAAGTAGTGTAAAAGTAGTCCGACTTCTGAGGAATCGTCCATTTCTAGTTTTACCACCAGTACATACTGTTACCTCGGCCGTTTACCTAAAAGTGCTTAAGAAATAGAAATGCAGTGTCGTCCGGTTTTGGAGTGACATCAAATACTCGATGAAAAGACAATGCACCCAGCCACAAGTACAGCAGAGGTTGGGCATGGGAAAATTTCCTATCTCAATAGCATTGTAAGCAACACCCCCTTTCCAACTTGGCTGCAGGTGGCATACTTTAAATATTAGGAAAAAAATGGCTGCGGACTAAAAATATAGTACTCTACATAACTCTAAAATGTAGTACTGCCGCTAACAAACAGATGGCGCTACTAGCTATCTTTTTGTAGCCATTTTTAATCCTCAATACTCTTCTATTCAGCGTAGAGGGAAACTATCATGTTGGCAACATTTATAGACTAAGAGACAGTTGGTAACGCTTTTTTGTGCGAAAGTATCAACACTGATATATTATAGTAGAAAATGACAAGGTCTCGATTGATTTTTCAGTAAATACTACTTTTTGTCTAGCCTGTGGGGTTGAGGAGGGTTGAATGGGGTAGTTGGGATTTTATACTTATTTTTCCCTTACTCCTTGTGGTATTAGCTATTTTATGAATTTTCCTGTAAATACGAGGTAGTTGAGGGTTGGAGGGGGTAGTTGGGATTTTATGACTATTTGTTCCTCAATTTACATCGATGATGTGTCAGGTGACATATTTTATTCATTTTTCCCCCACCACTTTTTGAGCCAATGTCGTTTCCCGCATTTAAATCGGACCAATAGTAACGGAGATATAAGCTAAGGCCGTTTTGGCTTTCGTACTGCGCACGTTTTTTCTTTACGTATTTATTATATTATATATGCAATTGAGATAGGAAATTTCCCCATGCCCAAGTGTCCCAACCTCTGCTAAGTACTTCAGTCCGATTACAGTCCCGATCTGGCACCTAGTGACTGTTTTTTGGTTTTCCCGCTTAAAGAAAGAGTTCAAAGGAAATTATTGGGATTCCGTTGAAACATTCAAGATGATGTCATAAGGTTTTTAAAAGGCATTCCGGTTGAGTGCTTCCAGGCGTGGCAGACACGTGTATCAATTTTTATGACACCATGTGAATTACTTAAATAATGAACCCTGTATATCAAAATTAAAACCAGTTGAGGATGAGGTTTGCATTGCCATGATAATGAATAAAAGAACCAAAACCTATTTGACTGGTTTTGATAATGACAATAAAAAAAATTGAAGTGCTGTTATTGACAATTGCCCAAGTGCAAAATTAAGAATTAAAAAAAAAACAATAGTGCAATTACCGAGTGAAAAACTTATGAATGAAATACAAATCCATGCATCAATAATTATTCTCCTGTATTAGAAATATAAATTTTAAGCTTCGTAAAATAAAATTTTTTTATTCCCCCCACCCCCGTAAAAAAGACGGCATATTTGTCGAAATAAAAAAATTAGATCTAAATTTTTATAAATGTGATTTTAGATTGTAAAAATTTTATAAAACAACAGAAATTATTAAGAGGATAATGACGAAAATGATGAAATTAAAAAAATTATCACTAAATCACGTTAATTATCACAGTTACTATGATCTAAAATTCTCAAAAAACTATACGTACAATCATTAATAAGCTTATTACAGTTAAATCATCAATTTTAGTTTGTCTGGAAACATTTGATAGTATAACATAAATAATCATTTCGAATGAAACTACAATGTACATCCATAATAAAATCCTGCTGATAGTTTTATGACGAAGCGTTCTGAATAATAACGATCCCCAATCTGCCAACCAATAAAAAGAATCATCTACAAAAAACATTATACCAAATCAAGGAAAATATCATTTAGTAATATGTTGAAATGTGCTGAATACAAATCCTTCATCAGAAACGTTGTATCAGGTACAATTAATTTGTGAAATTTAAATTTTTGATAAAAAAAGTTGTATCCTGTATAGTTTAGGTTAGATACGTTGCTATGGATTTTTATCCTTAGGTTATGTTAATTACATAGATTTTTGTCGACTCTGCAGAATGTGCTCCAAAAATGTGATCCTTTTGTAATTTTTTAAATTCGAAGAAGATATGGAGTCTAGAAGAATTCCTAATAGTATACCAGTAAATATAATAAAAAATGTGGTATAAACAAGATTCTTTTATTAGGGTACCAAGCACGTCTGGAGCTGACAATGTTGGAGCAACACAAACTCATGAGCAAACAAAGACTAATGGGACGAAGCAACAATGCTCGTTGACACGATCCCCTTCCGTAAACCACTTAGAAATATTTTGCGTTCCAAATTTATCTTCATGTACCTCCCCTCACCCTCAATAACATGTGAATTGTTTACAAAATGTTTTATTACAATAATTGTTTGTATAAAGTTTTTTATTTGTAATGTTTAAAATTGTTTGTTACACACCGGGTAATTTGTTTCTAGGCCTGAGGATGGCTCATAAGCCGAAACTAGTTGCCCACTAAACCTCTTTTGTTTTAATTATATTGTGGTACATGTCATGGAGTTTTATTTATTCTGAAAAATTTGACCATATTTGAGATATGGATGACCTCTTGGAATTATAGAAATATCCATTTTGAGGTCACCTGAGATAATTAAGACCATTTCCAGATGGAAGTCTGTCTGTCTGTCTGTCTGTCTGTCTGTCTGTCTGTCTGTCTGTCTGTCTGTCTGTCTGTCTGTCTGTCTGTCTGTCTGTCTCTCTGTCTGTCTGTCTGTCTGTCTGTCTGTCTGTCTGTCTGTCTGTCTGTCTGTCTGTCTGTAAGTCTGTCTGTGTGGATGTTTGTGCGCACGATAACTCGAGAACCAAACGGCCGATCCGGAAAATTCTTTCGGCCATCGGTTTTTATTAAAAAAAGAAAGGCTCTATCAGAAGATGAGCAATTTCGGATCCGAGAATCCCGGATTGAAAAAAAAATTGAAAAATTAAAACGGGTCGTAGTCTTGAAAAATAGTTTTGTTTTATTTTTTAATTTGTGCGAGTTAGTATAGGGAATGAATATTACAGGGTGAATAATCATATATAACAACAGAGAAAAATAATATTTCTGATTTCTGATTCGGACTTAGCACACTTTAAAAACTTTACAAGACCTTAATAAAAATTTTTTTTGTTAAATAATGTAGTTAGTGCTTCGTATATAATAGTTTTTATACTTACCATCAAAAGTATGAAATTCACTAAATACAATATTTTTTATTTTCGTCAATGTCGACATCTAAAGAAATTATGATAATATGACAATTTTTCTATATTTTATATTAGATATACATTATTTTGTTTTTTTCGTTTACTTGCTGTTATATTAATTATTATTATGATATTTAATGATTCAATTAAATTAATTATTGTTTTTAGTTTAATGGTTCTCATTTACAGACCCATAAGTAATATTAATGAAATAAATAATTTCCATCCTTTTAAATAAATAATAAATTGTCTCATAAATGTCGAAAAAGTAAAATAATGATAAAAAAGTTGGAATTGCGAAAAAAATAAAAAAATAACAAAAAAAATGCAAAAAAACGAACAAAAAACATGGAAAAATGCAAAAAAAATACATATGCAAAGAAATGCACAAAAATACATAAAAAATGAGCTAAAAAATGGTAAAATTTCTAAAAAAACTGAAAAGTTAAAAAAACGTGTTAAAGGAAATTGCAGAGTGTTAAAAATGCCAAAAAAATAAAAAAAAAACAGTTTAAGAAATGCTGAAAAAAAGTAAAATAATGCCTAAAATGAAAAAAAAAATGCCAAAAAATCAAAAAAAAGCCCAAAAAAGTAAAATAATGCTAAAAGTGCAAATAATGCAAAAAAAATTAAAAAAAAATGCAAAAATATGCCAAAAAATCTAGAAAGAAGCCAAAAAATTCTGAAAAAAATAAAATAATGCTAAAAAACGTTAAAAAATGCAAAAAAATCCCAAAAAGTAAAAAATATACAAAAAAAATGCAATGAAAAATATCAAAAAAAAAAAATTACGTATTCCAAGAAATGCACAAAAATTCATGAATTCATGAAAATCAAAATGAGCTAAAAAATTATAAAAAAAGTAAAAAAATGTTAAAAGAAATTGTATAAAATGTTAAAAATAGCTGAAAAAGTATTCGTGGATACTCGTCGGGAAAGTTTTGGGGAGATATAACCGATTTCCGATTTATTTTTATGTGACTGGTGACAGTTGGAGAAATAATTTTGATTGTTCTGAATAAAGTTTTTCAAGGGCTTTCAAATGACATATTGCATGTCAAATTCCGTGAGATATTGCATCTGTCATTTTTTGATACTGACACTTTCGTTAGACAAATGTCGAACAAAAACTAACGAGTTCTTCTGACGGATAGTCAAAACCCATATACCAAATTTCAGCTCAATCGGATTAACCGTATGGCCTCTAACGTGGAAGAATACACACAGACACACAGACATACAGACTTCCATCTGGAAATGGTCTTAATAATCTCAGGTGACTTCAAAATGAATATTTCCATCTTTATCTTGAACTTTTTTTTAGCTCGTTCACAATACTTTCCCTCCTCGGAGGTGGGTCGGAAAAGTAAAATATTTGCACACTTAAAGCATACTTTTGGTATACAAAAATTCAAAAACCTATTTCGAAAGTTGTAAATTTTATATTAAAAATAAATTTTTCGGTATTTCTAGCCGACTCACTGTGGAAATAGCTCTTAAGTAGAATTACCATTACCTACTTCAGAGATGACAATATGTTTCCTATCGTCTTCTCCCTTTGGAGTTTTCAGTACGCGCTTCAGAATTTCGTCGTTTATGATGACAGAGTTCCATTGAGCCTACTATGATTTCATGATAAGTTAATATCGAGAAATAATATAAAACTCTGAATTCAAAATATATTTTAGTTTCTTAAAATTTAGAATTGTAGTTGTTATAGCCAACGTAAAGAATTTTTTTTAAATTTTTTGTAACTTCGTTTTATCAAAAAGTATAAAATAAATCAAAAAAGTAAATAGCATATCCGAAAAGGATCCAAAAGTACTATGTGTGTAAATTATTTCATAATTTTAACACAGTATTTGTAAAAGTTATAGCAGAAAATGAAAAAATTTAAAATAATTCAATGGGTTTACCCACGAATTTTTGACAAATTTTTTATTTTTTTTTTTAGTTTTTTAAACTAATTTTATTAATGCATTTTGATCCAGAAAACCTAAAAAAAGGTCTGTTTCCCATTTTGAATAAATTTGAATGAGATATTAATTAAAGGAGATAATGAAACTCGAAGTCAATACCTCATAATGTATTTAAATTGAAAAGATCTTAAAGATCTAGTAGCGAAGCGACATGTTTCGGCTCAAATGGCCATCTTCAGGCTCTAAAATTACAAAAGTGCTATCATGAGTACAATATTTTAAATTAGAATTTAAAAAACTAACAATGCTTTGGAAATTAATTAATTATGGTTATTAAGTTATACTAAGTGGCATTAAACTAAACAAAATTGTAAAATTTAAAAAAAAATTGTTGTATGAAATAAATAATGGTATAAAAAATAAAAATATTTCACTCCACAGGAGAAATTACACATTATCAACAATAAGCTTATTGCCACAAGTAAATGTCGAAGTGCATCGTAATGATGCACTGAAACAAAATTCAGAATAAAAATTTTTTTTTTGGTAAATCAAGCTTGTACTACTAATATACACAAATTAAAATGGAGGAACAAGCCGGAAGTAACTAGGTAATATTAAATTAAAAGTCAAACGTCAAATTACAAAATTATACGCGGTAAATTCAAAACCGAAACGAGCGAAAATAGATGAAGTATTGGTTGAACCACGTGACCGGGTACAAGACACGGTAAATAGAGAGGGGAAAAAAGAAATACGGTGAAAGAAGAATAGCGGTGGAAGAGAAGGTACAGGCAAGAACTATGGAAAAGAAGAAGAGGTGACAGGTGACGGGAAGTGTCAATGTCGATGTTGACAATTCAAAGGAATACAATTTAAAGGTTCAGGTAAACAATGTCTAAAATACTGAAAAAAACACAACAGGAAATGAAATTTCTAATAGGTTTTGAAGACAGGATGAAGTTATTAAAGGTATGTGAAAGGTAGCTATGTTGAGAGTGTGAGGAAGGTTAAGGTTAAAATCTCAGGTTGAGAAACATAAAATTTTCTGACGGTCTGAGTTGATCATTAACACAAGTTAAATTATTATTTAATACGGCGTTATTAATTTCAAACATTTCTAGGTAGTTGAGCTTAGTACCTTTCGGACAATTGTGTAATAGGGATATATTGATGTTGTCATGAGAGTGTCTAGTCTCTAGGAAATGATTAGCAAATGACGAAGAGGAATTAATGATGTCGGTGTCCCAGAATTTGTTGATCTCTCTGAGATGATCTTTAAGTCGTGTGTGAAGGTCGTTAAATGACTTCTCTATGTGAGTTCTAGAAAAGAGCACGTCCGAAACCATTCCGAGAGTGTGGTGAGTACTGAACTCTCGCAGCAGTCCAGAGTGGTCCATAGCTTCTCCCCCTCAATTTGACTAGGCACCGACATGGCTTTGTAGGAAGGCATTCTGGCGTTCTGCTCCAACAATATATGGAGAGGAGTAAGACCCAGAGATCTTTCCATTGCCGCATTCGGGGCAGTTCACATGGCGCCTGTAATAGCTACACAAGCTTATCTCTGGAGAATAGATAATTTAGCCGCCGCAATAGACTGGAGCACCTTCGTCGACCAAGCTACTGTGCCATATGTGACCATTGGTTTTATCACCATTTGATAAATCGAGTAAATCTGCTTAGGGTTAATTCCCCACGACTTGCCGCATACCCTTCTGATATTACAGAAGGATGCCCTAGCTTTATTGATTGTTCTTTCCAGATGGGAATTCTTGGTAAGTTTTTTATCTAGGATAATTACCAGATACTTTACTTCCTCCGCAAACGGAATGGTTACGCCTTCCAAAATTAGATGACGTAGCTGATCAAGCTTCCTCCTTTTTGTAAAAGGAACTACTATCATTCTGTTCCTCCTCACACCACCTATATACAATGTATAGGATATTAGAAATAATTCTTAAAATAAACCTCTAACCAATATTTAAAGGTCATCGGCATAGCATTGAAAATCCACCCCCAGCTGGGAGAACCTGTTCAAAAGGGGATCGACCAGGAGCGACCAAAGAAGTGGAGACAGAACCCACCATGAGGACACCCCCTAGCCGCCTTAAATCTGACAGTCTCCTTCTGCAGTGATGATGTCACAAAACGATTTTTAAGCATGCATTTGATCCAGTTGCAGATTAGTCTGCTTATTCCCCTCCTCAGCAGTGTAGCATAAAGGGATTGTTGAACGCCCCTTGAATGTCGAGGAAAGTGTTAGCACAATCTCTTTATGCTGTAAAGAGTGGACTATCTTTCCTACAAGGTTATTTAGAGCCAAATCTGTGAATTTGCCAACCTGGTAGGCATATTGTCTGGGGTTGAGGGGAATTTCCCTGAAGTTCCCGTCCCTAATATGTATATCTAGAATTCTCTCTAGTGTTTTTAGTACAATCGAGGTAAGGCTGATCGGTCTAAAGGATTTAGGCAGAGAATTGTTTACCTTTACCGCTTTCCGTATATATTCGATCCTAGCAATCGATCAGAGCTGTGGTATGTAGCTCCACACCAGATTCGCACGAAATAGTTTCACGAGAAGAGGTAACAGCTCGTCTATCCCGTTTTGCAACGTGGCAAGTAAAATACCATTTTCTCCTGGTGATTTGATAAGATTGAGTTTGGAGTGATCACTTTAGATTCAAACGTCTAGTCTTCCTTAATTGGTGTCCTCCACTAGGATCATTAGCTGGACTGAAACCCCGTTTGGAGTACAGAAACCTGTTAACATAAAATATTTAATGTTATTTCTGATGAGCATGCATGCCCGTGGCTTTCCACCGACATACGACATTAGCTTACCAGAGTTGTCTCTCAGGCTGCTTATTTTGCTTTGGTATGGAGTATATTTACCTGGAGAAAGGAGACGTGGGCAGCCATCGATTTTATTTAGGCGGTTTAGAGGGAGGTTTCTTTTCCATACCCAGTGATTTTGTTTGTTTCCCGGGTCTCCCCCTTTGGTGCACTTCTAGATTAAGGTTGTTTCCCCTTATCGATTAAGGCCTGTGGGACGGTCCCGGGAAGTTTATTGAAGTCTTTGGGGGTTTCGATTTGGTCCGTGGGGAATGTCGTTTCTCCACCGGAGACTTTGAGTGCTCCCTCGAAAGCCCCTAACCACATGGCTGGCTGTTTGGAGGGCCTGTGACCGCTGTTCCTCCCACGGCTCTACACCGGAATTGAACCTGCCCAAAGCCGTAGAAGGGCCGGAGGTCCAGCCTCTCTAACTCCACCGTGAATGCATCATCCACGGCAAAGGTCCATGTTTGACCAGGACCTGCAGGATCCCTGCGCAGAACACTCCATTCCAGAATGTGTTTAGACCCCGGTTCTTTGGGCAAAGCACCTTTAGTACCTGGTGCCCCTCCTGTCTGGGTGTGCCAGCATCCTAAGAGATAAAGGCCACACAGATGTGGGGTTTCGGCATCTCCTCTTTCTGTGCCAGTTTTAGTCTTCTGGCTTCGTAGCACGAAAAAAGGTTGTTTACGATCTTTTCCATCTACTCCGCCGTCATCGCCTTAGCACAGTAATAGTATTAATGGCTTTAGGTGTAGCTCAGGAAACGTATTTGAGGTCCGTCCTCTAAAGCCTCTTGAACAGCAGTTATTACTAACCGCTGTATCAGTTTTAGCTGTTTATTAAAGAACCGGGCTTTTGGGTGTTCAGGATGAATTATACCCACTCTGACACTTTCTGCCACGGCTTAGAATGAGCGCCGTTGCTCCGGCTGCCTCCCCGCATCTCGAGGCTTTTACGCTCCGATTCTGGGGTGTTGCAGTTGAAGCGCAGGCATTTTCCGGCTACCGAGGTAGAGGAAGATTTACCTTCACTCTGCGTCTTTTCCGAAATGGTTTCGGATGACTCACCAGAGGAGGTTTGTCCTCCTGTTGGCATGCGGTTCAAATCCTTTAGGATTGCTGCGTACTTGACGCCTCTCTTTAGCATCCGGCTTAGACGTTTTCTCGTGGCACCAAAAAACCTCCTCATTTCTAACCCAGGTTCTTTATACGGCGAGATCCGGGCCGTTGATTCCGCTAGTTGTGGTTCATTTAATTGAATCTGTAAGTCAGCTCTTCCATGTATGTTTGTAGCTTGCATCCTTATATATTCATGTGCCTCGGTATCTCTGTCAGGGTTATCAGAGGGCATTAGCCTATCTAAAATTTCTGTTAGTTTCATATTTAGCTATTGTTACGGTACAGGAGACCCCGAATCACGCTGTGTTGAGTATGATTTATATTTATTTTATTTAAGGCAAATTTATACAGCATTCAGCACGGATCTTGAGCCAACTGGTCGAGTGAGAAGTTTTGCCAGGAATTTATTTTGGCATCTCTAATTGCTTCTTTATAATCACTAAGTGCTTGTCTATACTCGTTAAAAAGTTCTACGGCCATGTCGCGTCTTCAGGTCTTTGATTCAGCCAATGTGTCTAGGGTGTCGCCTATTCTGGAAAGAGGGTAGCTGTCTTTTTTCGTTTTGTTGTTAAGTTGTCGATAGTCTACGTAAAATCAGATCAAACCATTTTGTTTTTTAACCAAAACAACTGGGGTAGACCAAGGGCTGTTAGGTGATTCTGTAACACCTTTTTCCTCCATTTCGTGGACTATTCTATCGGTTTTCTCTCTTTTGGATAGATAAAGTCTTCTTGATGACTGTCGAATAGGCTGAGCATCTCTGGTATTAATTTTTTGTTTTGTCAAATTAGATCGCCCTCTTCTTTTTTCCCTACATCGAAGATATCCTGGTAGTTTTTGACGATTTTAAATCCTTAGAAGAGTTATAGTTTCTCTAGTTCTTCTGAGAGTCTAGCTGCGATATGTTGTACACTTATGATTACAGAAGAGACAGGTGAACAGTGTCCTAAAATTGTTCCATTTTTTATTACTCTTACCGGTACAATTTCTTGTTTTCTGTTTTGTTAGTGGTTTTTTGGCGTCTTAGTCCAGGCTTTGGATTACGTCTGGCGCCACTTTCCATTTGTGTGAAGGCCACTTGCACGGGCAGGTTTAGTGAAGAAAAAATACTTCAAGAGTCGTTATGGCGTCGACCAAAACATCAGAGACCAGAAAGTCGGGTTTTACTTGCCCTACTAGATTAAGAACCTGGCTATTAGTTGCTAACACTCAGAAAGAACTAATTAAATATAATTAACAGGTAGAAACTTAAAATACCACTAGAATTCGAACTGCCACTGCAACGGATTGAATCATCCTACTCGATAAAAATTTTCAAGCATGGACGCGAGTGTCTCCATCAGTTGGGTGGAGGTTCAACTAGTACAACTGATTCTTATTGAAGGAAGGTTGCTTTTACTATAATTTTAAGTTATTTCTAGTCCAGTGCCGTGCATGATATAATTAATATAGAATAACTTTGTTATATTGTTTTGGTTTTAAATCATTGAAAGAATCAGTTATGAGTTTTTCTAGTTCTTCTTAATAATAACAGTTTGACATTTTTTTAAATAATAATAATAATGATTAGTAAATAAAAATATATAATTACAATAATTTTATATTTAATAAAAAGAAAAAAAATTATGAATTTTATGTGAGAAAATATTTATTAATATTTGATTACTAGTCATTAATTTCATAAAAAATTGATATTTTTTCATTAATTATGTTGTATTTCCGAAAAATGTAATTATTGAATATACCATACGATATAGCTAAAAATAAAAGTAGAAATTATTTAAAATATAAAAAATTATGAAAAATTATAAATGATTCAAATTTTTATTATGTATCTTGGGTTATTTACTGAGACTAATAAGGCTCTATTTTGGACAGCAAATCCATAACAATTAATTGATAAAGGTTTTTTAGTTTCTATTAGAAACATGAGTAAAAGTTGACAATTTTTCTTATTCCATTGATACGATTTGAATCCTTGTGCTTTAATATAAATTTTTTCGCACTAAAATTAAAATTATTTACAAATAATTTAAAATAAACAATAATTAATTTAATTACTTCGATTTGTAATTGTTCTCCAGTCTCAGCTATAACCGTAGACAAGAAAATTAATAACATAACAAATCCGACATTTGGTAAAGCTTCCATAGATCTTGAGCTCTAAAAAAATTCAATCGTTGTTTTTAATTTTTTGGTTTCAAAGTTAGAAATAGGAAATATGTAAATGGGTAAAAATAAGGAAAATAAAGAAAAAAAACAGGGAAAATTAGGAAACATTTTGAAAATTAAAGTATAATAAAGAAAAATAAAGTAAAATGGGAAAAAATAAAACGAAATAGGAAAAATTAAAAAAATAAATTAAATCAAAGGATATAGGGAAAAATAGCAAAAATAGAAAAAAATAAGAAACTTTAGGAACAAAAAGAAAAACAGGAAAAAATAATAAAAATGGGAAATATAGGAAAAATATTGAAAAATAAACGAAAAGAGGAAAACTAGAGACAAATAGGAGAGAATAGGAAAAAATTATAAAACAACAGGGGAATATAGAAAAAGTAGGAAAAAGAATGAAGAAAAATAAGGAAAAATAGGGAAAATAAAGAAAAATAAACAAAAACCATAGAGAATAGAGATAAATGGGAAAAAAATAATTAAAAATAGGAAAAATAAGAGAAATTAGGGAAAAAGTATAGAAAAATAAGGAATATGTAGTGGAAAAAATATTGGAAAAGAGAAAAAAATAATATAATACGGGAAAATAGAAAAAATAGTATGAGGTGGGGAAAAATAGGAATAAATCATGAAAATGGGGAAAAAATAGAAAAGTGAGATAACTGAGAAAAATAGGAAAAAATCAGGTAAATAGCTTAAAATATCAAAGCAACATAGGGGAAAAGAGAAAAAAATAGAGAAAAATAAAGAAAACGAAGGAAACAGGGGTTATGGGAAAAATAGAAAAAACAGCTAAAAAATTGGAAAAGTGAGAAAAAGTAGGGAAATAGTATGGAAAAATAAGGAAAAAACAGCAAAATAGAAAAAATAATGAAACTAGGGATAAATAGGAAAAAATAATGAAAAACGGAAATATAGGAAAAAATGGGGAAAAATTAGCAAGAATATTAAAAAATTTGGAAAATAAGGAAAAATACATAAAAATATAGCAAAGTGAGGGAAAATGTGGCAAAAGACAACAAATCGGGACATAATGAAAAAAAACAGGAAAAATTGTACAGGGTTATTCATTATAAATGTCCCAGCCCTTACCATAGTTATTATTGCATAAACAAAAAATTTTTTGAAATAAAAGTTGTGTGGTTATAAACTAATTTTATTATACCGTTAACAAAACTACAGTGGCGTGCGTAGTTTAGGGGACACAAGAAAAATATTCGTTTTTTTAAATAAAACATTGTGTATATTATTGAATTTTTGAAAAAATGTTTTTCTTCTGTTTTCAAAAATATACCATATTATCTTACATATTAAATCAGAAGAAAAATATCTTTTCAAAAATTCAATAATATACTCATTTAAAAAAACGAATATTTTTCTTGTGTCCCCTAAACTACGCACGCCACTGTAATTTTGTTAACCGTATAATAAAATTAGTTTATAACCACACAACTTTTATTTCAAAAATTTTTTTGTTTATGCAATAATAACTATGGTAATGAATAACCCTGTAACAAATAGGGAAAACTAAAGTAAAATAAGAAAAAATAAATCAAAATAAGGAAAAATAGTTAGAAATATGAAAAAATAAAAGAAGTAGGAAAATTGCGAAAAAGTGGGAAAAAATAGTTTATAATAAGGAAAAATAGGAAAAAGTAGGGAAATATGTACAAAAATTGGGTAAGATACAATAGGAAAAATAAAGAAAATTATGCAATAGAGGAAAAATTAAAGAAAAATAGGAAAAATAAAGTAAAATACTGTAAAATAATAGAGCAAAATAGGGAAAAATAAAATAAAATAGAAAATAAAAAAAATGGAGAAGAATAAAGCAAAACAATCGAAATAGGAAAAAATAGGAAAAATATGAAAAAATACGAAAAAAAATAGGAAAAAACAGGAAAAATAAAAAAAAATAGGGAAAAATAGGACAATTGAGAAAAGTAGGTAAAGAGTATGGAAAATTGTAAAAATACAGAAAAATAGTAAAAAATAGGCAAAACTTGTGAAAAATATATAGGGAAAAATAATATGAAAAATAATGAAAAACAGTAAAATAGGAAAAATATAAAAACTACTGTGAAAAATAGGAGAAAAACAGGGAAAATCAGAAAAAAATATTTAAAAATAGGGAATAATTTTAAAAAATAAAAAATTGTCGAAAATAAGACAAAATGTACAAATATGAGGAAAATAAGAAAAATGGAACAAATGAAAAAAAAATGGGAAAATTTGAGAAAAACAGGGAAAAATAAAATAAAGTAGGGAAAAAATGAAGCGAAATAAGGAATAATATTAAAAAACAGGGACAAATAGGTCAAATGGGAACAAAATATTAAAATATAGAAAAAATAGTAAAAAATATAAAAAATTGTAAACAGTATTGGAAGCGTATGGAAAAATAGGGAAAATAGAGAAAAACACTGAAAAAAAGGAAAAATAGGGACAATTGGGGAAATATATGTTATTTTGAATCCGAAATCAGTATGAAGAATTACTAGAATTGAAGAGTTAGTCGGATCTTCAAGATGGGTTTCAGCCATGATTCTGGTATTAAAAGGAAATGGTCAGCGCCTACTTATTATCTGTCATTTCTTTCCCCTTCCAATTTTTCAACATTTTAGTTTAACTTTTTTCTAGTATCTATTCTTGACTTATTTATATGTAACAGGTTATCCTTGTCTCAAATGTGGTCAACCAATGAGTAATGAAACACACAAAGTCCAGTACCACAATAAATATTTTTTCAAAGTTGTTTTAGTGAAATTGGCAACTAGTTTCGGCTTCTGTCATCATCAGGCCTACAATAGCGCTCGTTAATACAACATGTACAAAATTAATAATAAGAAGTGGCTTACCATCAACATCATGGGGTAATAAGTAGATAAAATTGCAACGACACTTAGGTCGTTACTGGTCACTTTGGAGCCTTAGTCCAGGTTTCGGAATGCCTCGGGCGCCACCTTCCGTTTAAAGTGTGAAGTCCACTGCACGGGCAGCGTCAGTGGAGAAAGAAATACTCCAGGGGTCGTTATGGTATCGACCAAAATCACTGGCGGCCAGAAGGGCGGTCTTTACTTGCCCTACTTGGTTGAGTAACCTGGATATTAGCTGCTAGGATGTTAAAACTCAAAACAAATATTATGAAATAAAACTTTTATTGATTACCAAAAAAATCCGGAGCAGAAAAGGTGTGTAACGGACGATTGTCTTGGCGGCGTGGTGTAGTCGGACTGACGGTTCTGGACTCCGGATACAATTGAAGTTTGCTTCAGCTTGACCTATCTCTAAAGGTCGACGAACTGCACTGCTGCTCCAATTGGGACGGCCATAGCAAGTCTGGCTTCTGGCTGCTTCTGCAGCTACCGACAACGGTTTGAATTGCTCTACTCGATACGAACTTCGGCGTCTAAGAAGCAGAGACGAGAGTGTCTCCATCTGCCTGGCGACGGTTCAACTGGTACGACTGGTCTTTTATTCGCAATAGTTAGAAAATATAATATGAAAATTAGTAACAGTACCATTAAATTCAACCATAAAGTCTACAAAATGGTACAGACAACTGACGTATGACAACAGACAGCCAACATAAATTTAAGGTATAAATATTAAAAAAAAAAACCATGATGTGAATGGGGGGTTGCCAACCTCCGAAAACACAGAAAAAACCTGAAGGGTAAATATTATTTTAACAGTAATCAAAATTTATGTAGTGAGAGGAAATACAAATTTCTTATCTTAATAAAGGATTGTGAGACCGGGCACAGGACAAGGAGAGCCAAATCTCAAACTCAGTAACTTAGGAAGGTGCACATAGAGGAAGAAAAAGAAGAAGAAATTCGACATCTATCACTAGTTAATGTCAAAGTCAACGTCAATGTCTAACGGCCCGAGAGGGGGCGAAGATTGTGGTAGTAGAAATAAACAACAAAGGACCCCGCTCAAAACTTATGGAACTGTACTCTATGAGGGAATTACCACAATTTTTGATATTGTCCAGAGGAAGATCTCCTGATTAAAAGTCACCATTGCGGTAAAGTCCAATAACCAATAGTTCTGGAGATATTGACTAAGACGAAAAATATGCACGGGAAAACAAATATTTCATGGCTTTTGGGTAGACTGTCGCTTTTTTTAACGCCTTTTGACACGATGAGGTGGGTTACTGTATTATACAATACACATATAATTATGTAAACAACATTTCAGATTGTGTTCAGTAGGTAGCTAATTTATTTCGACACTTTTAAGCAGTTCAAAATTCAGGTATTTCATTATCGAAAAAACGCATTTCTAAGTGTTCATTTTCTAAAGTATAACGTTGACATACAGGGTGTCCCAGGTAAGAAATATGGCGTCATATATGATATTTGGAAAACCCTGTATATTGTATGAGTTTGGGCGGATTTCAATACCCATCGCCAGAAAATCTCTTCATTATAATAAATATTATTATATACCTATACGCTGTCTAATAGTAAAGCCGTTGCACGTCGTAATAGAACCAACAGTTTTCATAAAAATACGCGTGATATCATTGATGACGTGCAACTGATTTACTTTTAAACAGCTTATACATACACTATATGGGCGAAATTATTACTTTTATTATGGTAATGTATTTTCCCTCAGAATTGATAAGAACGGTACTATTGTTCTGGTCTATTGGCAGCGTCAAGAACGCTATGGAGAAGGTTTGACGGAGGGTATCGAATTTCAGGATCATGTCGAGCATATCGCAAGTACCATATTATAAATGCAATATGACTACAACAGCCTAGAGTTCTAGCACCCGATTTGCAAGTGCTATAGTGTCCAGCAATCAACTCTTCTTCGCCATCGTTTTCTCCGACTTCTTCAATTGTCGTATAAGCAATCCATATCTGGTACCTAGTTGTATTCCGGAACAGCGAGTATATTCTCGCTCGTAGAAATCCTGATTCCGCATTCAACTGGTCTATATGGAGCTCATCTAGGGCTTCCCGCCGCAACTTGTCCTGTATATATGATGGTGCAAGATTGATCTGATACAATCCAACAGTTATATCCAGCAAATAGCCCAAGTGCTAACAAGGAACGTCATCCAGGTTAGCCGTAATAATAGGTATCCACATTGCATTTCTGTTTCGTAGCCCAAATTCCTCAACACGCGCCATTACAACATTAACTTCATTCGCTTTGGCAAGCATTCTATGTGCCATTTCGGCATTGTGGCCTTCCATGACAATTAATGGATGGTATCTGTTAATTATGGCTCCCTCTATTCGATAGAAATCGCCTAAGTGTTCTATATGAGAGGTGTTGATCAGCTGTCCGAACAATTTGAAAATGGATTTAATGTGACCATTTCTGGCCTCGACAATCCATCTGGTCTTTGTGACAAGTCGTGAAGCATTAGCATCCTCGGTTAAGAGCTGCTGCTGGCCAGGTTGAACAACATGCGGCATTAATTGAGTAATACTTAGATCCTGTAGCAACGGACCTGCATCTATGTATCCCCTATCAACAATGAGGATGTCCCCCTCCAGAAACCAGTTTCGCATAATTTCGTCGTCATTGTCTAGCTCATTGCGCAACATAGCCGCATCATTATTTGTACAGTCCGCCAAATGGGGCCCTTGAATTGCCAATATAAAACCATCAGGAGCAACACGTTAAGCCGGTTTCATAAGGTGTCGTCCTTTATGACGTGAATACGTTTGTTTTAAGACGCGAAAGTTGCTGCTTATTGGAACGTAGGCATAGGTACCATCGATATATACAATGGCTTTGGGAATATCAGGATTGGTATTGTACAAGGTGTTCGCGAATTCGGGGACATGTTGAGCTATAAAATTTTGGTGGTTAATAGCTTGGAAACCAATATTATCGGAGACAAATCGTTGTATTAAAGATTTTCTGACAGTAGCATTAATTGTACTAACGTATATCCTGCTACCATAATGAAATATAGCTTTTATGAATTCGTCTGATAGTCCTTGCCTCAACTTGCAGAGAAACGCTAAAAGATCCTTTTTCTTTACATACCGGAAACCGCCATCTAAGGGCACATTGTCGCAAAACGTGTACAATTCTTGGAACTGATCTTTGGTCACCGGCGAAATGCATTGGAAGTCTTCATCAGCTATGTCATTCTCATTAACAATCATTAAGCCATCTTTAGCCAATTGACGTAGTTTACTCAAAAAAAATTGCATTTCCCTACCTGGAATTACACAAGGGAGAAGCACGAAGCGTAAGCCTGGCAATAGCCGTTGTAAAAGTCTACCAGAGTCATCAACATGTAAGTTACAACATATTGTTTGTGGAGGAATATAAATATCAACCTTGACGAAGACATCTATCCTTGCATCAAGTGTCAAGCGATGGGCATCGAGAGAATTGCAAATCATACACGTTCTGTTGGCTGTTTGTGTTAAAACGTTTAAACGCATACAGGTCGGATCTTGCTGAAGAACACGCAACTCCTTATAATCGATCTATTGCAAGCCGCACATATTCTTGTTTGATCATTTATGTCTATCAAGGTTCTGTTGTGGGTAAGACGTCGTTTAACAGCAATGTTGCGTTTATAAATATAATTGGCACCATCAGGACCAAGATCAAGACGCACCGTCATATTTGCAAGAAAAGCAGCGGAGCAAATGAAGCAGGGCATAATATTAATATGCGCCATGTTTCATCTGCTTAAACCCTTTCGAACACTGATGTCAAATTAACAATTTATAATAATGCTACTTAAAAATCCTAATCTTAATATACATACATATATAACTTGAGAATAAGTTAACTTTGAAAACTCGTGTTTTATCAGACTGACACATAACAACAATTAACATATATTTGTTTTCCTGTCAACCTATACTTCAAATTGACGGCACTTTTATTTCCACGGACACTAGATATCGGAAAAAATTGCGAGAAAATGCCGAGATAAATACCGCCATGGTACCTTTTCAGAAGCTCATTAGAATTTTATTTTCTCGTGTTATAAAATTATTTTAAATATTGGTTTATGTGAATTTAGAACGTTTATATTATAACAAAACTGCGACAGTCTACCCAAAAGCAATGAAATATTTGTTTTCCCGTGCATATTTTTCGTCTGAGTCATTGGCCAATATCTCCAAAACTATTGGTTATTGGACTTTACCGCAATGGTGAATTTTAATCAGGAGATCTTTCTCTGGACAATATCAAAAATTGAGGCAATTCCCACATAGAGTACTTTTCCATAAGTTTTGAGCGGGGTCCTTTGTTGTTTATTTCTACTACCACAACCTTCGCCCCTCTCGGGCCGTTAGACATTGACTTTGACATTGACTAGTGATAGATGTCGAATTTCTTCTTCTTTTTCTTCCTCTATGTGCACCTTCCTAAGTTACTGAGTTTGAGATTTGGCTCTCCTTGTCCTGTGCCCAGTCTCACAATCCTTTATTAAGATAAGAAATTTGTATTTACTCTTACTACATAAATTTTGATTACTGTTAGAATAATTTTTACCCTTCAGGTTTTTTCTTTGTTTTCGGAGGTTGGCAACCTCCCATTTACATCATGGTTTTTTTTAAATACTTATACCTTAAATTTATGTTGGCTGTCTGTTGTCATACTTCAGTTGTCTGCACCATTTTGTAGACTTTATGGTTGAATTTAATGGTACTGTTACTAATTTTCATATTATATTTTCTAACTATTGCCCTTCAATGGGCCTTAGTTAAGAAACCCACTGTACATTGTTTTCAAGCTGCCCTTAGGGGTACGCTCCCCCATCGTAGGAGTTCTGTCCTACCCCTACGTGGGATTCTGTATTGGCCTCCGTGCCTGTATCACATTTTATGCCGAGGTTGGCTGTTTTTTGTCAGGTTCTTCCTGATTCCCTTCTATTACATTCTTCACGAATGCTTTTTAATTCCTAGACACCCTTTTTGTCCTCACAAGGAATGTATTCGTTTGAATTTTTATATATTTTTTAACTTAATTGTTTGTTTGTAATTTATCAGTACCATTATGTGTAAATTTTAACTTTAACTTGAACCTAATTTTATTTACTTATTACCCCATGATGTTGATGGTAAGCCACTTCTTATTATTAATTTTGTACCTGTTGTATTAACGAGTGCTATTGTAGGCCTGATGATGGCAGAAGCTGAAACAAGTTGCCAATTTCTCTAAAACAACTTTGAAAAATATATATTGTGGTACTGGTAGTGTGTTTTATTACCCTTTACTTATTTAATTGTTACAACTTTTTTAATCTCTACCTCATTCATTACGGCTCGTCTCATTTCTTCACCCTCTCTCAGTCTTCCGCCGCCATCTTGAAAAATTATGCTAAATTGGTATCCTATCTACTGTTATAATCCCAAACTAGTTACCAAGCTCATTTTAACTCAGAAAACATAAATATATTGTGTTACTTGATTACCTAATCTGTTGACCATGGATATATTTTTGGATATTGATTTTCTTATAGGTGTAAAAGTAGAGATCATTGAATATTAATAAAAATTTACTTACAAATATAAAAACCAAATTCAATGAAGCTGACAATCCAACTACGAAGATCGTGTAAAGAAAACGCCATTTTGCAATATGATTAAAGTAATTGATGACTCTAAAATATAAAAATTAATTTAAAATATTTATGTTTATTAATATTTACTTTTGAATTCTGACGTATTGCTTCAAAAAATATCTCATATCATTATTAAGAAATTCTTGATACGTAGTAGAATTAATATGCTTAAAAATGTCGTCTGATTCATTTTCGAATTCCTGTAATTGATCCATACTTTCCAATAACATTTTTAAGAGCCATTTAAAATGCAAATTAAAATATGTGTTAATCAAGACTAACTGAAAACCAAAAAATATAGCATGTGGTGCAAAAAAACCCAAAATTATAATAAACAAAACAATTGGAAATCTGTTTAAAGAAAAAATTTTGATTGTTATAAATATCAAGTTTCTTCTTATATATAAATTCCATACAAATAAACAGTACATTATTGAAAATAAAAAAAATACTATAAGTAAGTTTCTTTTCCATTTGTTGCTTGATATTTTCATTTCATTTTTTAACGTATCAGTTGGTGGTCGGGTGAAGATTGTTCTTGTATGAGCCACAAACTTATAAGCTTTATTAAACATACGGAATTTTCTGACAAAATTTCCATATGCTCCCTGAAACTAATAAAACAATATTTTCCGATATAAAAATAATGCACAAGAGTGGAGGGAAAAAGTAGTAGGAGGTCTGTACTTCCAAAAGTGCCCAGACTCATTTGGCTTCGAGCAGTGGGACAATTGGAACAACATTAAGCATGAGATGTATTTTTAAAAGTAATAATAGGGTACAATGAAGGTTTCACTCGAACTCCACCGAAATCCTCCTTAATAGGATCAGAAACGCTTCCGGACACCGGAAAATTTCACTAGTCCAATTGACCAGCAACCAACGAACCTTCCAACCGAAGGGTGTAAACATGTCTGCCTTGCGTTCTCTTTAAGGCAGTCAAGTTTCCTTAATTACATTTTGCAGGATCATCTCCAAAGTTACCAACACCAACTTGATCAAAATGACCACGTCTGAGGAGAAATTCTTCTTCTCATTAATCAACTCCGGGCTTTGCATTTATGACCTGCGCCATAAATGTGAACCCTCCAATCTAAACCCCATTCCCCCAAAAACCTCCATAGGAATTCCGTATAACCGCAACTATGATGGAAACCTATTCTCTCAAGTCTCTTGAGAGGACCAAATAAACCAAAAATAGCGATATTATACTTGTACCGAAACTCCCAGCCCCATTGAACCTCACTGCTAAGGTTCAAACCTTCTCGCAATGGTATTAATGAACACCATACCCAATGACAGATAGCTAATCTCAAAAATGCTCTCTGCGTAACTTCTATAGGTCAAACTGCTTAATTTCTGGCTTCGGAAACGACTAATTCTCTCTGTACAGTTGAAATTGTAAACAGAACCGTAAAATACTCTCCTTCGCAAAAACTCTCCCAGTTTTTTCGGATACGACACCCACCACACCTAAGAGTCCGAATTCTCTTCATACCGATTCGGAATGACGTACCATTTACTCCCCACATCCTCTCCCTTCTGGAAGTCTATGGACGCTATATGCTTCATTAGTTCCTGTACAACTTCTGTCCATCAAACTCTCATGATTGAAACTTCACTTTTCAATCCCAAACCACCAATACGCACCCAATACCAAGTGCTAAGTTACAAAAATTAGATTGGTGCCTTTTTAACTCTAATAACCTGGCAAACTCCATCGGCAACGTCATCTTCCTGACTCTTGATGTTGCTATCCTACAAGTCACAATTAACATAGAGCAAAAACACCTCCCCCTTAACAAACTCTCTAATATTCGACTAAAATGCCAATTCTCTCTTCAGTTTGTAATAACTAGACCATAATCAGACTCCAGATAAAAACTCACACATAGGAAAAATGGATTGAGGTTATTTTTAACCTTGACCACATGGATAGTTCGAAGTTTTGGACCAAACTTAAAATCCTCACTGGTGATTGAATTTACAAATATTGCATACCACTGAGCAGAAGTCCACTTATTTCAAAGGCTACCTATAAAACATTCTCATAAACACCTACAATCCCTACTTCAATCCCCGTATTCAAAAATAAACTGAATATCCTCTTAACAAAGACCCCATCCTCATTACCATCACCCTTGATGACATAGCTTGAGCTTGTCAAAAGGGAAAAAATTCAGGCATATATCCTAACCATATCAAACGTCAGGTCGTGAAAAACCTTCTTGCTCCCATTCTCCCGATCCTTACAATCCTTACGAACCCCTGCTTTCATCATTCCTATTTTCCAAATTGCTGGAAAACCCTGATCCCTAAACCTGACAAAAAACCCACATTCACATATTCCTACGGGCCCATATCCTTGAGACTCTAGTCAAAGATCGTATCTAGATCTTTCCACTAATTTCAACTCGGATTTAGGCCTGAAAATTCCTCCCGACATACATTAGTGACTTTACATACCTTGGTCACTTGTGCATCGGCTGTCCTTTTTGCCGTACAAAAAGGCATTTGATCAAATCTTGTAGGGGTGGAAAAATCATGGAGGAAAGGACATACCGCAACCTCAGGACCTGTGACTGGAATACTTTCAAAAAGGATCTCAATCAGGCACTGGTGGAATGTCCGCCGAAACTGAAAAACTCTTGTGAAGTAGAGATAATGGCGGAATTTCTGACACACACCTTAAGTACAGCGTATGAAAAAAACTGCCCTTTAAAGCTAAAGAAAGAGAACCGAGACACCGAATGGTGGAACAAAGACCTTTCTAAGAAAAGAGCAGACTCTTTAACCAGTCCAAAAGATCTGGCAACTGAGAAGCCTATAAGGCATCCAGAAGGGAATACGGCTACGCCGTAAGGAATGCAAAGCTTACTTCCTGAAAAAAATTCTATGAGAACATAGAGACAATTCCTGAGTGCTCCAGAATCAGTAAAATACTGCAAAGGGAAAAAAAGGATGCATTGGGTCTTTGAGAAATGAAAATGGGGAGTATGCCAGTACCGTGGATAATAGTTTAGACTTGTTACTAATCTCACATTTCCCGGGCTGCTCACTTAACCAAAGTCAAGAGAACGGTACTGTGGTATCCCAAGTAGGCAGGGCTACAAAGCAGAACTGGGCCTTGGCAAACAAACTTGTAAACAGAACCAAACTTACATGGGTTCTGAGAAGTTTTTAGTCATACAAGACAGCTGGACCTGATGGCATATTTCCAGCCCTTCTTCAGAAAGGACTATATGAGCTTGAAGACCCGCTGTGCCAACTACTCCGTGCCAGCCTGGCACTGGGTATGTACCAGAAAATTGGAGGTCTACAAAAGTTGTCTTCATACCCAATCCGGGTCAACGCAGAAGTCAAATCTTACAGTCTGACATCATTCTTTCTAAAAACCTTAGAAAAGATGATTGACAGATATATAAGGGACGACGAGGTATTGGTAGACTACCCGATACATCGAAACCAATTCGCATACCAATCTGGGAAGTCCTGTGACGCTGCGATTCACACGCTGGCGCTCAAGGCGGAACAAGCATTGGACTGTCAAGAAATCGCCCTATCGGCATTTCTAGACATAGAAGGGGCCTTTGATTCGGCTTCATATAAATCCATAGTGGGAGTAATGCGGAGGCAAGGAACCGCTCAGAGCATTACACGATGGGTGGACTTCATGCTTCGGCACAGGAATGTTTACAGCACTCTCCACAGTGTAAGAAGGGAAGTCGTTGCCACAAAGGAGTGTCCTCAAAGGGGAGTAATCTCCCCACTGATGTGATGCCTGGTGGTTGATGACCTTCTAAGACAGCTAGAGAGAGAAAATGTCTACGCACAAGCATTTTTTGATGACGTAGGTATCATTATAAATGGAAAATTTGTATCAGATAGGATGAAATTGTCACTCAATATGGTTGAAAGATGGTGCCAGAGAGAGGCATTATCCACGAATCCGGCGAAAACAATAGTTGTTGCCTTTACAAGGAGAAGAAACCTGAACATAAAGGGACTGACCATGTGGGGAAAACAAATAAATCTGACAAAAGAAATTAAATATTTGGGAGTTATCCAGGATAACAAATTACCGTTCTCTAGCCATATAGATAGGGCAACGGATAGAGCTCTAAGAGCCCTTTGGACCTGCAAGAGGATGGTGGGATCTAAGTGGGGACTTAACCCCGGAATGGCTCATTAGCAGGGTTGTGAGACCTACCGTGACCTACGCCTCCGTAATATGGTGGCACAAAGCGAACAGCGCTAAAGCAGTTAGGCAGCTGAGCAAGCTACAGAGAGTAGCATGCCTTCTGATTACAGAGGCGTTTAGAACAACGCCAACAGCAGCTATGGAAGTTCTGCTGGGGCTTCCTCCGCTACATCTAGTAGTGGAAAAAGAGGCACTGGCAGCAACGTACAGGCTGGGTATAAACGGCATGGGATAGGAACTTTCAAGAAAAGGTTATCAACCTTTCATAGTAACCCTACATGAGAAAGAGTAAGGTCAGGAATGAAAAAGTCTGGTATACGAACGGGTCTAAAACAGAAGACAGTACAGGTGCTGGATTCTATCATATGAACTCAGGGAGATCTTGCATTCTAAACCTGGGATCTATGGCAACGGTCTTTCAAGCGGAAATGACTGCGATAAATGCTTGTTTAAACGTGATGTTGCTCGATGATCTTAGAAATAAGAGAATCCGTATACTCACGGATTGTCAAGCATCCCTTAAAGCAATACAAATGGTGAAAGTACAGTCCAAACTAGTATTGGACTGCCATAAAAACCTAACTGTCCTGGCAGAACACAACAAGATAACTCTTGAATGGGTGCCTGGGCATGAGCGCATAGAAGGAAATAAAAAGGCAGAGACCGCCTGGCTGGTAAAGGAGCCGAAAAACCTTTAATTGGACCGCAACCCACATGTGGTATTTCCTACCAACATATAAAGGGTATGCTGGAAAAACAATTAAGGGACAAACACAGGGAATACTGGTTGGAACTTCCGGGACTAAGACAGTTCAAAGCACTTATCGAAGGTCCGCAGAAGAGCAGAGACAATCTGCTACGATGCCTAAAATGACGGGAACTGAAAACGGCACTAGGTGTCCTGACAGGACACTACGGGGTTAGAAGACACCTGAACCTCATAGGTGTATCAGAAGATTCCCTATGTATTAAATGTAAGGAAGAGGACGAAACTCCTCTTCATGTATTATGCTATTGCCAGGACCTGAACAGGGAAAGGGAATGGCACTTTGGGGTACAGTATCCTGAACCCGAAGAGATAGCGAAAGCTAACATCAGGACTATTCTTGACTTTGTCAAGAGTACTGGACTGATGTGAAAACTGGCGGGGCACAATAGGCCTAGAGCCTCACTGCAGGTGGGACCTCCAACGCCAGATTCAGGAAAAAAAAATCTTGTTCAGACATTGAACTACCCTTCTAATCAAACTCTTCTAGTCCCACTTTAAAAATTGATCGGTTCATGTTAAAGTTGAAAACTCCATCACGGACTTCTTCACTACGCAAGTAGAAGTTTTCTAATGCTCTTTGTTAGCCACCATCCTGTACCTCATATACATGCATGACATCTTCCACCTCCCCCCTCTCACCTAGCCAGGATCTTACGCTGACACCGTCACAGCACCATCCACAAGAGCTCTGAACACTCAAACATAACAACTCTTCATTCTCTTTTCTCAATGGTGTAGTGGAGGGTTACCTAACTCCAAAAAAACCCTACTAATACTTCAAGAGGGTTTAAAGAATGATTGCTTGTCAAGAACACAAGCCGGAAGATGGTACAAGGCGTTTGAACATCCATCAAATTTCTGACACCTCAAACATGGCAATATTTGCTGTACATGGGATAGTGACCAAAGATCTGCTAATGCGATAGGTCTGTGGGAAGCTTGTGCCAAAGGTATTGACGAACGAACAGAAAGAACTTCGAGTTTTGTCCTGTAAAGAATTGTTGCAATTGAATAAAAATGATCCCACTTTCTTTGACTCTGTCGTAACTGGACACTAATCCTGGATTTGCAAATATAGTGCAGAATCAAAAAGGCTAAGCAGGTAGTGGCACAGTGCGTACGAGAAAGTCCCACATCAAAAAAATTCTCATTGTCTTATTTGACGTCTGACGAATCATTCAGTTCCAATTTTTACCACCAGGACATACTGTTAACGCAACTTTTTACCTAAAAGTACTGAAGCAATTGAAACGCAGGTTTATCCGCTTTAAGGGTGAAATCAAAGAGTAGATGAAACTCCATGACGAAACATCCAGCCACACGGCCGTCATATAGTCCTGATCTGACTCCTAGTGACTGTTTCTGTTAAAGAAAGAGCTCAAAGGAAAACATTAGGATTCCTTAAAAATATGTTACAAGGTTTTTTAATGGCATTCTGGCTGATGACTTTAAAAGTGTCTTTCAAGCGTGAACAATAATTTCCCGTAAGTGTATTAATGAAGGAGAGGGAAGAAATTTAAACTTTTGTAACAATAGGATCAATGAACCAATTTTATTGAAACCATATGTATTTCTTTTATAGTGAACCTTGTATATCAAAATTAAAACCATGATGAATAAAAGAATCAAAAATTTTTAACGGCCAATTTGATATTTTGATGATGATAATAAATATAACTAGCAATAAGGTAATAGATAATTTTTTAAATGCAAAAAAATTTAAAAATAAAGAATTCTGAAAAAAAGAACTAGTGCAATTACCGAGTGAAAAAATTAACTATAATTAACTATATTAACTATATATATTAACTATAATTAACTATAAATTTTAAGTTTTATAAATTTAAATTATTTTATGCCCCTCGTAAAAATGATAGCATAATTGTAAGAATAAAAAATTTAGTTTTCAATTTGTATAAATGTGACTTAAGATTGTAAATATTTTACAAAACTACAGAAATTATTGAAAGGATAATCGTAAAAATGTTAAAATTAACAATGATTTTTAATAGGTTCAATTAGAATTTACTTACCATAATTACTAAGCTTATAACAGTTAAATCATCAATTTTATTTTGTCTGGAAACATTCGATAGTATAACATAAATAATCATTTCGAATGAAGCTACAATGTACATCCATAATAAAATCCTGCTGATAGTTTTATGACGAAGCGTTCTGAATAATAACGATCCCCAATCTGCCAACCAATAAAAAGAATCATCTACAAAAAACAGTATATTCTGCACAAAAATCAAGAAAACATCGTTTCTTAATATGCTGAATATAAATCTGAATTCCGAAACGTTGCATCATGTAAAAATATTGTTGTATCCTGTATACTTTAGCAAAATTACCCAAGCTAGCCGCTTCGAAATTTTAACCCTTTGTTATGTTAATTACAAAGTTTTTTGTCGATTCTGCAGTATGCGCCCCAAAAAAATATATTTTTTAAATTATTTACATCAGAAAAAAACCGAGTTTTTAATTGATCCTTGTGGTATAACAATATTCTTTTACCTGGTCTGATCCTTTTGGTACTTTTATATATAAGAGGAAGATCCGGAGTCCAGAAGAGATCCTATTGGTATACAATTTAAAAATAGTAAATATAACAAAAAAAATCGATTGTGTCGCCCCAAAACTTAACCAGACAGACAGACAAACAGACAGAAAGACAAGCTGACAGCAGACAGGCAGACAGGCAGACAGGCAGACAGGCAGACAGGCAGACAGGCAGGCAGGCAGACAGGCAGACAGGCAGACAGGCAGACAGGCAGACAGGCAGACAGGCAGACAGGCAGACAGGCAGACAGGCAGACAGGCAGACAGGCAGACAGGCAGACAGGCAGACAGGCAGACAGGCAGACAGGCAGACAGGCAGACAGGCAGACAGGCAGACAGGCAGACAGGCAGACAGGCAGACAGGCAGACAGGCAGACAGGCAGACAGGCAGACAGGCAGACAGGCAGACAGGCAGACAGGCAGACAGGCAGACAGGCAGACAGGCAGACAGGCAGACAGGCAGACAGGCAGACAGGCAGACAGGCAGACAGGCAGACAGGCAGACAGGCAGACAGGTGACCTCAAAATGCATATCTTTATCTCGAAAAATTTTTTAGCCCGTTCACAATACTTTCTTTTCTCGGAGATGGGTCGGGAAAGTAAAAACAAATAAAAAGTTAAAAAATTGGAAATAAACCATATTAAAATCATAAAAATTTTTACTAGTAGTAAAATATCGGAAAAATCAAAAAGAATTGCAAATAAACGGAAAAAATTGAAAACAGACGAAAAAAATTGGATAAAATTAAAAAAAAAAATTAAAAGAAATTAAAATAAAAAATTGAAAAAAATGTAAGAAATTTGCAAAAATTGAAAAAAATTAAAAAATTCGAAAAAAATGGTAAAAAATTTAAAAAAATTGGAAAAAAATCGGAAGAAAATCAGGAAAAATTGGAATAGTCGTAAAGTGGAAAATATAGGAGAAATCTAAAAGAATTGTAAAAATGGATACAAAATTGAAACAGTGGTAAAATATGGGAAAACATAATAAAAAAAAAGTAATAAAAAATGGAAAATATTAGAAAAAACTTGAAAAAAATTGGAAAAAAACGGAAAAAAATGGAAAAAATTGAAAAAAATAAAGTAAAAACAAACCGTAATATAATCAAGTCACAAAAAATTGGACCAGTCGTAAAAGCTGAAAAATTCGGAAAGAATTGCAGATAAAAGGATGAAATTTGAAAAAATTTAGAAAAATTTGAAAAAATTTGAAAAAATTTAAGAAAATTGGAAAAAATTGGAAAAAATTGGAAAAAATTGGAAAAAATTGGAAAAAATTGGAAAAAATTAGAATAAATTGAAAATAAAATTGAAAATAGACGGAAAAACACATTAAAAAAAATGGAAAGAATTGAAAGAAGTCGGAAAAAATTTAGAGTAGAATTTTGAAAATGGAAAAAAAATGAAAAAGTGGAAAAATATGGGAAAAAATTATAAAAAAAATAATAAAAAACTCAAAATATTGGAAAAAAATTGAAAAAAAATTAGAAAAAATTGGAAAAAATTGAAAAAAATTGGAAAAAATAGGGACAAAAAATCAGTAAGAAAATCAAATCAAAAAAATTGGACCAGTCATAAAATTCTGAAATACCGGAAAAATCGAAAAGAAATGGAAAAAATTGTACAAAATTGTAAAAAACTGGAAAAATTGGACAAAATTGTACAAAATTGAAAAAATTGGACAAAATTGTACAAAATTGAAAAAAACTGGAAAAAATTGGATGAAATTGAAAAAAATTGTAAAAAATTGTAAAAAGGAGGAGATCCTCTTTCCAGGGACGGCTTATGTACTGTATACAGATGGTTCAAAGACCAAAAGGAGTCTTGGAGCCGTAGTGTACAGCAGAAAACCGAGAGTTGACATCACAGTAAACCTCGGCAAGTATGCTACCATCTTTCAGGCGGAGGTTTTCGCTATAGAATTGTGTGCAAGATAGTTGGTAAACCATCATCTTGTCAACAAAAGTATTTACATTTTATCAGACAGCCAGGCAGCTTTAAAAGCACTGAGCTCTAACCGGCTGGACTCGAAGCTGGTGTGGAACTGCATCAAATCCCTGGATCGCATTGCTACCAGTAATAGAGTAATCCTACTCTGGGTACCTGGGCATGAAGGGGTGGAGGGCAATGAGAAAGCCAACACCCTTGCGAAAAAAAGTGCAGAATCCGAGTTCATTGGACCGGAACCATTTTTCGGCATAGCCAAAAATAGTTCCAAGGACACTATCTGGAAATGGGCCGAGAGGAAAACTCTTCAGCACCGGAAAGATATTCCTGGGTTAGCTCACTCTAAGGCGTTTATAGTCAAACCCTCAGGTAGCACCCTATCGCAGATCCTAGAATGGAGTAGAAGTGATCTACGCATCCTAATTGGACTGCTTACAGGGCACTGTCGTCTGCGGTACCATCTGAAGAAGGTTGAGTCTGAGTCAGACATCGGACTGTCGCTTTTGCAGTGTGGAAGACGATACGGCGGAGCATATTTTATGCTCCTGCCCTGCCCTGGAAATTAATAGGCTTCATACGTTTGGTTTTGTAGAGCTGGAGCCTACCGACTTCAAGGAAGCTTCACCTAAATCAACCATAGACTTCGTAAGAAGGTGTGGATTGTATGGTGAATTATAGCCCATAGGGGTGAGCCACAATAGGCCTCTGTTGGCCGCAGTGGAGGGGCGAGCAAACGCTCCACTCACATTGAACCTACCTACCTAAATCCCTAAGAGGTAGCGAATCTGAGGGCATTGCCTTCCAAAGATGTTACTACAAAAACAAGGATAACGGTATGGGTACCTAAAGATCATCTTGATGCTAATGACACATTGAAACCGCTGCTGAGTCTAGAAATCCAAAACGAGGGGATAAATGTTAACAATTTACTTACTTTTAAATGTTTTCAGACCATTGCTGACAGACCTTTTGAGGGTAGGCACAAGTTAAACTTTTAAATTTCCAGGAGTCCGAGCAATTGGGAGCAATTTTTATTTCTTCTCATCTTCTACACAAAATCTTCCAATCAGAAAGAATAGACGTGGCTTTAATACAAGAACACTGGATATCATGGAATAGAGTCATATCAGAGTTAAGTTCATTTATAACTCAAACACATATATTGTAAGAAGTTGCATTAGCGTAAAGATAATTTTAATACGAAATATAAAGAAGCTCGAACGAACTGTAAAGGCTGGTAGGCAAAAGATTCACTTTGAGCAGACTCAACTATTGGTGAAACTACCTTAAAAGTGAATGCGGCAAATGATTTTCCACAAGAAGAGGTCTTCTCACCTCTCCTATGGAACCTAATTGTAGGAAAATTGAATGAACCAGCCTACTATATGGATGATATAAATGTAGTAATCAAAGGTGGATTCACTAGGATGGTATTTATCATGTAAGATGTTTTGAGTACTATTTATGAATGGTTTAGAGGAGAAACTTCAGATTTGATATGGTGAAGAGGCTCTTAAACCTTAATATAGTCTGTTCAGACAATAACAGATGAACACTACAATACAATAAGCCGATGACTGCACTGTTGTGGTACTAGTATCTAAACCAACCTACCAATCAACCAATCAATCCAATAAACAAATAACCAACCAACTAACTAATCATCGAACCGACCAACGTAGCAACCAACCAACCAACCGATCAACCAACCAATGAACCAATCAACACTTGGGGTATACATTTTTGTACTTGATGAATTACACCGGCAATTTTATTGCACCTTTTGATTATTTCAAGTTTGACTTCAATTTTTACTAAAAATTGTGACTTGTAGATTATTTCTGATTTCGGATTCAGACTCAGCACATTTTAAGATGGTGATAAAAATTCTGTTTTTTGTTAAATAGTTTAATTAGAGTTTTATGTATTATAGTTTTTATACTTACCATCAAAAGTTTGAAATTCTCCAAATACAATATTTTTTATTTTCGTCAATGTCGACATCTTAGGCAAATGTGAGAATATGACAATATTTTTATATTAGATCTACATTATTTTGTTTACTTGCTATTAAATTAATTATGTTTATGATATTTAATGCTCAAATCAAAATGACTGTAGCTTTTTGTTTAATATTTCTAATTTACAGAACAATAAACAACATTAATCAAATGAATTATTTTTATATCTATAAAAAATTAATTCTGTTAAAGATTTTCCATTAACTTTATGGACAATTATTAATAAAACACAAAATGTATAATTTTATTGATGTGATATCAATTTTTGTGTTTTATTACTTTAAATTTAGGTTGAAATAAAATTTTATTAATTTGTTACATTTATTTTGTTTTTTTTTTTATTTATTCTCCAGATTCCTACAGACATATATCCTTGACGAATGTTCTAGGTAAGCTCTTTGAGAATTTACTCATGGATCGTATCGGGAGCTTTCTGGATGAAAGGGGAACGATTCATCAATTCCAACGTTGATTTATTTCTGAACATTCCACCCAAGATGCACTAGTAAAACTTCATACCCAAACCTCCAAAGCCTTGATCAATATGCATCGGCCATTCTACTTGATATCAGAATGAATTTAATCAAGTCTGGCATGCATGAATTTTTCAGAGGCTTTCAAACATCAAACTTCCTATTTAGAAAACAAAACTATTCATATCAAAGTTGAAAACTTCATCTCTGATCTCTTCATTCCACAAACTAAAATCCCCAAGGCTCTAGCCCTCGTGCTGTATCTCATATACATGCACAATATTGAACGCCCCTCCCCACCTAATCAAGATATTCAGCTGTATACTGATGATACTGGGATGTTTGCAACACCAGAGCTCTAACCAGCAGAACGTAAAATGTCTAAACCACTTCCATCAGTGGTGTAGTAAATGAAGGGTTACTCTAAATCCGCAAAAAAACTGAACTAATCATCTTCAAACATCTTAATTACACCCTAAAAGTGAATCAATCTCTCAACGATATTAACCTGAGACTCTGGAAAGAGAGGCTCATTACCTTGGACAAAGTTACTTATTATGGAGTACTCCAAACTGAGCAACTGAACTCTAAGAACTAATTGACAGAAATAGATGAAGCTCCCTCATTGGGTAGTAGTTTTGGGAGATGTAACCCCCAAATCCTACTACATACATGCAAAGTCTACATTCATCCAATCATGGACTATAAAGCTCTAAACTTTTCCACTTTCCTCCTCTTCTTTTGCTGGTCATCACGGTAACCGAGAGACGAAATGTAGGCCGGACTTGCGTAATCATCATGTGCACATTTTTTTAATCAAATTCATACAGGAACGTCAAGCAGGTATGGATTTGACACCCTTTTTTCATATTTATATAAAAATGCTGAGTGGAGACAACTAGTCAAAAGCGTAAAGTAAAAATATTAAATATGATATATAGGTTAGGTTAGAGTAGGTTAACAAAACGATTCATATTCTTAAACACATGCGAAACATAATTTATTTGAAAATATTTATATTTATATTTAACTTAACGATAACTGAGTTCAAGGTCACCCATTAAAGTTTCTACTATATTTTAGTTTCCGCACTGTAATAGTGTATATTCTGTGGTTTCTATATGACTACTAAATTTATTAGGTCAAGAATTGTGTGCGAAAAGAAAATCGTAAAACGCAGGTATTAAGAAGAGATAATGTTATAAAAAGAAATATTGTTACAGAATGGTCTGATGATGGTATAACTTTTTTTTGGTAAGAGGCAGCCAAGTTTTTTTTACATTTTCGTGTTCTAGACTTTTACCAAACAAAGTTGATGGGAGTTTCTCTATGTTACCCTCAAAGGAGGTATTTTTATATATTTTTTATTATATATAAAATGTATAAATTTTATTCTTATATTTGGTGGCCACATATAAGATATTAAATGTAGGATTATAGCGAAATTTTATAAGCTATGTCACATTTTTCTTGCGGAGGTTGTCAACCGGGCACCGAACGACCCTTTTTACCTGTATTGCTGAAAAGGTCACTTAATCCTATCCGTCAACCGGGCACTAAGATCAAAGACAAAGAAGTCAAAAATAAATTAAAAAATTAGCAAAACCTAGTGGTTATGTATCAAACAAAAAAAAAATAACCAGAATAAATTTTATAAAATGTATCTGTTCCACTACCAAACAATTTTTGTAATAAGTATTAATATCTAAATTTTTGTATAAATGTTTTGTAATATAATAATTGTAATTTTTAAAAATGTAATAAATAAAAACATTTTGAAATATTTCATGTTTTCTTTTAGTTTTTAAATATAGTTTTTGATAAATAATAATAACAATAAAAATAATAGGAATTATAAAAATAATAAGAATAATAAAAATAATAGGAATAATAAAAATAATAAGAATAATAAAAATAATAAGAATAATGAAAATAATAAAAATAATAAAAATAATAAAAATAATAAAAATAATAAAAATAATAAAAATAATAAAAATAATAAAAATTTTTAATAAATAATTTTCTGTTTAACCCCTGTAACAAGAAAACTATCGATACTATTAAAACGTGTTAAATTTTGATAGAAAGAGAAAAAAATATTTTATATAAGTGAATTTTTTCAAAATTTTTGATAAAAAATTGTGGTTGTGAAAATAGGGAGAGACCATAACTATATTTTTTCTCCTTTTGGTCTCTCCCTTTTCTCAAGGTCACAATTTTTGCCTAAAAATTTTGAAAAAATTCCCATTTATAGAATTATTTATTCTTTTTTTAATGGTATTAAATACATTTTAATATAATTTTTAATTAAACAAAATAACTTAGATAATTGTAGATTTAAAAAAAAAAAATTTTGTTTAACCCCTGTAACAAGAAAACTATCAATACTATTAAAACGCGTTAAATTTTGATCGAAAGAGAAAAAAATATTCTATATAAGTGAATTTTTTCAAAATTTCAGATATAAAATTGTGGTTGTGAAAATAGGGAGAGACCATAACTATATTTTTTCTCATTTTGGCCTCTCCCTTTTCTCAAGGGCACAATTATTGTTTAAAAATTTTGAATAAATTCATATTTATAGATTTTTTTATTCTGTTTTTAATGATATTAAATCGATTTTAATATATTTTTTAATTAAACAAAATAACTTAGACAATTGTTGATTTTAATAAATAATTTTTTGTTTAACCCCTGTAACAAGAAAACTATCGATACTATTAAAACGTGTTAAACGTTGATAGAAAGAGAAAAAAATATTCTAAATAAGTGAATTTTTTCAAAATTTTAGATAAAAAATTGTGGTTGTGAAAATAGGGAGAGACCATAACTATATTTTTTCTCATTTTGGTCTCTCCCTTTTCTCAAGGTCACAATTTTTGCTTAAAAATTTTGAAAAAATTCCCATTTATAGATTTTTTTATTCTGTTTTTAATGGTATTAAATCGATTTTAATATATTTTTTAATTAAACAAAATAACTTAGACAATTGTTGATTTTAATAAATAATTTTTTGTTTAACCCCTGTAACAAGAAAACTATGGATACTATTAAAACGTGTTAAATTTTGATAGAAAGAGAAAAAAATATTCTAAATAAGTGAATTTTTTCAAAATTTTAGATAAAAAATTGTGGTTGTGAAAATAGGGAGAGACCATAACTATATTTTTTCTCATTTTGGTCTCTCCCTTTTCTCAAGGTCACAATTATTGTTTAAAAATTATGAAAAAATTCCCATTTATAGATTTTTTTATTCTGTTTTTAATGCTATTAAATCGATTTTAATATATTTTTTAATTAAACAAAATAACTTAGACAATTGTTGATTTTAATAAATAATTTTTTGTTTAACCCCTGTAACAAGAAAACTATCGATACAATTAAAACGTGTTAAATTTTGATAGAAAGAGAAAAAAATATTCTAAATAAGTGAATTTTTTCAAAATTTTAGATTAAAAATTGTGGTTGTGAAAATAGGGAGAGACCATAACTAAATTTTTTCTCATTTTGGACTCTCCCTTTTCTCAAGGTCACAATTTTTGCTTAAAAATTTTGAAAAAATTCCCATTTATAGAATTTTTTATTCTGTTTTTAATGGTATTAAATCGATTTTAATATATTTTTTAATTAAACAAAATAACTTAGACAATTGTTGATTTTAATAAATAATTTTTTGTTTAACCCCTGTAACAAGAAAACTATCGATACAATTAAAACGTGTTAAATTTTGATAGAAAGAGAAAAAAATATTCTAAATAAGTGAATTTTTTCAAAATTTTAGATAAAAAATTGTGGTTGTGAAAATAGGGAGAGACCATAACTATATTTTTTCTCATTTTGGTCTCTCCCTTTTCTCAAGGTCACAATTATTGTTTAAAAATTTTGAAAAAATTCCCATTTATAGATTTTTTTATTCTGTTTTTAATGGTATTAAATAGATATTAATATCTTTTTTAATTAAACCAAATAAATTAGACAATTGCAGATTTTAATAAATAATTTTTTGTTTAACCCCTGTAACAAGAAAACTATGGATACTATTAAAACGTGTTAAATTTTGATAGAAAGAGAAAAAAATATTCTATATAAGAGAATTTTTTCAAAATTTTAGATACAAAATTGTGGTTGTGAAAATAGGGAGAGACCATTACTATATTTTTTCTCATTTTGGTCTCTCCCTTTTCTCAAGGTCACAATTTTTGTTTAAAAATTTTGAAAAAATTCCCATTTATAGAATTTTTTATTCTGTTTTTAATGGTATTAAATCGATTTTTATATATTTTTTAATTAAACAAAATATCTTAGACAATTGTTGATTTTAATAAATAATTTTTTGTTTAACACCTGTAACAAGAAAACTATCGATACTATTAAAACGTGTTAAATGTTGATAGAAAGAGAAAAACATATTCTATATAAGTGAATTTTTTCAAAATTTTAGGTAAAAAATTGTGGTTGTGAAAAAAGGGAGAGTCCATAACTATATTTTTTCTCATTTTGGTCTCTCCCTTTTCTCAAGGTCACAATTTTTATTTAAAAATTTTGAAAAAATTCCAATTAATAGAATTTTTTATTCTGTTTTTAATGGTACTAAATCGATTTTAATATATTTTTTAATTAAACAAAATAACTCAGACAATTATTGATTTTAATAAATAATTTTTTGTTTAACCCCTGTAACAAGAAAACTATCGATACTATTAAAACGTGTTAAATTTTGATAGAAAGAGAAAAAAATATTCTATATAAGAGAATTTTTTCAAAATTTTAGATACAAAATTGTGGTTGTGAAAATAGGGAGAGACCATTACTATATTTTTTCTCATTTTGGTCTCTCCCTTTTCTCAAGGTCACAATTTTTGTTTAAAAATTTTGAAAAAATTCCCATTTATAGAATTTTTTATTGTGTTTTTAATGGTATTAAATCGATTTTAATATATTTTTTAATTAAACAAAATAACTTAGACAATTGTTGATTTTAAAAAATAATTTTTTGTTTAACCCCTGTAACAAGAAAACTATCGATACTATTAAAACGTGTTAAACGTTGATAGAAAGAGAAAAAAATATTCTATATAAATGAATTTTTTCAAAATTTTAGATAAAAAATTGTGGTTGTGAAAATAGAAGTATTTTTTCTAAAAATTGAAAATTATTTATACAAGCAGGAAATCAGTCCATCCGTGTGTGGTGCCCGGTTGATATCTTCCCTTTAATTTTTGTAATATAGCTATTTAAAATCTGATTCAATTAGTAATATTTGATGGTGGGGGGGGGGGGGATTAATTTGTACATTATTCATAGTAAATTATTTGCGTTGCTTTATTTTATAAATACTTTTCTAGTAAATTGGTCCAGGGTTAGGTTAAAATTTAACAAAAGGGATTTAAATTCATTAGAGTTATATTAAAATGGTTTGTTTTACTTATTTTAAGGGTTCTTGGGAAAAGCCCAGAAGGTTACTCTCAAAGGCCGATATTTAAATGCGGAGCTCAAGATCTTTAGGTTCTAGTGATTGCCTCACCGAGGTCGACGAAAAACTATATTTCAGAGAAGCCAGAATTAGGTGAAGTTAAATTTCATATTTTTTTCTTGGGATATGAACATTTTAATTTTTAAAAACAACTATAATGGAGTTATATCTTTTCTTTCATATTTTGTTAGAGAAATTTAAATTTATTACTATTTTTATTGTACGGATACGAAAACATGTTTTTAGGTGTTATAAATTTATAAATTTACTAAACGACGTCGTGTAGGTTGGTACCAAACTATAATCGATTTGAATGCATAACATTTAGTTAAAATAATGGTTTTTGTTTTTTATGATTTTCTTACCCAATTTTTTTATAATCTAATTAGATACTTGTATCAACTGGGGGTGGGGGGGGGGGGATTAAATATTTTGTGGATTTAAGGTAAATTTAGTTGTAACGTAACACTTTTAGTTAACGTCTAATTAAAATCTAGTTGAGTGGTTAGGGACATATATTTTGGTTACTGTCAAAAATTTCAGAACAAATAAATGTGATTGTTTTGATATTTGTCTTTTATTCTATATTTTCTATCTATGCTAGGTTGAGGTAGAATCTACAGAAAAGGCCTTAGTTGGCGTCCACAAATTTAACATCAGTATCCTGGATTTTTTTTCTTTAGTTTGATCCACACCCGTCTCCACTCGAGTCATAGCTGAGGGTCGGAAAGTTAAAGACCACGACAATCGAAGACATTTTTCCATTTGCAGAGGAAAAGTGGTAACAGTACCAGAACCCATACATGCTATTAGGCGCCTAGGACGACCAAAAAAAAACCTCTACACCAGTTGTTGATGCTACAGGAAATCATTCGGATTATCTTGCAAAAAATACTTTATGGGGCGTTATAGCGTCGATAAAACCCTTAGTGGCAAGAAGGTCGGGATTTACTTTCCCTAATAGGCTGAAAACCTGGGTATTAAATGCTAAAAATTATAAAGAACTAATTAGAAACTTAAAATAACTATAATTATTCAATAGTTTCAATAGCATCCGCCGAGGAAAAGTGTACAAGAGGCTTTATCTGGTAACGTATCGTATAGACGGTTCCAGATTCTGGTTATAATTGAACTTGGCTTTAGCTTGACCTGTCTCTAAAGGTCTCTGTGGATCTGTATTTTAGCTGGATCTGGTTGTCGGTTGTAGGCTCAAGCTTCAACTAGAACTGCCACTGAAACTCGGACTGCCACTACAACTGATGACAATGGATTAAATCATTCTATTGAATGAAAATTGCGGGGTCTAAGAAGCACAAACACGAATGTCTCCATCCGTCTGGCGGAGGTTCAACTGGTATGACTGACCTTAACCAAGAAAGGTTACCTATACCATAATTTTAAGTTACTTCTAGTACAGTGCCGTGCGCGATCTAATTCATATATTTTAATTATCATTATATTATCCGTACACTATGTTAATTTTAAATCGTTGTAAGAATCAGTTACCTATTTCTCTAGTTCTTATTAATAAAAATAGATTTAAACTCAACACAAGAGTTATTCCGTCTTTCTCTCAGACGTTTTTTCTATCTACTTTCAAAATACCGTTAACAAAAACAAAATACATAATCGACCGTTGCTATGCAAGCACTCTTATCGTTCTCTCATATTATCCCATCATTATAAGAGACAAAAAATATAATTATATTTCTTCCCGCTAAGAATCTGAATTCAAGGCTATTTGGATAATACGTATCATGTCTCCTACCAATAAAAAACCTGCAACCCTACTCTCCGATAATCTCAGACTCGCTTACCGACTGTAAAAGGATGCAGTCGCATTTTAATAGAGTAAAAAGTTTCTTCAAATAATTAAAATGGTGCGTAATTAACCACACCCAAAAAGTTTGTGAGTTTTCGTAATAATAAAAAATGTAAATAGTATTTTACAGTGAGTGAAAGTGATGAGTTATATTTGATTTCGGTTTCATAATTTAAATTAATGTGCCGTTTATTATTTTTCTGTTCATGTTACTACTTGGAATAAATGGAATAAAAAGTACATTCCTATTTCATATAATGTTTTTATTTTGGTTTAACTCCTACCTAAAGAGTTTGGTCCTTCGATGTCATTAAGAAAATATAAGTCTAGTGTTCTTTCAACATTTATGAATACTAATATTCGTAAACCATTCAAACAGTTTGATATTTTTTTAAATAATAATAATGATAAATATTGGTAAATAAAAACATAATCACAATGATTTTAAATTTAATAAAAATTAAACAAATACGAATATTGTGTGACAGGATAATTATTAATATTTAATTACTATCCATTAAATTCATAAAAAATTAATATTTTTTCATCATTTATGTTGTATTTCCAAAAAATGTAATTATTGAGTACACCATACGATATAGCTAAAATAAAACAAATTTTTAGTTTTTAAATTTCGATTGTATCTTGGGTTATTTACTGAGACTAATAAGGCTCTATTTTGGACAGCAAATCCATAGCAATTAATTGATAACGGTTTTTTAGTTTCTATTAGAAACATGAGTAAAAGTTGACAATTTTCCTTATTCCATTGATACCATTTGAATCCTTGTGCTTTAATATAAATTTTTTCGCACTAAAATTAAAATTATTTATAAATAATTTAAAATAAACAATAATTAATTTAATTACCTCTATTTGTAATTGTTCTCCAGTCTCAGCTATAACCGTAGACAAGAAAATTAATAACATAACAAATCCGACATTTGGTAAAGCTGCCATAGATCTTGAGCTCTAAAAAAATTCAATCGTTATTTTGAATTTTTTGGGTTCAAAGTTAGAAATAAGTAAAGTGGAGTAATATAAGATAAATGGATAAAAATAGGAAAAATAGAGAAAAAAGGGAAAAGAGGGAAAATTAGGTAACATTTTGAAAATTAAAGTAAAATAAAGAAAAGTAAAGCAAAATAGAAAAAAATAAAAAGAAATGGGAAAATAAAAAAAAATAAATTAAAACAAAGGATATAGGAAAAAATAGGAAAATTGGCAAAAAAAAGAAAAACGAGAAAAAATAATACAAAATGGGAAAAATCGGAAAAATATTGAAAAATAAAGGAAAAGAGGAAAAACTAGCAACAAATAGAAAAGTATAGGAAAAAATAATAAAAAACAGGCGAATATAGAAAAGGATGTGAGCTTAGCTCAGTTTTCGTGAGCCTAGGAAACCATAAGGAAACTTGCAGATAAGAAACAAATGCCTCAAATTCTTACTATTCGTTTCATCTTACGGAATCAATTATTGAAACTTGCACATGAAGGACATCCGGGAGAGATTCTGATGAAAAGGGGAATACGATCTAAAATATGGTGGCCACGAATAGACAGAGAATGTGAAAATATGTCAAGCACTGCCGCGAATGTTTATTGATTGGACAGACAAATAAGCCAGCACCGATGTCAATACAAAAGTTACCGTCAAGACCATGGAAATACCTGGCTCCTGCACCCAGTCCATCAACCTTGTTCCCTGTACTAGTTTGTACAGGTTCTTTAATGGCTGTTTGTACTAGTCTTCTGGATCCATTTTTGGTTTTCCATAAATTCTTTGCCTTCTGTGATCCAGCGCCTCACAGTTGCATAGTATGTGGAGTGCATTCTCGGTCCCTTTATTGCATTGTCTGCATTTAAGGTCGCCGTTATATAGCCCCATTTTGTTTAGATGCTCTCTGGTGGGAAGGTGTCCCGTGAGGAGCCCTATGGTAATTCGTAGTTGATTCCTACTCATTGAAAGCAGTTCTTCAGTTACGTTCTTTGTCGGTTCTTTTATAAATTTTTTCCCGTGTAGAAGTCCGGGTACATTGTCCCAGTAGTGTTTTCGCTTGATCCAGTCTTGTATATGGTTCCTAAACGTACGTTTTGGTACTCCCATCGCTGGTTCTGGACCAATTAATGGGGCGGACGACCCGCTTCTTGCGAGCTCGTCAGCCTTTTCGTTTCCAGCGATACCTTTGTGACCTGGTACCCACGATAAAGTTACTTTATTGTGGGTCGCCAGTTTACTAAGTTCTTCGCCACATTTCCATACCAGTCTAGATGTCACCTTTGGACTTCTTATGGCCTTAAGGGCTGCTTGACTGTCTGAGTAGATTATGATTCTTTTACCCTCGTGGGCTCTCATAATACTATGTCTCCCACATTCGAGTATTGCATAGACCTCTGCCTGGAATACAGAGGTATATTTTCCAAGAGAGAAACTCTCTTGGTACTTATTCTGTTCGCAGTATATACCAGCTCCAGTTCCCCCTTCGGTTTTTGATCCATCTGTGTACCAGGTAATTCCGTTAGGGTTTGTCTTGAAATCTGTGCTTGTATTCAACTCATTCCGATTCTTAATTATTATTCTCAGATCTTTGTTGAAGCTGTATTTAGCAGTCATAAAGTCTGACCTCATGCCAAGCATGTTGCCTCTCACATGATCTAGCTTAGTGTGTCCCATTTTATGATTTCCTTCATAGAATGGTAAGTCCTCTAGCCGTCGTAGAGCCATTCTATCCTCCCCCATTATAACGTATTGTAATGGTGGGAGGTTAAGAAGAGTTTCCAAAGCAGCTGTGGGTGTTGTTTTTATGTTCCCCACTATTCCCAATCAGGCAAGTCTTTGTATCTTGCCCAGTTCGGAGACAGCGGTCCGTTGTTTTATCTTTGGGCACCAGACCAGAGATGCATATGTTACCATGGGCAGCACTACCATATTGTACAACCAATGTACCATTTTTGGATTGAGCCCCCATGTTTTTCCATACGTGCGTCTAGCTATCATTAGAGTAGCAACCCCTTTCGTATGTATTTTTTGAATCTGAACGTTTCAGGTAAGTTTCGGGTCTAGCATTACCCCAAGATATTTTACCCCTCCCTTCAGATTTACTTCTTCAGCACGAAGCCATAGTGGGCTAAGGCCCTCTAAATTCCTTCTGTTGGTGAATGCTATTATATTGGACTTGGAGGGGCTGATTTTCAAACCCTCATGCTCTGTCCAGAGTGTAACTGCGTTTAGGGCCATCTGAAGTCGTTCCCTAACCGTAGTGTTGAATTTACCCTGGGATAATATGACAAGGTCATCTGCGTATCCCAGTGTTTTGTGTCCTTCTTGTTGGAGGATTCTCAGCAGTCCATCTATTACCAGATTCCATAGCAGAGGAGAAAGTACTCCCCACTGCGGACAACCTCTGGTCACATGGGCTGTCTTTTTCTCCCCCATCAGAGATATACATATTAGCCTATTCCGAAGCATGCAGTCTATCCACCTGCAGCACGTTGCGTCAATACCTGAGTTTCTTGACGCTCTGGCTATTGAGTCTAATGACGTGTTGTCAAAAGTTCCTTCTATGTCCAGAAAGGCCGCTAGTAGCACCTCTCTTGTGTCCATGGCATTTTCAGCTCTTCTTACGAGGTGATGTAATGCAGTTTCTGTAGAAACGCCTGCTCTATAGGCATATTGGTCTTGGTGTAGAGGTCTTTCAGCCAGTACGCCATACCTAATATGTCTGTCTAGCAGTTTTTCTAGTGTCTTTAATACAAAAGACATTAGACTTATTGGTCTTAGAGCTTTTGCCGTATCCTGTCCAGTTTTTCCAGGGTTGGATATGAATGTAACTCTAATGAGTCGCCAGGTCTTGGGTATATATCCTAGAGCCAAACTTGCTCTTAGAATACTGCACAGCCTGTGTTGTAGAGCGCTGTTTCCCATTTGTAGGAGTATGGGATAAATGCCATCCGGTCCTGGCGATTTATATGGTTAGAATGAGTTTATTGCCCATTTGATTTTGTCCACGTCAATTACCTTTTTTGCAACCTGCCAGTTCTCTCTGGAGGCCCATCTACCTGGCTCTTGATAATATGTCAGGAGAACAATACCAAGAACACTTACTAATGCTAATTGACTACTACTCTCGTTATGTTGAGGCCATATTCACAAAGTCAACTACCTCAACAACGGGTATTAGGGTGTTTTATTTCGATTTTATTTTTAGCATCACCCTATATTATTTAGAAAATAACTAAATTCCATATTGAATATTTGCGTTCGTCATTGGTTTTGATATCTGATTTATTTTTTTATGTTTAATATATATTAATAGTTCTTTATTTTATTATTGTTTAGTCAGTTCTTTAAGCATTTTATTTATTATCTTATTAAAATTAATCTGACTCTTATTAGTAAATGTTATACTAAACTGGCGGAACGATACAAATGGGATGACGATTCCATTATGCGTTTACTAGCAGGAAGATTAATTGGAAACGTAAGACAGTGGTATGATGAACAAGCAAAATATGATATTTCTTGGAACGAGATGAAACATAACATGACACAACAATTTCGTAAGTCCATTCCATTTTCTATATTACTCCGTGATGCTGCTAATTATGAGACTAGTTCTGGTCAAAATTTAGGGGACTATTGTTTTCATAAGTTATCAAAATTAAGAGCATTAGGGATACAAATTTTAGACGAATGTCTTATCGATGCAGTAATTGGTGGCATAATGGATGAAAATATTGCACGTACTATTAGATCTGCACGTCATGATGATGTTAATATGCTTTATGCCGGAAAGAATGAAAGTTGCGACCCCTTCCACTTTGTTAATTTACCTAAAAATAGTAATCATAAATCTAAGTCAAATTTTATGTATCGCAAGTTTTTTTCTCAAGATAACAAGTATATTTTATGTTTCAATTGTGGAATAAGCGCGCATTATGCTAAAGACTGTAGAAAACCTAAATTAGAGTGTCGCAAATGTAAAAAATTGGGACATTTACAAGAAAAATGTTAGTGTAGGACAAAGTGTACCTAATATGTATATAAAAAAGAGAACTATAAATGGTTATAAGCGTCAGTGTTTAATTGATACGGGGTGTTCCACTACATTATGTAAAATGTCGTTGGCGCAGTTAGTGGGAAATATGTTAACAACGTCAAATGACGTCTTACTAAAAAGTTTCATGGGCACTACCATAACCTGTAACACTCGTATAAAACTGTCAATTCGCGTTATGGAAGCTTTAGCAAACGTAGATGCCATCATAGTCAATGATAATTATTTGTCATATGATGTAATAATCGGAAGAGACTTTCTAGACTTACCTCACATTATCATGGAAAAACGCGATCAGTTAGTTACTCTAAAAATGCTTTCTACTTTAACCGAATGTTTTGTGGCCAATGATGTTATAGATAAAATCAACGGAGGTGTTATTAATTGCCAAAACATAGATATTGGGAATATTGATAATAAATCCAAAACCGAGTGTGTCGCATTACTTAATGAATTCTCAGATAGAATTTCATTATCATTCAGCACTCTAGGGAACACAAAAACTGTTGCAATGGAAATCAAATGCACCATAGATGAACCATTTGTGTACGGTCCGTACCTGATGTTAATAATTGGGATTTAAGGCAATAAACTCTGATGATTAAATATCTAATCTGACGGTTCATATATATTATCAATTATACAGTCATAACATAACAAAATCGTAACTAATGACTTCCAGTTAAGCTAGACTTACATTACATATAAAACTTATTTTAAATCTTCACCAACACCCTCCCTATTTGAAATAAGTCCTTGACCTTTAATACATTTTGAAAATTTTGTTTTGTCCAACGGTTTTGTAAGCGAGTCTGCTAACATGAACTGCGTGGACACATATTCAAGGGTTAAAAGTTTTTCTTCAATCTCCCCTTTCAAAAAATGGTGACGAACATCAATATGTTTCGTTCGAAACTGATAAGCTTCATTTAGAGCCAATTTCTGAGCACCTTGATTGTTCACGTATAACAGCGTTAGTTTTAAGTCTAAACTAAGTTCTTGACTTAATCCACGAATCCATAAAGCCTCTTGTGCTGCCGATGACATAGCCATATACTCAGCTTCTGTTTTGCTAAGAGCTACGGTCGGTTGCTTTTTAGTATTCCATGAAATAGGAGAACCATTTTTGAAAAAAATGTACCCTGTAACTGATCGTCTGTTAGTTGGATCATTAGCCCAGTCTGCATCGCAATATCCAATTATATCTGCATTATGGACTTTGTTGCCATTGAATTCTAGTTTGTAGTCCACTGTTCCCTTTAAATATCGCAGGATACGCTTAACAGCAGTCCAATGAGCTGGGCCTGGATTCTGATTAAAACGACTTACACAACTTATGGCGTAACAAATATCTGGTCTTGTAATTTTACAGCAAATAACAGACAACCAACTGCTTCCTGATAAGGAACATTTTCCATTTTTTTTCTCTGGTCATCGTTAACTGGTGACTGTTCTGTTGTTAATTTTTCGCCAAATGTCATTGGAGTATCTACTGGATTGCTTTGGTTCATGTTAAATCTATTTAAATTTTTTTCTAGGTACTGCTTTTGATCCATCCAAATCTTTCTGTTTGGTCTGTCTCTTGTTATTCGAAATCCGAGAATAGATTTAACTTCCCCAATGTCATTCATTTTAAAATTACTCATTAATTGCGCTTTTAGAGTATCTTTTGCTTCTTTATTATTTGTTAAAAGAATCATATCATCGACATAAATGGCCAATATCAATATTATGTCATTTATTATTTTAAAATATATACAAGGATCTGTTTTTGACTGTTTCATTCCAGCTTTCTTTAAAAACGAATCTAATTTTTGATTCCATACACGGCTAGCTTGTTTAAGACCATACAATGACTTCTTGAGACGGCAAACTTTGTTTATTTCATAAAACTTTTCTGGCGGAGTCATGTATATTTCATCGATTAAATCACCCTGTAAAAATGCTGACACTGCATCCATCTGATCGATGTCAAGATCATGCTCAGCTGCAAAAGCAATTAAATATCTTATTGAGCTGTAACGAATCACGGAGAATACGTTTCTTCGTAATCAATATCTTTGCGTTGGGAGCAGCCTTTTATCACTAGCCGAGCCTTATACTGAGGCCTACATTCATCTTGGCTTTTTATCTTAAAAACCCACTTACAATTTAATGGCCTTTTTCCATGGGGCAAATCAACCAGGTCCCAAGTACCATTCTCAATTAGAGCATCATATTCCTTTTGCATCGCTTGAAGCCACTTGTCGTTATCTGTTCGACTGAGAGCTTCTCCTACAGTTAGAGGATCACTATCTGCTTCAATTATTGCTTAATATGTTACATAATCTTTCATTGCAACTGGTGGTTTTCTATTTCGCTGAGGTCTTTGAATCCCATCAATGTTTTGTTCTTTTTCATCTGCATCTAAATTTTCTTCATCTGTTGAAGCATCATTGACATTATCCCCCTCTGCTTCAACAACTTCTACAATATCATCTTGTTCAGGTGTGACATTATCTTCAGTAGAAAAATAGAAGAAATCGTAATCGTGATGAATATATTTTGTGTTGCTTAGTAAGTCCGACCCTTTTTCATTTTCGATAAACTGAACATCTCGAGATATAAAAACAATATTTTTTTCTACATTATAAAGTCTATACGCTTTTGATTCCAAACTCCAGCCTACGAGGATGCAGGAAGTAGCTTTAATATCTAACTTCTTTCGTTTTGGACTAGGAATGTGTGCATAGGCTTTACAGCCAAATATTCTGACATGTTTAAGAGTTGGCTTTTTACCACTCTATATCTCTTCAGGTGTTTTGTCTACGGACCGACTAGGTAAACGATTTAGTAAGTAGACTGATGTGTAGACGGCTTCAGCCCAAAAAACTTTTGGCAAATTTGAGTCAATTAAAAGACAACGAGCTTTTCCATTATCGAGCGATTAAGTCGTTCTGCTTTGCCGTTCTGTTGTGGCGTATACGGGCAAGAGAGCTGATGTTGTATACCCGCAGACTTAAATTCATTCTCCAATTCATTTCCACAATATTCACCTCCATTATCAGTTCTAATACATTTAATTTTGTGATTAGTTTGAGTTTCGGCAAAATTTTTGAAAATTTTAAAATACTTAGTAACTTCATTTTTAGTTTTTAAAAAATATACGAAAGCTTTGTGACTAAAATCATCAAGTAAGGTAAGTACATAATATGAACCAGAAAGTGAACTTTCTTGCATCGGTCCACATAAATCAGTATGCACCAACTCTAAAATTTTTGATTACTGACTTTCGCTGGTTAATCTATACCATGAACCAATCCATCTTTCAGTTTGTTCAAACTGGCTGTATTTACATGTGCTAAACGGCGATGCCACAAATTATATTATTTTTCTGAAGATATGCTTAACATCACTGAGCCATGATCTATAGCTGGTGTTATATCTAATTTAAATAAATTATTCTTATGTGTGGCAGAAGCTATTAACTGATTAACGGAATTATAAATTTTTGCACCATCGGAATTAAAAATAATGGAGTTGCCTTTTATTATAATTTGACTGACTGATAATAAGTTAACTTTTAATTGCGGAACATAATAAACATCTTTAACTTGTATATCAGATGTTTTCTTACTGACTGACAATAAAAGGTTGACATCATCAATAGTTTCTGTGGCCATTTCTTCATTATTCGCAGTAGTGATTGTCAATTTGGCTGATTTTCTTTCAGTTTGAAGTAATTCACGATTTGCTGTCATATGAGCTGAACAGCCAGAGTCCAAATACCAAATTGCATTATTACCACTGTGCACGGAAAATGCAGAAAATAAGGAAGTGTCATTTGAATTTTTATCTCTGTTCTTCTTTTTATTACAGTTACTGGCGTAATGTCCATATTTATTGCAACTATAACAATGAACACCTTTCACTTTTAGGTTTTCTTTATTCTTAAACTTGGAACTGCTTGAACCGTACATAGACCATGTAACAAAGTTACTAAATCCGGCTATTTTTTAAAATCAGAAAAGCATTAATTATTCTATCTCCGTTATTAATAATCGTACGACCTCCATTCTTTTTTTAAAAATCTGCTTTTAATATATTCTATACATTTGTTTAACCTTTTCTGACGCACCGACACCCCTTTCACCCTTAAAACTATACCGCTATCGGAACCATCGAGTCCTCCCCTCTACACCGTATGTAGCAACGGTCGATTAAAAATCAATACCGCTAGTGAACGCGATATTGAATCGGCGTTCAGTGAGTTCTGTGACAGACACCGTGAGAGCCAGTCGACTGAGATTAGCAGCTGCCGTATACCGGGTGAGACATTGTTAATTATGATTAAATGTAAATTTCAAGAATTTTTCAAAGTCCGCATAAAGTAAATAATATTAGATATAAATTTTGACGAGCTGTACCAAGTCCAATATATCGCTTCCGCGCACGCTTAAGCCCCCTCCGAATCCAATCAAAAGCAAAGAGTGGGAAACGGCAGGTTTGGTCCTCACTCTAAGCTTAAAATAAATTCAGTTGTGCCAGCATCGCCGAGAAGATCACCACGCCAGAGAACCGACACCGATAGCCTGCTCGAGATCTCCGACGATATCCGAAGTGCTCCGAGGGAATACCGGTGAGACATATCGAGTCTATTTATAGAATTTTCATGTGTATTTATTTTTCAGAGTTCAATTTCGACAACTACTCGAGAAGACCAGTTAGGTTCGCCTTAGGCCCTCGCAGACAACGATACTGTTAGTCGATAAAATCACACTGTATCGTTGGATGGTATATAACTGCTTATGCTAAGACGGAGTGCCCATAGTCGAGCAAATCACAGGGAACGTGTCGTTACTGTATAACTGTTATATATAGGTAAAGGGAACCCCGGAAAGTACTGATAGTCGAGGAAATCACACCGTACTTACTCCGGCGACATAATTCAGAAAATCAGGATGGGAACCGACAAGGGTAACGACTTAACCTATAAGGAAAATTGAACTTTGTCCAGCTTAGATTTCGATTTATCTCATTCACCGCTTAACCCCGACGTCTCGCCGCATTCTTTCATTTCTCGCTTTCATACCGCACCCCCGCTTTGAAGCCCGCAGCTTCCCGAGTTTCGGCTTATTCCTTACTGTTAATACCCATCATATTCGTTTTTTTTTCATCGTTCACCGCTGCTAAATCGTTTCGTATTCCGCAAGACCCGCTTCAGCTTTTTTAACCCGTTGCACACCCTTTCCTCTTACCGGCTTTGGTAAAATTATTTGTTAACTGTGGTGAACAATAAATGCTTTATTTTCGTTTGGTAATTTTATTTACTTTTCTGTTCTCATAAAGTAACATCCTATCGGCAGATACTCCGGCATTCATCCCAGGTGGGCAGGTAAAGTCTGCCCTTCTGGCTATCAAGAGGTTGGTCGAGGCCATAACGACCCCTGGAGTATTAAATCTTCACTGACGCTGCCCGGTGTAAGTTGCCTTCACACTTAAAACTGAAAGTGGTGCCCGAGGAAACCCTAAACCTGGACTAAGGCGCCAAAGTGACCCGTAACGACCGAAGGGCCGTTACAATACCTTTAAGTGATGACTCTAAAGAATTTACAGCATTTAGGGTTCCTGGTAGAGGCTTGTATCAATTTAAGGGAATGCCATTTGGTCTTTCTAATGCTCCAGCGACTTGGCAAAGAATTATTGATAAAGTTGTAGGTGTTGATTTGCAACCATTTGTTTTTGTTTACTTGGATGATATTGTGATTGTTTCTCAGGATTTTGATACTCATTTGGAAATACTGGGTACAGTTTTAGGTAGACTACATGAAGCTGATTTGGTGGTTAGTCTAGAAAAGTATAAGTTTGCCACAGTTAAAATATTTGCGTTTTGTAGTTGATGAAATAGGTCTACATCCTGATCCTGAAAAGGTCGTGGCAATACTTAAGGTTCTTAGTCCCAGTAATGTTAATGAAATTCGTCGTTTTATAGGTACTGCTTGTGAGAATTCTTTTCGTCGTATAAAAGAATGTTTATTAACTGCACCCATTTTGGCTTGTCCAGATTTTGATAGGACTTTTGTTTTACAATGTGATAGTTCAGGTTATAGTATTGGTTGTTGTTAAGTTCAAGAATTTGCAGATGGTGAACGGGTTATTTTTTATGTTTCAAGAAGTCTTACTAGACAAGAACGTAATTAGCCGGTATTTGGTGTATCGAAAAATTTCGTCATTTTAAAGTTATAACTGATCATCATTCTCTGCTTTGGTTGCAAAAGTTAAAAGACCCTCAAGGTCGTCTTGCTAGATGAATTCTTAGGCTTCAGCTCTCATCGTCCTGGAAAATTGCATGTTGTTCCTGATTTTCTGTCACGCGCTGTCCCTATTGATGTTCAAACTCCTGATTGTTTTGCTGATAGTTCTGATAATTGGTATAAAAATATGATAAGTAAAGTAATTCAATTTCCTGAAAAATTTCCGTCTTGGAGAGTTGAAAATGACATGTTGTATAAGTATGTGAAATTGAGTATTCCAGAGATTTCTTCTACCGTTGATTATTGGAAAATTGTGGTTCCAAAGGATAAGCGAAAGGAAATTCTTGTTCGTAGATATGATGATCCCACGTCTGGACATTTAGGTAGTTATAAGAGAATTAGAAACAGGTATTTTTGGCCTAAAATGAGGTGTGATATTTTAAGATATATTAAAAGTTGTAAGATTTGTGAAGAACAAAAACCGGAACAGAAAGCTATCGCGGGTCATATGGGTAACCGTCCTAAAGTTCATCAACCTTTTCAAATGATTAGTTTAGATTTTCTTAGTCCACTACCTCGCAGTTCGCAAGGGAATGTTCAATGTCTCGTTGTTACTGATTACTTTAGTAAGTATGTTGCCTTGTTTCCACTCAGGTCTGCAAATGCAAAATCGTTGGTTAAATGTGTTGAAAAGGGCATATTTTTGGTTTATGGTGCTCCACAATTTTTGATTTGTGATAATGGAACTCCAATGACAAGTAATGAATTTCAAAGTCTTTGTAAAAACCATTATTTCTTATACTCCGCATTACTTCTGAAAGAACCATAAGAGTAGTGAAAACTATGATTTCATCATATGTTCAAGGAAATCATCGTACTTGGGATAAAAATTTAGCTTCTTTGGCTTGTGCGATACGAACAGCTCGTCACGAAACTGTTGGATTTAGTCCTTATTTTACTAATTTCGGTAGGGAATTTAAACTTTATGGTCAAGATTTTTGTGAACAGATTCCTTTTAATGATTTGGATGTGTCAAATGAAGTCGAAACTAGACAAATTGAATTTAGGAAAATGTATGTTACTATTGCTACTCGTCTACAAAAATCACATGATCGTAGTAAACAGATTTATGATCTGCAACGAAACTTCGGTCGTTACGGGTCACTTTGGTCCAGGTTTCGGATTGCCTCGGGCGCCACCTTCCGTTTAGAGTGTGAAGGCCACTGCACGGGCAGCGTCAGTGGAGAAAGAAATACTCCAGGGGTCGATATGGTATCGACCAAAATCACTGGCGGCCAGAAGGGCGGTCTTTACTTGCCCTGCTGGGTTTGAGTAGCCTGGGTATTAGATGCTAGGATGTTAAAAGAGAAACAATTAATAATAAATAAAACTTTTATTATTACCAATAAAATCCGACGGAGAAAAGGTGTGTAACGGACGATTGGCTTGGAGGCGTGGTGTAGTCGGACTGACGGTTCTGGACTCCGGATATAATTGAAGTTGGCTTCCACTTGACCTGTCTCTAAAGGTCGACGGGCTGCACTGCTGTTCCAATTGGGACGGCCACAGCAAGCCTGGCTTCTCGCTGCCTCTGCAGCTCCCGACAACGGTTTGGATTGCCCTACTCGATACGAACTTCGGCTTCTAAGAAGCAGAGACGAGAGTGTCTCCATCTGCCTGGCGACGGTTCAACTGGTACGACTGGTCTTTTATTCACAAATTTAAGTTAATTTTACTCCAGTGCCGTGCGCGATTTAATTTATATATTTTAAATAATACGGAAAAAAGTAACTTTGTTACAGATCTTCGTCGTCGAAATGTTGAGTACAAACCTGGTGATATGGTTTGTAGAAGAAATAAATCTTTCTCAGATGCACTTCATTATTATAGTGCTAAATTAGCTCCGAAATTTGTTGGACCCTTTGTTATTGGTAGATAACTAGGATATTGTACATATGAATTGCATGATGAATTTGGTACTAAAAAGGGCGTTTGGCATGTTCAAGATTTAAAACCAGATAAGTCTGATCGAGATGATAATTTTCCAGTTTAATTTACTTTGTTGGAATGTTAGAAATTTTCTATTTAATCGTCGGTTTCGTTCAGGGAACTTCACATCCTCGGGAAGGAGAGGCCTTTAGATGAGGTATTTTGTAGGTTAGGACTAACGAAAATAATAAAAGTTGATAATACCACCAACTTTAACAGCCATGAGTTCAAAATAATATAATAGATGTTGAACGGTGCAAATGATTCACCATGATTTATCACGGCATCGGAAAAATATGGAATTCATTTTTACACTGTCTTTAAGAGTGAATAAATACATGTATTAAGTGACGACTTGTTTCATTTACCACTTTACAATAATCGTATAAACAACACAGGAGGTTTAGACTTTTTTATCAAAATTAATTAATTTAAGATGGCGACTCCAAAATGTCGGATTAGATATATGTTTATTGACAGATTCTATTTAAAATTGGTATGTAGAGTGTAATAGGCTAACTACTTTTTTATATATAAACAATATTAGTGCGGAGAGAGGGGATGTAACGTTACCTCGAACGTGATGGAGTCAGTCGATCTCTGATTTCCATTATTTAGACAATACAGTGGAAACTACCAATTTATTTTATTTTCAGTTTAATTTGTATTTTTGCATTGTTTGCTACAATAAACTTGTATTTCTTTGATCTTACAACACTTTTTACCCAATCCCTGATCAGGGTATTTTTTAAACATTACAGGTGGTTTTGGGATCGAAGATCATAAATATTTTATCAAAATTAATAAATTCAAGATGGCAAATCGAAGATAGGGAACGATATTTATAATTATATACCTATTATTTTTTGTTTGTTTATTTGTTTGTCCCGGTTGTAGCCATTTGTATTGGCGTTTAAAAAACTTAAAACTGTTGCTCGTTATGGTGTTTATATGTACAAGAAAGCATTTTTGAATTTTTTTTGAACCATATTAATAATTATTATTAACTTTGTCTCTTTTTATTTTTGTTCATAATATTGTTTTTCCTTAGCGACAACCTGTCATTCTTTTCCTTTTCAGATTTTTCTACATTTTATTTTAACTATTTTTTAATAATTATTTTTGATTTATTTAATTATTACAAGTTTCTTAATCTCTATCCCCTTCCCTACCACCCCTCTCTACCTTATTCTTTTTACCTTTATATCTACCACATCTATTTACTCTCTTTTAGTCTTCCGTCACCATCTTGAAAAATTTGGTTGAAAAAAGTGTGTTAAATTGGTATCCTATCTACTGTTATAGGCCTAAACTAGTTGCCAAGCTCATTTTAATTGAGAAAACGTAAATATATTGTATTAATTGCTTATCTAATCTGTTGACCATGGATATATTTTTGGACATTGATTTTCTTTATTGATGTAAAATTAGAAATTATCGGATATTAATAATAATTTACTTACAAATATAAAAACCAAATTCAATGACGCTGACAATCCTGCCACGAAGATCGTGGAAAGAAAACGCCATTTTCCAATATGATTAATATAATTGATGACTCTAAAATGTAAAAATAAATTTAAAATATTTAAATTTATTAATATTTACTTTTGAATTCTGACGTATTGCTTCAAAAAATATCTCATTTCATTATTAAGAAATTCTTGATAAGTAGTAGAAGAAATATGCTTAGAAATATCGTCTGATTCATTTTCGAATTCCTGTAATTGATCCATACTTTCCAATAACATTTTTAATAGCCATTTAAAATGTAAATTAAAATATGTGTTAATCAGAACTAACTGAAAACCAAAAAATATAGCATGTGGTGCAAATATTCCCAAAATTATAATAAACCAAACAACCGGAAATCTATTTAAAGAAAAAATTTTGATGGTTATAATAATCAAGTTTCTTCTTATATATAAATTCCATACGAATAAACAGTACATTATTGAAAATAAAAAAACTACAATAAGTAAGTTTCTTTTCCATTTTTTGCTCGATTTCTCCATTTCATTTTTTAACATATCACTTGGTGGTCGGGTGAAGATCGTTTTTGTATGAGCCACAAACTTATAAGCTTTTTTCAACATACGGATTTTTCTGACAAGGTTTCCATAGCCCACCTGAAACTAATAAAACAATATTCTGGATTGAAATTAATAAGTTCATTAGAAAAGTAAGGCACATGATACTCTAAAGCGACCATCCATCGCAGTACTCTAATTAAAGTTTCATGTGATTCTTCTATTGGAAAGTCTTCAGTTTCCATGTGCTCACTGACACTAAAAAAACAATATTTTCCTATATAAAAAAATGCATATGACTGGCCGGAAAAAGCAGTAAGGGATCTGAACTTCCAAAAGCTCCCGGATTCAGTTGGCTCCAAGCAGTGGGACCGTCAGGGCAAAAGTCCGCGTGAAACGTGTTTTTAAAAGTTGTAACACGATACATTGAATGATTCACTAGAACTCCGTCTAAATCCGCCTTAAGACGACCAGCCATAATTCCGGACACCCGAAAATCTCACTAGTCCAGCTGACTAGAAACCAACCAACCTTATAACCCAACTTCTCCCTTGTTATGAAGGGTGTAGACAAGTCTGACTCCAATGAAAAGCTTGGCGTCCTTTTAGACAAAGTCAAGTTTCCTTTAACTAAATATTGGAGAATCATCATCAAAATTACCAACTTGATTAGAATGACCACGTCTAAGGAGAAATTCTTCTTCTCATCAATTAACTTCAGGTTCTGCATTTATGGTCTGAACCATAAATGTCAGCCATGCAATCTAAACCCCGTTCCCTTAATAATCCAAATTTTGCATCCAGTATGCACAAAACGGAAACTCCTTAAATGAAATCCCTAACCCCACAAAAATCGCTATATGCGGAGACCTCCGTATAACTTTATCTATGACGGAAGCCTATTCTCTCAAGTGTATTGAGAGAATTAAAAAATAAAAAAAACAAAGTAAATAGCGCCATTATACGTAACGAAACCCCCATCCCCTCTGAACCTCACCGCTAAGGTTCAAACTTCCATAAACCTTCTCGCCACAAGGTTAATAAACGTCATCCCTAACAGCAGAGAGCTAATCTCCAAAACGCACGCTGTCCAAACTGGTTAAACTGCCTAATTTCTGGCTTCAGCAACGATTAATTTTCTCTATGATGGAAAGTACTGTCGAAATTGTAAACTATACGGGTATAACCTAAACGCTACTGAAGCTCTTATATCAGTAACAGAACCCTCAAATATCCTCCTTCATAAACACCTCGACTGAGAACCCTTTCAGCTTTGTCAGATACGGCGCCCACTTCACCTCAAAGTCCGAGTACTCGGCATACTCATTTGGAATGACATATCATTCATTTTCAATATCCTCTCCCTACTGGACGTCTTTAAATCAAAGTTTTAATGGATAGTATTATTACAATGTTCATCTCATACACTCAGACAAATCCTATCGAGACCCTTGTTTGAGTATTTATGAAACCTCCCAAGATCTGTTCTCCTTGGAGATATGAATTCCAGACATACTCCGTTTAGCGATAATACCTTTAATGCGAATTCAATTCTTCTATCCAATCTGCTAATAGATCTCCCCATATTTTGGATCACTAACACTTCCTTGAGGATTGTAGGACACCAAGAAATCTCTATTATGAACTACATTTTGCTCACAGACAGATGCAGATGTCAGATCGAGGCTGGATGCTTCATTGGTACCTCTACAACTTCTGATCACCAAACCCTCATGGTTAAAACTTCACTTTTTATACCTCCAAAACTAATAACAAGTAAGATGTGATAAAAAATCAGATTGACTCCTTTTTCAGCGAACTATCAATGAAAACCTGCCAGTCAATCCCGTTATCAACTTCAAAATGGATATCGATAACCTAGAAAACTCCATCAGCAACAATACGTTATTGTTTGACAAGTCACAATTAACACATAGCAAAAAACACTCCCCCTTCCAATATCCCCTCGAATATTTGGCTTAAACTCCAAATCTATCGCCATTTAGCAAGAACTAGAGACGTCGTCCTTAAAACCGAATGAAATCGGTTAAACACCCTAATTCAGAATTCAGATAAATACTCACATATAGGATAATTGGATCCAGGTTACCTCTAACCTTGACCACAGGGACGCATCCAGGTTCCAAAGCTACATCGATTGAGTCGTGGAAGATATAAGGTCCAGAAACTTGAAGACGGTGGTAGCCGGGGATTTCAACTCCAAGGTCCCAAAAACTCAAACCAAGGGGTTAATACCTCGAGGAATGGATGCAAGCCCGGAATCTAGTTCTGAAAAACGTTGGGAGGATCCATACCTTTGTCAGAGGAAGCCAGAGCTTTTTCCTGGATTTGACCTTCTGCTCTAACAACATGGCACAAATAATCACATCCAAGATGAAGAGTCATTAAGCCTGCATAGGGTAATCCAGTGTAACATCAATATCAAGAGTCACAGGAGCACGAGACCAGGGTCACAGGGTATCAGGACCTTCGATAAGACCACCTTCAGAGAGGTTACCAAACTGAGGTAAAATGAGTCTATCTGAAGTCACGACCAAAGTCAAAAATGGTCAAAATTCTGCCTCAGGAAGAGCTAGAAGGGCGAGACGACAGCCCGTGTGGTAGAACGATGATGTACAAAAGAAACACGGGGAGTGCACAACCAAACGTAGGGCGGTTACAAGAGGAATGGCTAAAGGTCTTGGACAGCAGAGAATGACCGAACTGGAACAAGACTTCAAACTTTCAGAAAGGCTATTAAGAAAGCTGTGGACAATAGCTCGCTGGAACTCTGCGATGAATTAGAGAACCAAGAACTGGGAATAGCGAGGGCGCTTTTCCCGGACACGAGAGCACGCCAAATACCTGGCAGGATGCGTTGAGAGGAACCCCCTCCCCTTCAGCCTGGAAGAACTATTAAATGCCACAGATAGAATCAAAGAACGTAATATACCCGGAGTGTATCAAACTGGTTGTTGAGGAATTCCCGAACTTGATGTTAAATTTGATGAACGGGTGCATACATCAGCAGAATTTCCTAGCCGAATGGAAAGGGGGCAAGCTAGACCTAATCCCAAAAGGTAACCCACTGGAGAACAAGTTTAGAACGATTTGTCTTTTGGATGTTGCAGGCAAGCTACTGGGACAGCTAGTTAAGACACGGCTTCAGGAAGAGGTTAATGCATGACCGCTAGTATGGTTTCATGGAAGGCAAGTCAATCACTCAGACAGTTAAAAACGTGGTGGAGCTATGCAAAAGCGGAGAATGGGTTTGGGGGAGCATCATCTTCTTGGATATCAAAAAAGCGTTTAACACGGAGAAGTGGCACTGCTTTGTGGAGACATTGGAGGATATGGGAGTTAGTAGATACTTAATGAACCTGGTACAGATTATTTCGAGAACAGGCTTTTGTATATATGGAAAATGATTTTAAATTTAACGTAGGGAGTGCTACAAGGCTCTGTACTAGGACCCCTTGTTTGGGATATAGTCTATGATGTAGTCCTGAGAACACAACTCTCGGAAGGATGCGAAACAGTCGCCTACACAGACGACTTGGCCCTGATAGTCAGGGCGAACAGCAAAGAGGACATGATGGCCAAATCTGATAACGCCATCAATGAGATAGTGTCTTGGGTAGTGGACCAAGGCCTGGAAGTTGCACCAGAGAAGACGGAATCCATTGTTATGAGTGGACCCAGGAAAAGAGAGGGAATCATGTTCAGAGTTGGCGAGGCGACTATAGCCCCGAGCAAATACGTGAAATACCTCGGTGTCTGGCTAGATGATAAGTGCATATACAACGAACATGTAAGAAGAACATGCGAAAAGGCCAGTAGATAGGTAGCTGCCCTAAAGAGGCTATTGCCGAACATGACGGGCCCGGGGCTAAGAAGGCGAAGGGTTTTGGCGGGGGTAGTATCGTCCACAATTCTGTATGAGAGAGTCTGGGCTGGAGCAACAAGAATAGGCAAGTACAGAAAGATCCTGTTGTCCACACAAAGAAGCATTGTGCTCAGGGTCGCGAGGGCGTACAAAACGAAAGCTCTCCTCGTAATTTGTGGGGTCCCGTCAATTTACATGCCGGCAGAGGAACGAGTGAGACTACACCGGCTGCCCAGAATAAGGAAGGACGATAAAAGAATAGCAAGGAAGGAGACCAGGCTGTGAGGCAAAACAGATGTGATGGTACGCGAAATGTAGCCCAATGAACTAAAAGCCTAATTACAAATCTCGACAGGTAGTTAGATTGCAAGCAGAAGACCACAGACTACCGGTTCACCCAATTCCTTAGCGGCCACGGTAGCTTCAGAAGCTATATCTAGAAAATTAAAAAAGACATAACTGATGCGTGTAGGTACTGTGAAGTCGCTGACACAGCGAGACACACATGTTTTAAGTGCCCTAGATGGAAAGGAGAGAGGACCGAGCTCGGATGGCACCAGCCAGCAGAGCTCATAAATATAATGATGAGCGGCACCCAAAACTGGATTAAAGGCTATAGATATATTAATAGGATCATGCGGCAGAAGGAGATGGAAGAGAGGATGTTTCAGGGGGAAGAAAGAAAAATAGAACTGGATGGATAAAGACAGCTACCTAACCTCGACAATATGTCTGAACGGACCATTCCGAGGTTTTTCGTGGGGGGGTTCTAGTGGGGTTAGCGACCCACACTACCTGCTATCAAAATACGAAGTCCCATTCCCTCCTACAAGTTAATTTACAAATCTTCAACACACCTGAGCAGACGGCCAACTTCAAAACAACCTGATAAATTTCCCCATTTCTTAACTGATACGAATATCCTCCAGAATATTCCTCTAATCAGAAATCCCCAAAACAAAATACCATCACGATTCACATTGTCTCCTTTGACGTCCGAAGAATAGTTTAGTTCGAATTTGTACCACTAGAGCAGATTTTCAACGCAACCTTTCACCTTGAAGTGCTCAAGAAATTGAAACGCAGGGTGACGTTAAAGAATCGATAAAACCACCACGACGATACGTCCAGCTACACGGCCTTCATATAGTTCTGATCTAACTCCCAGTAACTGTTTTTGTTTTCCCGGTTAAAGAAAAAGCTTAAAGGAAAACATTGGGATTCCTTGAAAACATTGTAAACTTATGGTTTTTAAAAGCATTCCGGACTTTAAGAGTTTTCAGACGTGAAAGATAAGTCTCCGCAAGTGTAGGTGAGGGAACTATTTTGAAGAAATTTAAATATTTTTAACGATAGGATTAAAGATTCAAGTTTTATGATATCATGTGTATTACTTTTATAATGACTTTAACGGCCACTTTGATGCCCCTCGAAAAAATGACAGTTTAAATGTGACTGAAGATTCTAAATATTTTACAAAACTACAAAAATTATTAAAAGGATAATCATGAAAAGGATAAAATTTACAACGATTTTCAATAGAATCAATTAGAATTTACTTACCATCATTACTAAGCTTATAACTGTTAAATCATCAATTTTAGTTTGTCTGGAAACATCTGATAGGATAACATAAATAATCATTTCGAATGAAGCTACAATGTACATCCATAATAAAAACCTGCTGATAGTTTTATGCCGAAGCGTTCTGAATAATAACGATCCCCAATCTGCCATCCAATAAAAAGAATCATCTACAAAAAACAGTATATTCTGCACCCAAATTAAGAAAACATCGTTTCTTAATATGCTGAATATAAATCTGAGTTCCAAATCGTTGCATCATGTAAAATTATTTAGTGATATTTAACTTTTTTATAACCTTAGGTTATGTTAATTACAAAGTTTTTTGTCGATTCTGTAGTATGTGCCCCAAAAAGAAGAAAAAACGGGGTTTATAGTTGATCCTCGTGGTATAAAAAGATTATTTGATATCGAGTACTTGGAACACTTATGGAGTTGGCGAAATAGGAGCAACCCAAACTGGATACGATCTAATTATAGGTAAAATACTAAAGAAACTGTAAAGAAAGGCAACAGTGCTATTGACAGACTATCACACTTTCCCCTAATATGGAAATTTTTCCAAAATATACTAATACGTAAACAGGGAAAACCACCTAATGAAGCTAGTTCATATCGTCTTGTCAGTCTTTTACCAATCCCATTTAAGTTATTTGTAGGACTATTTTACCCAGAATTTCAAACGATATTGAACTAAATGCCATAATGTGAGACTATATCACTCCACAGTTCAACATACACACAGAATTATTAACAAAATCATGCTGAGTCTTAAAGAGAAGAAATATTGTATAGCAGCATTTCTTGATGTCGCTCAGGTCTTTGATAAGGTCTGGCACATGGGTTTAATTATATAAAATCTAGATGAATTTTAACAAATTTTCTAAAAGTAAATCAGCCTTCGTCTACCTTATGTTCTTTTAACCATCAAAACGCAAACATACTTCGCAAGGAATAGGTATTAACAAAAATAATAGGAATTACCAAATTCACATAAATAGAGAAACAAATAGCGACATATTTGTAAATACCCGACCCAAAAACATTCTCTTGTCATAGTTTCCGTTATGGTAACGGAAACTGTAATACAAAACAAAATGATGTCTATGGTCCCCCTAACTACAATGGCAACTAAAATGGTAATTGTAAACCAAAAGCGTCTATGGCCCATCTAGATTGCTATGGCTTCCATAACCTCAATGGAAACGAAAATGGTAACGGAAATGGTAACGGTAAACCAAAAGCGTCTATGGCCCATCTAGAGGCAAAGGCAACGTAAATGGGATCAGTAACGGTAAACCAAATGGTATATATTGCCTCTCTAATCTCAATAATTGCTATGGCTTCCATAACCTTAATAGAAACGAAAATGTTAACGGTAAACCAAAAGCATCTATGGCCCAACAAGCGGCGATGGCAACAGAAATGGAATCGGTAACGGTAAACCAAATGGTGTATATGGCTCCTCTAACCTCAATAGCGTTATTGGCCTCCATAACCTTAATAGAAACGAAAATGGTAACGGAAATGGTAACGGTAAACCAAAAGCATATATGGCCCAACTAGCGGCCATGGCAACGGAAATGGAATCGGTAATGGTAAACCAAATGATGTATATGGCCTCTTTAACATCAATAGTATCCATGGCCTCCATTACCTCAATGGTAACGGTAAACCAAAAGCGTCTATGGGCCAACCAGCGGCGATATCAACGGAAATGGAATCCCTAACGATAATTCAAATGGTGTTTATTGCCCATCTAATGAAAACGGAAACGGTAACGGTAAACCAAATGTGACTATACTTATTGATGCTGGCGGACATGTAGATTGTAAATATTTATACTATGCATATAAATGTATCGAGTAAGAAATATGACAACAGGACTTGTTTTTTAGAAAACACCTTACCAAGTCCTTATTATTTGTTAATAAAATCTGAAAGATATTTCCAAACAAAGTAAAATTCGATGGTCTTAAGATGTCATCTTATATGCTCCGGCGTACCATAGGGAAGTGTGCTCGGGTCACTGCTCTATCTGGTTTATACAGTAGACTTACATGTAGTAGAGAATTCAACTATTGCTACATTCGCAGATGATACTGTCGTATTGGCAGTAAACAAAGATGTAGCTGTAGCATCAACCCATCTTCAATTACACCTCGACGCCCTTCAAAACTGGTCCGATACATGAAGATACCTTACGTCCACCAGTATCAATTCAACGACAGCAATAAAACCTCAAAAGAAGAAAAATATCCATCGATAATAAGCTGCTATTATACAAGTGCATATTAAAGACTATATGGACTTATGGGATGTAGCTGTAGCTGTAGGGCTGTATCCAAAGAATAATATTGTAGTTGTAATTTAAACAATATCAATTTTAAGACGTATTATTATTTCATGCGGTAACATGATATCGCAACGTAACACCGACAGTTCAAGTTCGACGTTGTGTCGGGTCAAGTAATGTTTATTGTTGGATTTAGATAAATAGGTTATTGTCTCTTCGAGATGAGTTTATTACAATTAGTAGCTCATTACATTTAATTAAGAATACGGAGTTCGTGTTGTTAGTGTTCCAGGGCTGGCATGAGAACTCAAAAGATATGTTAATTATATTATACTAAAACATTAACCAGTGAATATATACTTAGTTATTAACAGTGTCTCATGTATACATAAGTTCCCGATAACCAGAAGAAACTCTTAAGATATATTACAAAAACATCAAAGGTTACAATCAAAAGTATTACGTACATTAACAAACACACCATGCTATGTATCCAACTTTACTTTGCATAATGACTTACAAATTGCCTACGTCGCCGATGAACTAAAAAGAATGTCAATAACCTACAAAAAGAAACTATAGGGAAATGGAAACAAATATATAGGTCACAAGAGTTATCCACCTAATATCAGAAGAAGACTTAAAAAACGGTGGCATATAGGCCTAATGGATGCCCCAATCCACAATGATTCATAATCATCTTTAATACTTTATAATGCTACTGTTCTGTTAACTTCTGGTCACGTGGCTAATAATGCGCAGTAATGTGAGCAATGAGGTTTAATAACGTTACGAGTGACCTTGAATGAGCCAAAAATTATCAGAATGAACCTTGGGCCAGAACTGTTATCGCTTTTCTACTTAGGTTCATCCAGGAATTGTGAATGGAAAAATTAAATGATATCACTACCTTCAATGATAATCTGTCGGCCTTAAAATTTGCAGAGAATCCTGTGTTTTATGCCAGGACGAAGCATATCAACGTTCAATATCATTGAATCCATACAACCACTTAACCACAGTAAATACAGGTCTGTGGACGATTTTTTCTCACCTCCCTTATCCGTTCTATACATTTATATATAGCTCTATATAATTGATTGTAAATTTGCATAATTAAATTAAAAAAAATTGTAATTTTTTGTTACTACAAATTAGCTCATCAAGTGTTAGAAATAGATAATTAATGACCGAATTAATATATAATAGTAGTGAGTAGTTAGTTAGTATCTACTTACTATATATTTTATTGTTTAGTTATTGTATGAAGTTTGAATAGATTGTAATGTCATATTCTCTTTTATAAAATAAAAATATAAAATTATAGCCGTCTTTATGATTAATAACTAATCATAATAGCATTTTAGAAGTATTAAAACAATTATAATAGATCTTCCAAATGAACTCTATAGGTAAGCAGAATTTGTGACGAGAAGTATGAAACATTCACTCACTAGATTTTAGAATGTGAAGATCTACGTTGGTGGAGATATAGACAGATAAACTCAATCGACCCTACCTCTTGTCTCATCATCTTGGTGAAGAGACTCTTTGTAGAAATTTAAACTAAACTCCTACATAGAAGTCGCCCTTAGCGACAACCTTAATCGGGCGTATCCGCCGCATCCCGAACTGCCGTGAAACATTTTTTATATAACCTCTATTGACGTAACATTCGACCTATTTTGGTGAAAAGTGCTAGACGAGTCGGATCGGCACTATCCCAAGTCTGCTTTATATTCTGCAATCTGTACGTTTTTTCCAATCTTGGAATATCGCGCTGTTGCCACCTCTATCATAATAAATTTCTAATGTCTGAATATAGATTCATTATAATTTATGCAATTATGTTGTGTCATTATTTATTCGGGATGTAGCGGTAGAGATTTTTTAATAAACATTTCTTTTAACTATAATAAAATAGTGCTACCTATAGAAGAGTGTAGTTTTATTCAATTTTAACTGTAACTATTTATTAGAATATTTGTTGCTTCTGTAACTGGTCCTTCGAACTTTTATCTTTAATCTTAAAACAATGAAGTGAAAAAAACCATAAAATTACAAATACTATTAAATATACGAACCAGCTCTTAACTTAAAAAGTTTACTTCTTCTTCCTTCACTCTTAAACGTTAATAAGGTCACTAATCTCTTCACAGACTAATAGATGAACAGGCCAATACAATAAGCCGTTGGCTGGAGTGTTGGGGCACTCAACCTGGTCTGTTCATCTGCACCCAAATCAACCAACCAACTAACCAAGCTATATTATAGTACTAAATCTAAATATCACACAAAAACTAACCTAATCTAACCTATGAATCCATCAAATTTTTTATTTTTATTTTCTACAGCTCATATTATAAATTTTTCAGAAAATTGCATTCTACATAAAAGGGTCTGAATGACATTAACTATCCTATCCTGCATCAAATATCTAATATTATAAAAAAAAACAAAAACAAAGTAGTAGATAAGCTATAGGGGTGCAATAACATAGTAACACATCAAGAAAATTTTAATTCTTTCTTCCTACATATCGTCTTGTCAGAAAATTTTAGGCCTAATGAAAAATTATAAATAATCTATGCTCTACTAGTTAAACCTATAAAGCATAAAATAAAATCACTGCTTTTTTGTGCCGACTATGCTTGCTTGGCAGTGTTAACTTTCCACAATGAACCGGATCAGAATGGGTGAACAAGAAATCGACGAAGGTGGCCCAACCAACCAAACAAACAATCAAATAACCAACCAACCAACCAATCAACCAAATTATTATAATACTAATTTTTTATTGTTCCATTCTACAGCCCATACTATTAATTTTTCAGAAAATTGTATTCTACATAAATGGATCTAAATCATATAAAATATACTATCCTGCATCAAAAATCTAATTTTTCGAAAAACAAAAACTAATTAGTAGATGAGCTATAGGGGTGCAAGTCTATAATGAGGCACCAAGAAAATTTTAATTATATTATTAATTTTTTACAAATTTCTATTCTACGTAAAAGGATCTAAATCATATAAAATATACTATTAGTAGGTATTACGGCGATTGGGATACCCCCTCCAGTTTTCCCGGCGTTATAAGCTCCTCCCCCTCCTCAGCGATGCACACTTTCGCGGGCACGGATGCGTGTGTCTGTGTGATTCATAAAAAATTTCAATTTTATTTAGCGAAGGTCGTCGAGAAGTATAAATAATAAATTAATAATTCTATATTAGCAAATATAATAAAGTAAAATGGTCGCTAGTTCTCTCTCCCCACGTTGATCCGATGACGCAATCTTAGGACGTTATGACGTAATTCCCTATGGGTCAAAATATTGTATCGTCTAAATAATAACAAATAAATTATTGGGGTAAGATAAAATTCATTCAACGACAAAAAAAATATGCATAGATGTAATGTTGAGTAGGTATTACGGCGATTGGGATACCCCCCTCCACTTTTCCCGGCCAGCTCTCCCGGCCTATCTCAATAGCATTGTAAGCCACGCCCCCTTTCCAAGATGGCCTCCGATGGACGGACCACAGTATCCCGTGAACAGCTTTTAACAAGTCTCAAACAGCTCTCGAACAGCTTTTAAATAGCTTTTTATACAGCTCTCGAACAGATTTTAACAGGTCTTAAACAGCTCTCGAACAGCTCTTAAACAGCTCTCGAACAGCTTTTAAACAGCTTTAAACAGCTCTCGAACAGATTTTAACAGGTCTTAAACAGCTCTCGAACAGCTCTTAAACAGCTCTCGAACAGATTTTAACAGGTCTTAAACAGCTCTCGAACAGCTCTTAAACAGCTCTTAAATAGCTCTCGAACAGCTTTAAACAGGTTTCGAACAGCTTTTATCAGGTCTCAGAACAGCTTTTGATCAGCAGTTAACAGTAGTGATGACGATTAAAATATAAGTTCACAAATTTTTTGCTTTAGTAGTGATTTCTGATCAAGAGCTGTTCGAGACCTGTTTAAAGCTGTTCGAGGCTGTTTAAGAGCTGTTTAAGACCTGTTAAAAGCTGTTTAAAAGCTGTTCGAGAGCTCTTTGAGACCTGTTAAAATCTGTTCGACAACTGTTTAAAGCTGTTTGAGACTTGTTAAAAGCTGTTCACGGGATACTGTGGTCCGTCCATTGGCGGTCATCTTGGAAAGGGGGCGTGGCTTACAATGCTATTGAGATAGGCCTGGAAAAGTGGAGGGGGTGTCCCAATCGCCGTAATACCTACTACTATTCTGTATCAAATATCCAATATTTTGAAAAACAAAAGAAATTAGTAGATGATCTATAGGGGTGCAAGGATATAATGATGCACCAAGAAAATTTTAATTATATTATTAATTTTTCAGAAAATTGTATTCTATATAAAAGGATCCAAATCATATAAAATATAATATCCTGCATCAAATATCTAATATTTCAAAAAAAAATCATAAATTAGTAGATAAGTAGATAAGCTATATGGGTGCAAGGACATAATGACGAAACAAGAAAATTTTAATTCTTTCTTCTTACATGTCATGTCAGAAAATTTTAGAATTAATAAAAGATTATAAATAAGCTACTAGGTAAACCTAAAAAGTATTAAATAAAATCACCGCCTTTTTTTTTTTTTTTTTTTTTTTTTTTTTTTTTTTTTTTTTTTTTTTTTTTTTTCCAACCTACGAACCAATCATCCATCAATTAACCAATCATCCAACCAATTAACCAACCCCTGCGGTATAACTAAAAAAAAATTTATAGAGGCAAGAAGTTTTTGCATTTCAGGAATTATTGATAATTTGTACACTCGATAAATTACTTTGACAATTTTATTGTTAAATTTAATTATTTAAACATTAACTTCAATTTTTGCTAAAAATTTCCTATAGAATATTTCTGATTTCAGATTCGGACTCAGCACATTTTAAAAATTTTACAAGATGGTGATAAGAATTCTGTTTTTTGTTTTTTGTTTTGTGTTAAACAGTTTTTATACTTACCATCAAAAGTGTGAAATTCACCAAATATCAGATTTTTTATTTTCTTTAATGTCGACATCTTAGGCAATTGTGAGGATATGACAATATTTTTATGTTAGATATATATTATTTTGTTTTTTCGTTTACTTGCTATTAAATTAATTATTTTTATGATAGTTAATGATTAAATCAAAATGACTCTTGCTTTTAGTTTAATATTTCTCATTTACAGGACCATAAATAATATTCATAAAAGAAATTATTTTTATACCTTTTAATAAAAAAATTAATCGGCTTAAAGATTATCCATTAACGTTATTGACAATTATTAAAAAAAACAATGTTGATATGGTGTGAATTTTTGTGTTTCATTACTTTTAATTTTTTTTTTATTTTGTCATATTTATTTTATTTAATTTATAAAGAATTATACTAGATTTCATATAATTCACGTCTGATTATATTTTTTTATACCTTCTAAATTTTTAAAAAATATTTATGAACTAATAAAATAAAATAAAAATAAATAAATATTATAAGAATTAAATTTATTTAGCCATATGAATTTTAATATTATTATCAATCGTAAAACATTTTAAGTAAATTTAATTTTTAAGCTTTGAAGTGTCCAAAAAATGTTATTAATGAGTATACCAAACGATAAAGCTAAAAAAAGAAAAAATATTATAATATAAAAATACATATTTTTAATGGGTCAAATAATTTATTGCTTAATAATAAAGATACGTTAATGCCAAAATTGTAGGAACAATAAAAATAATATATAATTTTCAGATGTTTGACAACAAAGTAAAATATTTTCCACTTTAAAATTTTTCATGATTTTCTATATTTTTTTTTTGAATTTTTTACGTCTTAGAATTTTTACAAATTTTGGCAATTTTTTTTCAATTTTAGCAAGGGGAAAATGAGAAAACCGATAGGAAATCTATGATATTAAACATGCAAAATCCATTGAATACTGCAATGGAACAAAATTTAAAACTGAGCAAAGGTAATGAGAGTAATTAATATAGGTGCTAAAGAAAATAAGTTTCCTTATCGAATATTAACAAGTAACAAGACCTGATATAAGATTTTCCTTAAGTCACTTAAGTCAGTTCAATTATTGTTATACAGAGGAGCATTAAAAAGCTGCGAAACGTATTCTACATTATTTAAAAGGTACTATGAACGTCGGAATTAAATATCAGCAATCTTCTGAAGGTATAAAGGGATTTTTAGATTCAAATTGGGGAAATCAATTATAAGATCGACGTTCCTATAATGGGAATGTTTTTACCTTGAGTAATGGACCCATTTCATGGGAATCAAAGAAGCAAAAGATAGTGGCTCCCTGATACTGCCAAAGAACGATTTTACTTAAATAGGTTAGTAGCATAGTCCTTTTCTTATGGAAATTAACATGGGAAATCGCTAAGGTCCGATATGGTAATTTTTGGCTTACTCAAGGTCACTCGTGACGTCATCAGACCTCACTGCGCACATTACTGCACATTATTAACCACGTGACCTTTGATCTTAGCGATCTGCTTTTGATCAGGTCTGGAACAGCTCTCGAACAACTTTAAACAGCTCTTGAACAGCTTTAAATAGCTCTCGAACCCATTTATTTATCCACATAATCATCTTTAATACTTTATAATGCTACTGTTCTGTTAACTTCTGATCAAAAGCTGTTCGAGAGCTGTTTAAAGCTATTCAAGAGCTATTTAAAGCTGTTCGGCAGCTGTTTCAGAACTGTTTGAGACCAGTTCAAGACCTGATCCAAAGTGGATCAAAAGCAGATATATTTTTATTTCACAAATGATTTCGCTGGGGTCAAAGATCACGTGGCTAATAATGTGCAGTAATGTGTGCAGTGAGGTCTAATAACGTCAATAGTGACCTTGAATGAGCCAAAAATTACCATACGGATTTCGCATGTTAATTTCCATAAGAAGTGGGCCAGAACTGTTATTGCTATCCTACTTAGGTCCATCCAGAAATTGTAAATGGAAAAATTAAATGATATCACTACCTTCAATGATAATCTGTCGGCCTTAAAATTTGCAGACAATCCTGTGTTTTATGCTAGGACGAAGCATATCAACGTTCGATATCATTTTGTTCCCGAGAACCTTTAAAAGATAAGCTACTAAAAGTACAACACATACTTTCCAATGAAAAGTTTACCGATATACTTACTAAAGGACTGACCAGATGTAAACACGATTCCTTTGGAGGTGATTAAGACCGCGGTACGAGCCATACCAGAGCCAATCAGACAAGCAAGCTTTCCAGCAGCATGGAAATAGGCCATGGAGTATTGATACCCAAGGGAAAGGCAATTGACGCTAATAACACATCGTCATTCCGGCCTATATGCCTAAAACGTTTAAGGGAAACTATATGAAGTTATCCTGCTGGAGCGAATTGCCCAAAACCTGGAGGAGGGAAATAAATTTTCACCCATGCAATATGTATTCAGTCCTACTCCTGCCCCCTACCCCAAAAACACCAAATGTCCCATATGCTCCAAACGGACCAAAATCCTCGAGAACCTCACCAAACCAGCCCCGGTATTCATACCAAAACTTCCTACTCCTCTTCATCTCAGTCCAGAAATCGAAACCTCCATCTCCCTTCTCACCACTATCCTTATGAACCCCGAGGTAATATTAATAGGAAAGGATGGGGGCATTCGTATTGCGATGTTAGAGGTGAAATTCTTGGATCGTCGCAAGACGGACAGAAGGGAAAGCATTTACCAAAAACACCACCAGGAGTCGAACCTGCGGCTTAATTTGACTCAACACGGGAAACCTCACCAGGCCCGGACACCAGAAGGATTGACAGATAGGGAGCTCTTTCTTGATTCGGTGGTTGGTGGTGCATGGCCGTTCTTAGTTGGTGGAGCGATTTTTCTGGTTAATTCCGATAACGAACCAGACTCTAGCCTGCTAACTAGGCGTATTTCGTCATCCCAAAGTCCCGCCGGTAGTGAGTTTAGGCTTGTGCCGCGCGCGGTTTTTACTGACGGCGTACAAATATTCTTCTTAGAGGGACAGGCGGCTTTTATCCGCACCAGATTGAACAATAACAAGTTTGTGATGCCCTTAGATGTTCTGGACCGCAGGCGCGCTACACTGAGGGAATCAGCGCCCCCTTCCTGGCCGAGCGGCCCCGGGTAATCCGTTAAACCTCCTTCGTGCTAGGGATTGGGGCTTGAATTCCTCATAGCCAAGTGCTAATTTCCAAAATCCTTACAATCCAAATCCCTATCCTATTCATTCACAACTGCATCATAACTGGCTTCGGGACCAAGGTCATAATTTCTTATACCCCACTAAATCCCAACTCCTAACATCTCCTGTGATAGATAGTACGGTCGGAATTGTTAAATGCGAGGGTCTAACTCGCAAAAGAGCTATTCTCAATCTTTTGTTACAGCAACTGAACCCACAAATACTGTCCATCACGAATACAATATCCAAAGCATCACCCATGTTCGCCGATTACGGCACCCATCACTCTGCGAAGTCCGAGTATTGCCGCTGCAACGGCATACTCATCCGCAATGATATCCCATACATTTCTTATATCCTTCCAGTTCGACCCACTGGATGTTACGGAGATAGCAGTTGTGATGGACAACAGCACCAAAAACTTTTATCTCTTACTTCAACCAGCCCACCCAAATCCTATCCAGGCCCCTGTTTGAGTATTTTTCAAAACATCCCACGAACTGTTCTCCTTGGACACATGCAGTTTTGTGATCATGCCTCCAACGAAAATGTTTTCCGCCTCTCCAATCTGTTCGTAGACCTTCCCATATTCCGGATTACCAACAATTCTTACACTTTCATAGGACACCAAGGAAGTTCTATCAATGACCACATCCTGCTCACAGATCGATGCTAATGACTGGTCGGAGATATATGTTACATAGGTGCCTCTATAAACTCCAATCACCTAACTCTTCCAGTCGAAACCTCCCATTTCAATTCTGTACATCCTAGACAAACAAAATACCAGATCCGAAGCTACCAGAAATCAGATAGGCCCCTTTTTCAGAGAATCATCTCTGAAAAACTGCAAGCAGATCCTGATGTCGAATCGAACCTTGATATCTACAACCTTGAAAACTCCATCAGCAACACCATCTACCAGGCCCTTGATGTTGTTGTCCCCTAAATCAGGATCCGCACTGACCTAATATCCTCTCCTGAGATCCTCCCCTCAAAACCGAATGGAATCGGTTAAACGTACTTATCCGCCTCCAAATAAACAACCACAGACAGGAAAAATGGATTGAGGTAACATCCAACCTCGACCCCAGGGACGACTCCAGGTTTTAGAACAAGCTCGCCATTCTTACTGGTCAAAAGACCAAATCCCACTCCTACCTTCAAGCGAATGAACAAATCCTTCACACTTCCGATCACGCAGCCTTTTGATCGGAAGTGTGATCAAAGGACACCTCCAAAATTCTGTCATAAATCCCCCTAATCACAACTTCAACCCCAGATTCCAGAACGGCACCCATATACTCCTCCAAAACATCCTCCTCACCCCAGGTCCTGACCACATCAAACGTCAGGCCCTGAAAAACCCACCTGCTACTATTTTCCCAATCTTTACCATCCTCATGAACGCGTGCCTTTAGCACACCTACTTTCCAATTTGCTGGAAATCCACCCATACCATCCATACCATCCTTATCCCCAAACTTCATAAAGAAACTACGTCCCCAAACTCCTAGTTCTAGGTAAGCTCTATAAAACATTACTCAAAGATCGTATCTGGAACTTTCTCGATGAAAGGGGAACGATCCCGTAATTCCAACATGGGTTTAGACCTGAACACTCCACCCAAGATGCACTTGTGAGACTCCACACAACAGCCGCCAAATCCCTCAATCTCTGTCACTGTGCATCGGCAGTCCTCTTTGATGTCCAGAAGGCTTTCGACCAGGTGTGGCACGCCGGACTCGTTCGGAAGCTTTCTAACATCGGACTCCCTATCCATCTCATAAAACTCATCCACACTTACTTCAGAAACCGCTCCATTCAGGTCAAAGTGGGAAACTCCTTGTCAGATCCCTTCACACCTCTCGCAGGAGCTCTTCAAGGCTCAGTGATTGCCCCCGTGCTATACGTCATCTATACGCACGACATCCCTCACCCTCTCTCTCTTATAGTAGATCTCCAGCTTTACGCTGACGACACACAAATATCTGATACCGTCCCTTCTACGAGAGCCCTGAACACCAAAATCTAGCAACTCCTTTACCATTTCTCCCAATGGTGTAGGAACTGGAGGATTTCACTCAACCCACAAAAAACCCAACTTATTATTTTGAAAAATCCTAGTTACTCATAAAAAGCTAACCAATTCCTCAATGAGAGTAACTTCAGGCTCTTGGGCGGGAAATTCGGTCCCTGGGAGTGTGCTTTACGCGCACTCTCAATTGGGCGGCCAAAGAACTCTGGACAGAGTAAGGAAGCGAAGTGCTCTCATATGATCACTAGATAGACAAATTGGCAGATGTAATCTTTGAACGTTGGTACTCACATACAAGATCTACATACGTCCCATAATCGACTACAGAACTCTCAACTTCTCCACCCTTTCCCCTCCTATCTTGCACGCCGTTACGACTACCCAGAGGAGGATCCTCAGGAAATGTTCCTACATCCCCTGGCAATTCCCCTGATACCAAATCTATGATCATACTAACATACCAACCAACAATTGTTCTAGGGTTAAAAACGCTGCAGGGAAAACACATCAGGAGAAGACTGGGCAGCTTTAATACCCACGCCCAAGCCACTCTACGAACAAAATGGACAGATGAAAGGAACAGAACAGCCTTCTCCAAGAAACCAAAGAAGTAATTCCCTCAGCCGAATCTTAGGATTCTAAACGAAGCGAAGGATCTTCTCAACGAGATCCAAGATCCACTCGAGGATGCACCTCTAGGCATTAGATGAGCTGGACCCCACCACTAATATCTACGCTAAGCCTCCCGTCCCCCGGGAGGCTCGTAAGTATCCAATAAAATATCTTAGTTCTAATAAATTTTCCTTTCCAGCACAACATCCCAGGAGTAATTACTCCTACAGCAGGGTACAAGGAACAGGACAACACCAGGACCAATAAACGAGGAGGGTTTAGCAGGTGTGCTTGCAGAGGAATCAGTAGAGAGTCCGACACTACCTTACGCATAGAACCTAGCGTAAGGTGTCGTTAAAAGATTACCACCTCCACAACTCAGGACAATAGTTGTAATACAGAAAAAATGGATTCAGAAGAGGAAAGTCCATAATCCAGTCAGTGGATCACGTGATGGAGATGGCAAACTCGTTCCCGGGCAAGTTTTTTTGTCCTTATCACAACAGACGTTAAGAAAGCGTTTAACACATCATCCTCAAAGCTAATCATCGAGGGCCTCCAAAAGAGGGAAACAGAAGAAAGGCTGGTTAGGTTGGTAGATGTATATGCATGTGCGCAAAGGGCCAAACGATTTTAGTAACGTGTAGGGTCCCACCTCTTTTATGGAACATTATATACGATGAAATCCTCAAATTAGACCTATCGAGGAAAGGTTCGACAATCGCGTCCTCGGGTGATCTGGCGCTACTTGCGGGGGGATAACTTAAAGGAAGTCATGAATCTGGCAAATATGGCTCTAGGGAGAATATCGAGATGGATGGCGGCAAATAAGCTGGAACTCTTGCCACAGAAGACAAATGCATTTGCTCTTAAAAAAATCTAGAAAAGGAGAGGAGATACGGCTTATCTTGGAGGGTAGGAAAATAGTGCCACAGAGCTGTATAAAGTATCTTGGAGTATGTTAGACGATAACAGAAGTTTCACCAGACATGTTTTAGAGACTGTCGAAAAGGAAGAAAACAGCATCTCGGCAATCTCAAAAATACTACCAAATATCGGAGGACTTAGGGCGGAGAAAAGGCGATTAATATGCTGCATGCAACATTCTATGCTACTATACGGAGCACCGGTGTGGAGAAACGTAATGCTGTAACAAAATTACTTTTTTCCGTAATAATTAAAATATGTAAATAATTTCGCGCATGGCACTGGAGTAGAATTAACTTAAAATTATGGAATACTTCAGCTGGAGACGATCAAGTTAGCTGCAGTGGCAGCCTGACATCCTAGTTGTAGTTCCTGTCCAGTGCGAGTCCGACCTGAGAACCAATCAGCGACCTTTAGGTCAAGGTCGGGTTGAAGTCAAGTTACATTGTACTTGTACCGTACCGAAACCGTCAATTCGACCACCGCAGCCTAGGAGACATGCCAGTACCGTCCGACATCACTGATAGAGAGCGTTACACACCTTTTTTATCTTCGCAGGAATTTCAGTATAAATAAAAGTTTTATTTCTTGAATCTTATTTTTGTTTCATTTCAGCAGCTAATATACCCAGGTACTCACCAGAAGGGTAAGTAAATATCGTCCTTTAGGCAGCTAAGGAACTTGTCGATACCACACGGCTCCTAGAGTATTTATTTATCCACTGAAGCTGCCCGTGCAGTGGCTCTCCCACTATAAACGAAAGGTGGAGCCCGAGGCAATTAGAAACCAGGACCAAGGTACCAAAGTGGCCCGTAATGACCGAAGTGCGTTACAATGCGTATTAAGAGAAACAAAGTTAAAATCTTGATGGACAAAGAAAATTGACGTTGAGGGCGGAATCTGCATACCGGACGGTGTCCACAAAAGAGCTAGCGGTTATTATCGCCAATCAACTTAATAGTAGAACAGAGGTGATAGACATACAAGGTACAGGAGGAGAATAAGGCACAGGTTAGCGTACAAGCCAGGGTGAATCTACTAGACGAAGTTCAGATGGAATGGTATGATACAACGAATGTGGCACAGTGGACGAAGAAACCGATCGCAAACATTCGGCAATGGGTCAACAAGAAGAATGGTAGCATGGATTACCATCTAACACAGTTTCTCATGGGACACAGGTATTTCCGCAGTTATACAGAGTGAATAAAAGAACTAGCACGGCTGCAAATATTGCCAAAAAGTAGTCACTGCTAACCACATATTTCTGATTAAAGGAGCTATTCCGGGAAATCGGTCGGGTAAGGCGATGCTGGTCAACTAGTGCTGATAAAGCTCTTAAGTGAAAAATAATGGAGAAACACACACGACTACATTAGATAACTCCTTAAAGCAAAAGAAACGGAGGAGAGAGCGATAGACAACAATTAAGGACAGAGACAACCGACCCTCCCCATTGATATCCTCAGATAGTACCAGGTGGCCAGGTTGGTTAGGGGACTGGCCTTTATACTTGGTCATTGTTCGGGTCGTGGGTTCGAGTCCCATGAATCTCAAGTGGAATTAAAGTCAGATAAGACTTTGGGCAAGTGCAAAAAGGTATTTGTATCATGCGCAGCTTCAAGTGCAGGCCGGATGAGATCGGATATCTCGTGGAACTGATAGGAGTTGGTGGCACAATTACACACTTGCTAGTCGGTAGATCATCTGAATCACAAAGGCATAGTCCTGGTTTTAAGGTGATTGAGGACCGTGGTTCGGAGTCCACGATAAGCTGTAGGTCCCGTCCAGATTAGCCTTAGTAGCAGAAAAGAGACGTTAAAATTACAAGCAAGCAAGCAAGCAAGTACCAGGAGACCGGCATGAAACCACAGGGGGTGGTTTTAGTTAGTAAACCGGGCCTCAAAGAGGTCCTGAAGTCCCACACAATCAGTTAAGGTTCGAACCTGTAGCTGATGTCCATGAAGGATTTTCACTCGCAAAAAAAAAAACAGAAACATCTAAATACGAGGTTTCGAGGGGAATTGTTAGAATGTAAAGAATATCCTGTATCTATTAATAGATAAAGGATGTTCTTTACATTCTAATATTTTTGATTTGTATTATTAATATTACCAATTTTGTTTTCTAAATTTGAGAAACATTTTACGACATTGTCAAAATTTATAAATCTGCAAGGCCAAGGACAAAGTCATATTTACCTTTACTAATAACGCCCGATTTTGTACAACAAATCCATAACAATTTATAGTCAAAGGTTTTTCAACTTGTATAAAAAACATTAACAGTAGATGGCGATTTTGATTGTTCCATTGATACCATTTAAATTGCTGTGCTTGGATAAAAACATTTTCGCACTAAAATTAAACAACGATAAAAAACACTTGATATTATATGAACTAATAGAGCACGATAATCATATGTCCAATTAAATCTTGCCAATAATAACGAAGTTTGACCTTAGTGCCCTTTAGTCATTGCTTCTGAGCATGATTTTTGTTTACGTATTTATTCTACTTCACATATATAATATAATTCCGTTTGTCCCGTTTAAATCAGATTACTAATAATGGAGGTTTAACTCTTCATACTTTCCCCCGTTCCCGCGACACATGATTGTCGTGCTCTCTTAGTTTATCTACTATTGATAAATGACAATGTAAAGAGGGATATATTTTACCTCAATAAGTATATGTTCTCCAGTCTCAGCTACTACACCAAATACTATAAGTAATAGTAAAACGATTATAAAGTTTGTTAATGCCGCATGCGATTTTGATGTCTAAAAGAAATTTAATGATATTAAAGTAAAATAATATTCTTACTCTATAACTCACTATTACAAAAATTAAATTGAATCCCATTACCACACCTCCGCAAAAGGACATAGAAAGAAATCGCCATTTTGAGATAGAGTTAAAGTAATTGACAGCTCTAAAATATTAGCAAAGTTTAAGTTTTGACGAAAAAGAAATTTTTTATAAATTGAAAAAATTGCAAAAACTGCAAAAATTGCAAAAATTGCAAAAATTGCAAAAATTGCAAAAATTGCAAAAATTGCAAAAATTGCAAAAATTGCAAAAATTGAAAAAATTGCAAAAATTGAAAAAATTGCAAAAATTGCGAAACTTTTGCAAAAATCGCAAAAATTGCGAAATTGCAAAAAGCGCAAACTTTGCAAAAAATTGAAAGGATTGCAAAATGGCAAAAAATGCAAAATTGCAAAAATTGTAAAATTGCAAAAATTAAAAAAATTACACGAATTACAAAAATTGTATAACTTACAAAACCGACAAAATTGCAAATAATTAAAAAATGGCAAAAATTGCAAAATTTCAAAAACTTCAAATAATTTAAATGACAGCAAAACCGCAAAAAAATCGAAATTTTAAAAAACTACAAAAATTGAAACAATTAGAAAATTACAAAATTGGCAAATAATTTAAAAACTGCTAAAATTGCGATAAGTACAAAAATTTTAAAAAAGTGCCAAAGTTGTAAAATTACAAAAATAAAAAAAAATGCAAAAATTATAAAATTTTCAAAAATACGAAATATACATTAATTACAAAAATTGCTTCAGTTTCAATAATTGAATAACTACAAAACTGCAAATAATTCAAAAATTACAAAAATTGTAAAATTTAAAAACTGAAAGATTTCAAATAATTTATAAAACTGCAAAAATTTAAAAAAATACAAAATTTTAAAAATTGCAGAAATTGCAAATTAATTTAGAAAACTGCAAAAATTGTAAAACCTTAAAAGCTGCAAAAAAATTCAAAATTTAAAACTGCACAAATTGCAAATAATTTAAAAAACTGCAAAAATTCAAAAACTGCAAAAACTCCAAATAATTAAAAAATTACAAAAATTTAAAAACTGAACAATTCGAAATTGTTTATAAAACTGCAAAAAATGAAAAAATTAAAAAAAATGCAAATTCAAAAACTGCAAAAATTCTAAATAATTAAAAAATTACAAAAATTGCAAAGTTTAAAAACTAAACAATTGGAAATTTTTTATAAAAATGCAAAAAAATGAAAAAATTTAAAAAACTGCAAATTTCAAAAACTGCCAAAATTGCAAATTATTTAAAAAAAACTGCGAAAATTGCAAAACATAAAAAACTGCAAAAAATTCAAAATTTAAAACTGCACAAATTGCAAATAATTTAAAAAACTGCAAAAATTCAAAACTGCAAAAATTCCAAATAATTAAAAAATTACAAAAATTGCAAAAATTTAAAAAACTGCAAAAATTCAAAAACTGCAAAAATTCTAAATAATTAAAAAATTACAAAAATTGCAAAATTTAAAAACTGAACAATTGGAAATTGTTTATAAAACTGCAAAAATTTAAAAAACTGCAAATTTCAAAAACTGCCAAAATTGCAAATTATTTAAAAAAAAAACTGCGAAAATTGAAAAACATAAAAAACTGCAAAAAATTCAATATTTAAGAAACTGCGAAAATTGCATTTTAAAATATAGAAAAATTGCAAAATTTAAAAAGCTGCAAAAATTGGAAACACTTAAAAAACTGCAAAATTTCAAAAATTGCAAATAATTAAAAAATTAGAAAAATTGCAAAATTTAAAAACTGAAAAATTCCAAATAGTGTATAAAACCTAAAAAACTGCAAAAAATTTAAAGAATTGAAAACTGTGAAAATTGCAACTAATTTAAAATTTGTAAAATTTAAAAACTGCAAAAGTTGCAAAATTTATAAAAGTGAAAAATTTCAAATAATTTAAACTGCACAAATTGCAAAATTTAAAAATCTGCAAAAACTGCAAACACTTAAGAAACTGCAAAATTTCAAAAGCTTCAAAAATTGCAAATAATTTAAAAAAATGCAAAAATTGAAAATAACTAAAAAATTACAAAAATTGCAAAATTTAGAATTCAACAAAATTCAGAGGGAAAACAATCATCATTCACTTAGACAGTCAGGCAGCCCTACAAGCTCTAGCATGCAAAAAAATCAGATCGAAACTGGTCTGGAACTGTCTACAAGCCCTACTGGTTCTGGCAAACCAAAACAAGGTAACACTTAAATGGGTTCCTGAACACAAGTGGATAACAGGCAACGAGGAAGCTGACGCTCTGGTACGAAAAGCCTCAACGACCAAATTTACGGGCCCCGAGCCCGTGTTTGGCATTCCGAAATCCTCAGTACGACTCTGGCTGACTAGATCTGCTGCTAAAGAACATCAGACAAGCTGGAAAAGCACTGACCAACGATATTCTGCACCTAAGCAGAAATCAAATAAGGCATGGCACGGGACTAATAACTGGACACTGCCATCTTAGGGAATACATACACAAAATGGGCATCTACCAAGACGAACCCATCTGTAGACTATATAATGAGCTTCTCACATTATACTAGAGTGTCAAGCACTTATAAGCTGGAGGTATAAACTTCTGGGGACAGAAAATACACAGGAGGTCTTGCCCAGAGAAAATCTTGTGAAGAGGCTGCTAAGCCTGATAATGGTCAAACCTTTTCACTTGATAACAACGATAAAATTGGCATAGCACAATAAGTCTTAAGGCTGCAGTGTTAAGGCCTAAATACTTAGCCTAAACATCGATTAAATCAATCAATCAATTAATTCATTGGCTACATAGAATATTTTTCACTCATTGAAGCACATATAAGCTTTTTTAATGCCTTTAATTAATCAGTTAGTATTCATCAGATCTATTTGGTTTGTTTGGCATTGAAAAGAGCATATGCGTTTTAGTAAGAATCTAATTTTGCACAAAAATGACACATAAGAGGTTTTTTCCGCCTAATGACGATATGCAAATCCTTTTGTTTGATATTCTACAGGCTAATGTGATATTTTTTGGACCTTTAACATGTCCGATGGATTTAGCATAATCGAGCAGTTTTAGGTTATCTATTGTATGAAAAAGTAATTCTTTTGGAATTGACTTGTGGCAACTTATGAGACTTGTGAAGCGACATTTTTTCCTTGAGTTAGCGTATTATTTACTATAGGAGAACTCATTGTGTTGGCCTTATAGTCAAAATCAACCCATACGTTAATGTTTAAAGTTTGTGTTCTCAAAAGAAGACAGCCAGACATACAGCATAGTGTAAAACTAGTTCGCTCTTTGTTACAATCACTTTAAGTTTTAAAACTCTGCTACGCAACTATTTAGTTCTCTTTTTTCTTAACAACGACTCCCGCCAAGGTGAGCACCGTGACAACCCCCTCTTCTACTTCAACCGTTGAGCAGTTAACATGTAAATTAATATAGTCCAGGATATACCAAAGGAGAGCTCCTCTTACTATTAGATAACTTCTATTTAATTGTTGTTGTTTAGTAGTAGCTGAATTTCTGTTTAATTGTTGTTTACTATTTGATAAACGTTGTTTAATTATTATAAATTTATCTGTTAACTTTTAACGTTTAAATCTTGCTGATTAAATCTTATCAGAAAGCAGGACGATATGTTTTATTGTCCCACGTCCCCTAAACGTGTAATAATTATAGGGCGGTCCTTCGAATTATTTATTCGACCACGCGATAGCTTATGTGTGATTTTTTGAACAAAGATAGAAAATCCAAATTTGCTAAAATTTCTAAATGATTACTTACTTTTTAATTCTGACAAACTGCATTAAAAAATATTTCATTTCGTTGCGAATGAATTCCTGGTAAGTGTCAGAATTTAAACATTTTGTAACATCGTGAAATTCACATTCGAATTCATGCAATTTCTCCATACTTTCTCTTAGCATTATCAAAATCCATTTGTAGTGTAAATTAACGTATATAGAAAAAAATAAAGGTGAAAGTACAAAAAACATGTTGTGAGGAATAAATATACCAATAACTATACAAGTTAACCAGATGGATCTATTAATAGAAACAATATTAATTACAAGTGAAATTAAATTGTTGCCTTTGAATATAGACCATATATACATGGTGTATAAAATTACTAATAAATATAATATTATAGTGACGTATTGCTTCCATTTGCTGCTGACTTTTTTCATTTTATTTTTTAAACGTTCAGTTGGTGGTCTGGTGAAGACTGTTATCAAATGAGCTATGATTTGACAACTTTTATTTAACATACGGAATTTTCTCATTAGGTTACCATAGATCACCTGAAGCTGAAAATTAATGTGTCAATATTTATTAATATAAGTTACAAGAACTAAATAAACTTCAATATTCAAAGTTTTAATTAATATTTATAAGCTTTAATCACCAAGAAAAAGTAAAGAAATAAACTGCAAAAATTGCAAAAATCTCAAAACAAATTCAAAAATTGCAAAAATTGCACAAATTGCAAAAAATGTTAAAATTGTTAAAATTGATAAATTACAAAAATTGTCAAAATTCCAAAAATCACGAAAATTACAAAACAATGCAAAAATTGCAAATACAAAAATTGGTTTTACATTTACAAAAATAATAATAATTGCAAAAATTGCCAAGATGCAAAAATCGTAAAAATGCCAAAAACAGCTAAAACTGCGAAAATTGCTAAAATTGATAAATTACAAAAATTGTCAAAATAGCGAAAATCGTAAAATTGCAAAAATCAATAAAATTGCAAAAATCTCGAAAATTACAAAACAATGTAAATACAAAAATTGCTTAAATTGCAAAAATTGTTTTTACAATTACAAAAATTGTACAAATTAAAAAAAATTCACAAATTAAAAAAATTGCAAAAATTGCGAAATTGAAAAAATTGCAAAAATTGCGACGATGCAAAAAATATAAAAAGTAGAAAATGGCTAAAATTGTAAATTACAAAATTTGAAAAAATTGCAGAAATTGAGAAAATCGCTAAAATTACAAAAATTGCGTCGAACATTACAAAACAATGCAGAAATTGGCAATCACAAAAATTGTAAAAATTGCAAAAATTAAAAAAAATGCAGAAAATGCGAAATTCAAAAAATTGGAATAATAAAAAAAATTTCTAAAATTGAAAAAATTATGAAAATTTCAAAAACTGCAATAACAAAAATTACAAAAATGTCTAAAATTGCAAAAATGATTAAACTTTCAAAAATAGCAATTATTTAAACAATGGCTAAAATTGTAAAAATTCCAAAAATTATTTTAAAAAAATTTCAAAAATGTCAAAAATTACAAAACTACAAAAATTGTGACAATTACAAAAATTGCCAAGATGCAAAAATTGGAAAAATAACAAAACTTCCTAAAATTACAAAAATTGCTGAAATTGCGAAAATTTTAAAAATTACAATAATTGTACGCATTGGCGAAAATTGCTAAAATTGATAAATTACAAAAATTGCAAAAATTGCAAAATTGCAAAAATTGCAAAAATTGCAAAAATTGCAACAATTGGAAAAATTGCAAAAATTGCAAAAATAACTAAAAGCAAAAATTGCGTTGAAAAAATTGTAAAAGTCGCGAAAATTCTAAAAATCTCAAAATTAAAAGACAATGCAAAAATTGCAAATAAAAAAATTGTAAAAATGGCAAAAATTCTTTTTACAAATACAAAAATTGAAAAAATTTCAAAAATTTAAATAATTACAAAATTGACAAAAATTGCGAAGATGCAAAAATTAAAAAAATTTTAAAAATTGTAAAAATTATAAAAATCAAAAATTGCGATATACAAAAATTGTAAAAATTCCTAATATTGCGTTGAAAAAATATCAAAAATAGCATTAATTGCAACAATTACAAAAATTGTGAAAATTGCAAAAATTGTCAAGATGTAAAAATTGGAAAAATGGCAAACTTTCTAAAATTACAATAATTGCTGAAATTGCAAAAAGTTCTAAAATTTTAAAAATGTTTCCAATTCTAAAAATTGCAAATATAAAAAAAATACCATAATTGTAAAAATAAAAAATTGCAAATATGCAAAAATTGGAAAAATCGTAAACATTGCTGAAATTACAAAAATTGCTAAATTTGCAAAAATGGGAAAAAAATTTTAAAAGTGCAATAATTGTAAAAATCGCGAAAATGAGTAAAGTTGTAAAAATTGATAAATCGCAAAAATTGAAAAAAATATTAAAAATTGCAAGAATTGCTTTGAAAAAATTGCAAACATTGAAAGCATTGCAAAAATTACAAACAAAAAATAGTAAATACAAAAATTGCTGAAATTACAAAAATTGAAAACATTGCTAAAATTAAAATAATTACAAAATTGTAAAAATTATAAAAATTGAAAAAATTATAAAAATCTAAAATTTTAAAAATTCCAAAAATTGCATTGAAAAAATATCAAAAATCGCAATAATTGCAATTAGAAAAATTTTGAAAAATTGCAATTAGAAAAATTTTGAAAATTGCAAAAATTACCAAGATGCAAAAATTGAAAAAATAGCAAAAATTGTTAAAACCACAAAAATTTCTGAAATTGCAAAAATTTGAATAATTGCGAAAAATGTAAACAAAGTAAAAATCGCAATAATGGCTAAAAGTGTGTTGAAAAAATTGCAAAAATCTCGAAAATTACAAAACCATGCAAATACAAAAGTTGCAAAAATTGTTTGTACTCTTATAAAAATTGTAAAAATTGGAGCAATTTAAAAAAATTGCAATAATCGCAAAATAAAAAAAATTGCAAATATTGCAAAAAATGCAAAAATGAAAAAAATCGCAAAGAATGCAATAATTACAAAAATCACAAAAATGTCTAAAATTGCAATAAATTTTAAAAAGTGCAATAATTGTAAAAATGGCATAAATTGTAAAAATTCCAAAAATTGTAAAATTAGAAAAATGGTGAAAATTGCAAAAATTGAGGCAAAAATTGGAAAAATAGCAAAACTGGCTAGCATTACAAAAATTGCTGAAATTGCTGAAATTGCAAAAAATTTCAAAAATTTCAAAAATTTCAAAAATTACAATAATTGATAAATTGATAAATTACAAAAATTGCAAAAATTTCTAAAATTTCAAAAATGGGAAATATTGCGAAAATGCAAAAATTGGAAAAATTACGAAATCTCAAAATTACAAAATTACAAAATTAGAAAACAATGCAAAAATTTCTAAAATTGCAAAAAAATTAAAAATTTCAAAAGTGCAATAATTGTAAAATTCGCAAAAAATTGATAAATCACAAAAATTTAAAAAATAATAAGAAATTGCAAAAATTGCTAAATCGCTAAAATTGCTAAAATCGCTAAAATTGCTAAAATCGCAAGAATTGCGTTGAGAAAATTGTAAACATTGAAAAAATTGCAGAAATTACAAAAAAACAAAAAATTGTAAATACAAAAATTGCTGGATGAGAATACAAAAATTTTAAAAATTGCAAAAATTGCAACGATCTCGAACACTACAAAAATTGCAAAAAAATGCAAACATTGCTAAATTTACAAAAATTGTAAAAACCTTAGTGAATTTCAATATTGAAAGTATCAATTAATATATATTAGCTTTACTCACCAACAATAGTAAAGAAATAAAAGACAAAGCATCTTTCATTACCTGGCTTGTAATATTTGCTAAAGATATATAAGTAAGCATTATTAAAAAAGCACAATTGTAACTCCAAAATATTATTTTCGCTAAGATCTTTCGGCTAAACGTCCTTATCAATAATGTAGCATAATCTATAATCCAGAAAAAGGGATCATCTGCAAAAAAAATTAACAATCATGCAAAAATTGTATGAAAAGGTTCTACATCAGATAGAAGCCCAAAATGAAGGGTTAAGAACAATCCAATAATGGCGAAATTCTGATGACAGGGATAGATCACCTATCCTGCTAAAAGATCAGAGAGAACGGGTGTACCATCCACTACCATCCAGAAGGTCAAATCACCATCTTGAACTAGAGAATTACCTAAGGGAAGTAAATGAGGCAATACTCGATGCATATGAATCGGTTTGTCCAGTTCAGAAAGGAATAAATTGTAATGACGCAACTTGGTGGAACAGTCAGCTTACAAAGCTAAGATCCGAAGTACGGAAACTTTTCAATAGGCCAGCGGAGATTGGCAGAGCTACACTGAGAAACTCACTACCTACAATAAAGAAATTAGGAAAGCTAAAAGGATTAGCTTCAGAAAATTCTGTGAGGATGTCGACTCAACAACCATCCCGGCAAAAGTGCACACAGTCATGGCGACAAAAGGCAGAGTCGATGTAGTAATGGTCTTGAAAAGTCAAATGGGAGCTTTACAGAAAGGGAAGGAGAAAGAGCCATGCTTCTACTCGAAACTTACTTTGGAGGGACACAGCAGACCTACTAGGGAAGCCATAAAATGACTAGACATATATGTAGTAGCAGGCGGATAAGATGGGCCATGAACAATTCTCAACCATTTAAATCCCTAGAGATTGATAGAATCTCGCCAGCTCTGCTTCAGCAGGAAGATATCCTGCCTTATATCATCTGCATTAGTTGGAGCAGTCGAGAACTGGGCTACATACCAGAAGTATGGAGAAGGATCAAAGTCACCTTCATTCCAAAAGCAGGCAAAAAGGACTTCACACATTCCAAATACCTACGACCTATCAGTCTTACATAGTTTCTAATGATGGAAAAAGCTGTAGATAATTAATTGCAACCCAGCCAGCATGCATATTGAGTAAGTAGATCTACGGACACTGCACTTATGCAACTGACTGGGGATATCCAGGAAGCACTGACTAATAACTACACTGTGGTAGGAGTCTTTCTAGACATAGAAGGGGGTTTTTTAACCACACTCCACATGAAGCTATCAGAAAAGCACTCGATGACAGAGGGATAGACAGAACCATTTACAAATGGATGTCGGATCTGCTTTATAGAAGAATAGCAGAGACAAAGATAGTGCAAGACTTCATCTCCATCTGCACTACCAAAGACTATCCACATACCTGGTAATGTGGAGCCTTATAGTAGACAAACTCCTTCATATTTTGACTGACCACGGTATATCCTGCCAAGGATATGTTAATGACATAGTCATAATGGTCAGAGGTAAGTTTGCAAATATTCTTTGTGACATAAATCAAAGGGGACTTAACCTGATAAAAGAATGGTGCCAAACGTGGGACTAAACATCAATCCGACCAAAATCACTCTTGTAGCCTTCACGATGAAGAGAAACCTTAATCTCAAAACCATCAAATTAGGTGGGCACGTTATTGGAAACGAGAAACGAAATATCTGAGACTCATCCTAAACAATAAACTGCTCTAGAATAAGCACGAAAAATAGTACCGACTAAAGCTACGAAAGCCTTAAAGGTATGTAGAAACTTTGTCTGGAAAAACCCAAAAATCCTTCAGTGGACGTACACAACTATTGTGAGGCCAATAATCACTTACGGAGCTCTTGCTTGGAGTATAAGAACTAACCTTGCAACCTCGAGAAGCAACCTCTTAAAGGTCCAGAGGTTAGACATAATACGAGCAATGAGAACGTATCCAACGGCTGCAATGGAGGTAATCCTAAACCTCACACCTCTGTACATACAAGTGGAGAATGTGGCAAAAAGAACAATATGCAGGATGGTCCGAGAGGGAATCACCAGAAGTAATACCGACTTCCGTATCGGAGACGGACACATCAGAGACATGCCTTAGGACGAGATACCAAAAAAGTATAACTTTATGAATGAATTCAGCACAAAGCTCGGTAGAAAAAGTGAAATAGACGAGGACACCATTGCTAGCCTCAACCGAATTGCAATTAAATGGTACACTAATGGGTCTAGGACATCAGAGGCACTGGAATAGAAGTATATGGGCCTGGTACTAGATGCTTCGAAAGCTTGGACAAATAACCAAGTATTTTTTAAGCAGAAATATACGCTAGTGTAAAGTGTGTACAGCTCAATGTTGAAAAAAAAATTCACACGTCAAGCAGCCATCAAAGCGGTGAGCTCCCACGTAATTAGCTACAAGATGGTCAATGCACACTTAGAGAAACTAAATAAGCTAGGCAAAAATAATGCAGTCACCCTTCTATGGGTTCCGGAATACACCGGGGTGGAGGGAAAAATTCAACGACTGGAGTAATTTACAAGGAATGAGACAAGCCAAAGTATCAACCTGAGTAAAAACAAGCTTTGCATATTACCAGGAGTCCTAGCAAGGCATTGCCGGCTGATAGGACTTAATCCACATACTCCCTGAATGCATTGCTTTGCAAAACTTAAGGACACAATACCTTGGAGCATATGAGATAGAAAGAGAGAGAGAGATCTACCGAATCTGAAACCATTAGATATCAAAAATCCCCTGAGGAGAATAAGTCTGGACGGGGTACTCTAATCACTGAATCATCCTCAATAACTAAGCACTAGAAGAGGACAAAGTAGATATTATAGGTCGCGGTATAATTATTATTACAACATACATATAGTCTATTCAACACAAAAACCGTTGCACGTCATCGATGATCTGATGATTTGCAATAAGAAAAAACATCCTTGTCGGACGCTATGCTTAGAAACGATACCCCTAAAACCCCTAGTTAGTGACTTTCGTACATGAAAGGCATTTTTGCGTGCTCTATTTGGTGGTAGCAATGCCGTCTTATTATTTTGTCTACGATGACGTGCAACGGTTTTTGTTTTGAAAAGACTATATATACACTCTGGATGAAGTGTAGTGGTTTGAAAATAAGCTCCCCCAAGTCCAACAAGAAGGAATTTAGAGGGCCTTAGCCCACTATGGCTTCGTTATGAATAGGTAAATCTGAAGGGAGGGATAAAATATCTTAGGGTAATGCTAGACCCAAAATTTACCTGCAACCTCCAGATTCAGCGGTTGCTACTTTAATGTTAGCTAGACGCACGTATGGGAAAACATGGGGCTCAATCCAAGAATGGTATATTGGTTATACAATATGGTAGTAATGCCCATTGTAACATATACATCGTCTGGTAGCCAAAGATAAAACAACGGACTGCTGTCGGACAAGATACAAAGACTTGCCTGTTTGGGAATAGTGGGGAACATACAAACAACATCCAAGCTGTTATGGAAACCCTGTTTGACCTCCTACGTAATAATGGGCAAGGCTATACGATAGCTACAGGACAACATTCTATGAAGGCAATCATAGACTAGGACACACTAAGCTAGATCGTGTGGGAGGCAATATGTCAGACCACATGACTGCTAAATACAGATTCAAGAAAGATCTGAGGATAATAATTAATAACCGGAATGAGTTGAATACAAGCACAGATTTCCGGACAAACCCTAACGGAATTACCTGGTAAATAGACGGGTTAAAAACGGATAGGGGAATTGGAGCTGGTATATACTGCGAACAGAATAAGTACCAGGAGTGCTTCTATCTAGGAAAATATACCTCTGTATTCCAGGCAGAAGTCTATGCAATACTCGAATGTGTGAGGGAAAAAGAATTATAATCTACTTAGACAGTCAAGCAGCCCTTAAGGTTATAAGGAGCCCAAAGATGACATCTACACTCGTATGTGGATGTAGCGACAAACTTAGGAAATTGGCGATCTACAATAAAGTAACTTTATCGTGGGTACCAGGTCACAAAGGTATCGATGGAAACGAAAAGGCTGACGAGCTCGCAACCCCATTAATTGAGCCAGAACCAGCGATGGGAGTACCAAAACGTATATTCAGGAATTATATAAAAGACTGGATCAAGCGATAATACAAAATATACTAGGACAATATACCCGGACTTCTACACGGGAAAAAGTTTCTAAAAGAAGCTTCAAAGAACTATTTTCAATGAGTAGGAATCAACTTTGAATTACCAAATGGCTCCTCACGGGACACTTACCCATCAGAGAGCATAAAAACAAAATGGGGTTATACTGGCGACCTTAAATGCAGACAACGCAATAAAGAGGTCTATAATGCACTCTACATACTCTGCAACTGTCAGGCTCTGGATCACAGAAGGCAAAGAATATATGGAAAATCAAAAATGGATCCAACAAGCAGCCGTTAAAGAACCTGTACAAACTAGTACAGGGAACAAGGTTGATGGACTGGGCGCAGTAGACAAAGAGGGGGGAGATAACGCAATAAGCGGCAGCGAATCAGGTTATAAAGAACGGTCCCGGAAAAAAAAATTAAACAATAATTAAAAATACAAAATTAAAGAAAAACTTACCATCAAAAGTATAATATTCTCCAAAAACAAATTTTTTTATTCTTTGCAATACTGACATCTTAAGTTTTAACTCACAACTAAAAATATATCGTATAATTAGAACTAATAACTATTTTTCTTTCCAGTTTTAATATATAAAAAAAATATTAAGATGATGAGAGTTACGAAGACTTAAACGACAGTATTATTAAGTTAATTGGAAAATATTTTGGTTATTTTTGATGATATTAAATAAATTGAATTTTAAATAATTTAATTGTGTAACAATAATAATGGTCTACTTAATATGTCTGTAAAGGACTGTTTTATTTTTAACAATCAATTAATTAATTTTTTATACGTCAGAGAGCCTAAAACAAACATTTTACTACCTCTATAGCGTCATTTTTACTCACTTGGGATTAAAATATTTATATACCGCCGTGCGAGGGATCGAAAAATTTTAAGTCTCTCGAATTACAAAAATTGTAAATTCTAAAAATTGCAAAATGGTAAAACGTAAAACATGCAAAAATTGCAATAAATGCAATAATTGGGAAATTTGCAAAATGGCAAAAATTGCAAAATTTTCAAAAATAACAAAAATTGCAAAAATGACAAAACATGCAAATATTATAGATATAACAGAAAAATATTTTTCTTTTCTATTCGCTGTTGTTTTAAATGGTTTTAGTTGATTTTTTGTTGGACAGAATCAAGAATTAAAATATAAACATAAAATATTAAATTCGTATATTTTTATTTTGTTATTACTACATGATATTAGCTAACAAACCTAACTAATAATAATAATAACATTAAATAAATAATATTTATATGCAATAATAAAAAATTTCTTTGATGCTTCACTACTTGCTCTTCCCGAAAAATGTTATTAATGAATATACCAAACGGTACAGCTAAAAAAAAAAAACAAAAATTTGAATTGCTTTGTCGTTGATTCAATATGTCAATGATTTATTTGCAAAAAATGCAGAAATTGCTAAAATTGCTAAAATTGCTAAAATTGCTAAAATTGCTAAAATTGCTAAAATTGCTAAAATTGCTAAAATTGCTAAAATTGCTAAAATTGCTAAAATTGCTAAAATTGCTAAAATTGCTAAAATTGCTAAAATTGCTAAAATTGCTAAAATTGCTAAAATTGCTAAAATTGCTAAAATTGCTAAAATTGCTAAAATTGCTAAAATTGCTAAAATTGCTAAAATTGCTAAAATTGCTAAAATTGCTAAAATTGCTAAAATTGCTAAAATTGCTAAAATTGCTAAAATTGCTAAAATTGCTAAAATTGCTAAAATTGCTAAAATTGCTAAAATTGCTAAAATTGCTAAAATTGCTAAAATTGCTAAAATTGCTAAAATTGCTAAAATTGCTAAAATTGCTAAAATTGCTAAAATTGCTAAAATTGCTAAAATTGCTAAAATTGCTAAAATTGCTAAACTTACTAAAATGGCTAAAATTTCTAAAATTGCAAATTGCTAACATTTGAAAAATGCCTAAAATTGGAAAACCTACAAAAATTGCTAAAATTTCAAAATTACTAAAATTTCAAAAATGGCAAAAATTGCAAACATTGCAAAAATACTCACAGACACTATTAACGCTCTATTTTGTACAGCAAATCCATAACAATTAATAGACAAAGGTTTTTCAATCTGTATTAGAAACATTAGTAATAGTTGACGATTCTGTTTGTTCCATTGGTACCATTTGAATTGTTGTACTTGAATATAGAGCTTTTCGCACTAAAATTAAAACGCAATAATAGAACTGTGAGTAATATACTTTCTCTACGGCTCAATTTGGTTACGAAATAAGGTATATCGTAGTTATTATTTTAACTTAATAATCTAATTGCTATCCAAGATGAAATATTAAACTGTAAATATAAGAAAACATACATATTAGGAAAACGGAAAAACAACAAACAAACCAGTAATACTAATTAATTTTGATATTGCTTAAAAGTTAAAGTTTAATCTTTATTGTCTACTATTCGATATCGATAATCAATTCTTTACAACTGATAGAAATCATTTCTGAAAAAAAAAACAGATAACAAACAGCACAATACTATAGAATAAGTCCACAAAGTAGTAAATACTACTAACCAGGCTTACCAAGTTGACAGTTTTCTTGTATGTTAACAAAGGATTCGATAGGGTTTGCTATTAAATTCTAATCTATGAACTGCTGTCTATCACGGTATTTTAAGCAACATTTTATATATCGGAATAATCGATAAAAAGCGGACTGAGCTGAAGTATTTTACAGAGCTGTCTTTTCTTGATTGTTATAATAAGCAATGTTTTATTTATTGGAATAATCGATGGAAAGCGGTCTGAGCTGAAGTATTTTACAGAGCTGTCTTTTCTTGATTGTTATAATAAGCAATGTTTTATATATTGGAATAATCAATGGAAAGCGGTCTGAGCTGAACTACTTTATAGAGCTGTCTTTTGTTGATTGTTATAATAAGCAATGTTTTATATATTGGAATAATCGATGGAAAGCGGTCTGAGCTGAAGTATTTTACAGAGCTGTCTTTTCTTGATTGTTATAATAAGCAATGTTTTATATATTGGAATAATCAATGGAAAGCGGTCTGAGCTGAACTACTTTATAGAGCTGTCTTTTGTTGATTGTTATAATAAGCAATGTTTTATATATTGGAATAATCGATGGAAAGCGGTCTGAGCTGAAGTATTTTACAGAGCTGTCTTTTCTTGATTGTTATAATAAGCAATGTTTTATATATTGGAATAATCAATGGAAAGCGGTCTGAGCTGAACTACTTTATAGAGCTGTCTTTTGTTGATTGTTATAATAAGCAATGTTTTATATATTGGAATAATCGATGGAAAGCGGTCTGAGCTGAAGTATTTTACAGAGCTGTCTTTTCTTGATTGTTATAATAAGCAATGTTTTATATATTGGAATAATCAATGGAAAGCGGTCTGAGCTGAACTACTTTATAGAGCTGTCTTTTGTTGATTGTTATAATAAGCAATGTTTTATATATTGGAATAATCGATGGAAAGCGGTCTGAGCTGAAGTATTTTACAGAGCTGTCTTTTCTTGATTGTTATAATAAGCAATGTTTTATATATTGGAATAATCAATGGAAAGCGGTCTGAGCTGAACTACTTTATAGAGCTGTCTTTTGTTGATTGTTATAATAAGCAATGTTTTATTTATTGGAATAATCGATGGAAAGCGGTCTGAGCTGAAGTATTTTACAGAGCTGTCTTTTCTTGATTGTTATAATAAGCAATGTTTTATATATTGGAATAATCAATGGAAAGCGGTCTGAGCTGAACTACTTTATAGAGCTGTCTTTTGTTGATTGTTATAATAAGCAATGTTTTATTTATTGGAATAATCGATGGAAAGCGGTCTGAGCTGAAGTATTTTACAGAGCTGTCTTTTCTTGATTGTTATAATAAGCAATGTTTTATATATTGGAATAATCAATGGAAAGCGGTCTGAGCTGAACTACTTTATAGAGCTGTCTTTTGTTGATTGTTATAATAAGCAATGTTTTATATATTGGAATAATCGATGGAAAGCGGTCTGAGCTGAAGTATTTTACAGAGCTGTCTTTTCTTGATTGTTATAATAAGCAATGTTTTATATATTGGAATAATCAATGGAAAGCGGTCTGAGCTGAACTACTTTATAGAGCTGTCTTTTGTTGATTGTTATAATAAGCAATGTTTTATATATTGGAATAATCGATGGAAAGCGGTCTGAGCTGAAGTATTTTACAGAGCTGTCTTTTCTTGATTGTTATAATAAGCAATGTTTTATATATTGGAATAATCAATGGAAAGCGGTCTGAGCTGAACTACTTTATAGAGCTGTCTTTTGTTGATTGTTATAATAAGCAATGTTTTATTTATTGGAATAATCGATGGAAAGCGGTCTGAGCTGAAGTATTTTACAGAGCTGTCTTTTCTTGATTGTTATAATAAGCAATGTTTTATATATTGGAATAATCAATGGAAAGCGGTCTGAGCTGAACTACTTTATAGAGCTGTCTTTTGTTGATTGTTATAATAAGCAATGTTTTATTTATTGGAATAATCGATGGAAAGCGGTCTGAGCTGAAGTATTTTACAGAGCTGTCTTTTCTTGATTGTTATAATAAGCAATGTTTTATATATTGGAATAATCAATGGAAAGCGGTCTGAGCTGAACTACTTTATAGAGCTGTCTTTTGTTGATTGTTATAATAAGCAATGTTTTATTTATTGGAATAATCGATGGAAAGCGGTCTGAGCTGAAGTATTTTACAGAGCTGTCTTTTCTTGATTGTTATAATAAGCAATGTTTTATATATTGGAATAATCAATGGAAAGCGGTCTGAGCTGAACTACTTTATAGAGCTGTCTTTTGTTGATTGTTATAATAAGCAATGTTTTATATATTGGAATAATCAATGGAAAGCGGTCTGAGCTGAACTACTTTATAGAGCTGTCTTTTGTTGATTGTTATAATAAGCAATGTTTTATTTATTGGAATAATCGATGGAAAGCGGTCTGAGCTGAAGTATTTTACAGAGCTGTCTTTTCTTGATTGTTATAATAAGCAATGTTTTATATATTGGAATAATCAATGGAAAGCGGTCTGAGCTGAACTACTTTATAGAGCTGTCTTTTGTTGATTGTTATAATAAGCAATGTTTTATATATTGGAATAATCGATGGAAAGCGGTCTGAGCTGAAGTATTTTACAGAGCTGCCATCTGTTTATGGTGTAATAAGCAACATTTTTTATATTGTAATATAATTTAGGGATGAGTTCTAATATAAAAAAATAATAAACAATAAAATTTTAAACAAAAATTAAAAAAAAAGTATATATTTAGTTCTTAGAATTTCTCCAGTCTCTTTTGTTACTCTCATGATTACTTGAATTTTCTATTTTAGTCATTATTTTTGTATACCTTTTATAAATTTATTATTATATATGTTCACCCTCAGTTATTTTTATTAATTAAATTTTTTTTGGTATATACATTTTAAAATTAAATATCTTTATATTATTACAAAACATTTAATTAACCTTTTTATTGGATATTCTATTCTGACGTTCAAAAATTTTTAACTAAATGTTTATTTCTGTCTATAATTTTTTTGTCATCACTCTTATCTATTTTTTTTTAAATAACTAAAATTTTCTTTCAACATAATTTCCAAAAATAAATTTTCTAATTGTTATGCAAATAATAATAATTGTATTAATAATAAAAATAATAAAAGTAAGATTCTTTTTTATTCAACCATTATTGATTTATATCATTTAATATTTTATATACCAATTAATTTCAATTATTTTTTTTATTTAATATAAAACTATAACATCTATATACTTTATCATTACATATAAAAAAATTATGATATTAAATTTTTTTAATAATTAGATTAGAATTATAAAATTTTTATACCTCGTACAAAGTATTTTATTAAATAATATTGAATAAATCGATAGAAAGAGGTCTGAGCTGAGGTATTTCATAAAGTGCCATATGTCGACTGTATAATAATTAATTACGTATATTAGATTATTTGATATGGCCAATACATGACCTCTCACCATCTTTGAATAAAAAAATAACCCGTTAACACAGAAGAATATAAAAAAATTTGATTTTTTAATAAATTTGGCAAAATTTTTAATTATTTTCATGATACGAAAATAAACTATAATGTATACGAAATATATGTGTAAAACTTTATTGTCATCTTGTTTAGTAAAAGGGTGGGTCTTGATATCACACTCCTTCAGGTAAAATTATTAAGGGAGAACAAAAATTTAAATTAACGGGATATAATATTTATAGAATTAAATTTAGGCAAAATTCTGGCTGAACTGCAACTATGATACAAAATTGCATTGAACATCATACTAGTGGGATTTACCACACTGGAAGCAACGATACTAAAAGTTAAGACCAGTTATGGATATACAAAAATAATATGGGTGTACGTTAGACATAACGAGCGTATAAATCTTCACGAGCTCGACTAACTTCTTCAGGAGGAGACTATTATTTTAATTGGGTACCTGAATGCTAAATCATGTGTGCCAAATAGCTTCAGGAAAACATCAAAGGTAGTTAAGTGCTAAATCTTCAGCAAAACTATCCTGTTTGTCACGTGAAAATGTAAATCATAAGCCCGACGCACTGAACATAGCGATCGTGAAGGATACTGATCCTTTTGGAGGTAAGAGAAGAAGACAAAGTCTCCTACACTTACCACTTAAAAAAACGAACTGGCTTACCTTCAGTTGAGGCATAGACCCTGAACTAAGACCATCCTCGCATATAAAAAGTACGGAGGAAATTGGAGACAGAAATCCTGAGATTCGACCGCGCGATTCTCAGAGCTATTTAGCGTATAACGAAAACCAAGAATAGCGCAGGATATTTATTTGGATAATTGAAAGACCCGATCCAAAATAAAAATCGAGCACAAAAGATAGCCAGTTACACCAGCAACATAGCGGGCAAAAGAAACAGCTACTTGACTTCGTGACCAAGTGAACACAGCACTCAAAAACACCGTTGTTTACAAAAAAAAAAACAAAAAACCCGGACGTAATCCAATTAAAAAATAACAAAAACAAAAAAAAAGGTCCTGTATGAATCCTGGAGGAGAGCACATCTGAACTCATTCCAAGAGTTTGGTAAGTACTGATCTCACACAACAATCCAGAGTAGTGCCATAGCCTCTCACCCTCAATTTGAGACGGCTCTGCAGGAGGTCATTCTTGTTCCAATAATATATGGAGAGGAGTAAGACCCAGAGATTTTTTCATTGCCGCTGTCGGAGTAGTTGACATAGCGCCTGTAATAGCCATACAAGTTAGTCTCTAATGTTCATATGTGACCATTGGATTACCACCATTTGATAAAACCAGTAAATCTACTTAGAATTTATTCCCTATGACTTGCTGCACACCCGTCTGATATTCCAGAGGGATGCTCTGGCTTTATTGATTGTTCTTCCCAAATGGGAGTTCCAGGTAATTTTTCTATCTAGGATAATCCCTAGATATTTTTCCTTCCAATATTGGATGACGTAACTTATCAAGCCTCCTCTTTTTTATAAAAGGAACTATTACCGTTCTGTGGGGGTTCACAGACATCTGTTTCTCCTCGTATCACTTGTATATGAAATTAAGGGCTTGCTGTAGAATATTAGATACAATCTGTTAAAAAAATCTAAAAGGTCATCAGCATAGCAATGAAAATTCACCCCCCTCCACCTGGAAGAGTCTGATCAGAAGGGGATCGACAAAGAGCGACCAAAGCAGTGGACACAGCACCCCACCTTGCGGACACCCCTTAGCCGCCCTAAACCTACAAGTATCCTCTTGTAGTGACAATAGATTTTCAAGCATGCATTTGATCCAGTTGCAGATTAGTCAGCTTATTCCCCTGTGCAACAGTATTGCATTGAGGCAGGTCATTGGTGAACGCCCCTTAAATGTAAAGCAAAGCTGTTAGCGCAATCTCTTTATGTTGTAACGAGTAGCCTATCTTTCCTGCGAGGTTATTTAGAGCCAAATCTGTGGATTTTCCAACCTGGCAGGCAAATTGCCTAGGGTTAAGTGGAATTTCCATGCAGTTCCCGTCCCTAATATATCTATCTAGAATTCTCTCTAGCTTTTGTAGTACGAACGAGGTAAGGGTGATCGATCTAATGGATTTATACAGGGAATTTTTTACATTTCCCGCTTTCCATATATATACGAGCCTAGCAATCGACCAGCCCTGTGATATATAGCTACACACCAGGCTCGCACAAAATAGTTTCACGAGTAGAGGAAACACCTCTTTTGCCACGTTTTGCAACAGGACAGGAAAACACTATTTTCTCCTGGTGATTTATATGGGGAGAAAGACTTCAATGCCCATAATAATGAGTGTGGAGTGATCACCTCAGATGCTAACTTTCAGTCGTCCTCAACTGCTCGCATAGATGAGCCAGAGGTAGGCTCCCGGGAAGTTATTCAGCATGAGGATCTCTAACTTCTGTCTTTTAGAACCGTGAGGTCGTTTTATAACAGACAGATAAACACATTTACAACCGACAGGATTTAAACTTGACAGATACTTTGGGACTAATGCTTCGGTCGTCCCTAATATTACTAGGAGATAAGCTAGGATCCGCCAATGCCCATTGGGGCGAAATACAGCCATATGAAGAAACGAGATGATGTACGAAGACCAGGGGACATCGGCCTTAACAACTAACTTCCAATATGCATATGCAATAGCATACATGTCGGGGAAGAACTTGGGGGAAGGATGTCAGGGACTTAGGGATCAAGTGCCGACTAGGTAAAATATCTATTGGGCTCGAGGTCGTACCGTGAATGTGTGCAAAATTTAAAAATATTTAATTCAGTTATTCAGTTTAAGTTATTGTTACTACAACATCCATCCTAACACACTAACACCCACACATACACATACAAAGGTATCATCGCGAAAATATCAAAATCGTATTCTAGGGACCTTAAAACGTGTTTATTAATTGAAAACTCACTACCCAATTTTTAGCATGATTAGTAATCCTCTCTTTTCTGAACATCGATATGTAAAAAGCGATATCAAAGCTGAGATATTTCACAGGACCTTTGTTGACGGTTTGATAGACTATGTTTTATATATATACCTGAATGATTGATAGAAAGAGGTCTGAGCTGAAGTATTTCATAAAGCTGCCGTCTGTTAATGATATTCTCTACACATGATTTAAAGAGTATCTCAGCAGTGTTTTGCAAAAACTATTCACCATTGCGTCCTCTGTTCTCATCATAATACCTCTCTATCATTTATGCAGTCTGATCTACTATTATAGAAGGATATTTTGCGTCTCTTATTTAAGGCAATCATGTAATAATTATATTTGGTATTTCCTCTGATTAAAAAAATGTCTTGTTTCTGTATCTTTGATTAAAAGCATGCCACCTTTTTAAACATATTATGCATTTTAAGGAATTTCTTTACTTATGCAGTTTTAATGGTGCTGCCGCTTATATGTTTAGTGGATCTTGCTATTTTTCTGAACTTGCAAATTTTAGAAGCATTCACAAAGCAATGCTACTTGCAGTTAATACCGAGTTGCTTGCTATATATTGTTTAATCATCATATATGATTGCTTTTATTTTGGCGTTTTTATTATAGTTGCAACTTTAACATTACGAGATGCTCTATCTACAGATATTTTGTACATAACAATCCTTGGCGATGTCTCTTTGGATCATCAGATATTTTCGGCGTTAAAGCCAAAATGAAGTCTACAAAGGATGCTCTTATATATGTTTTGGCAGAAAACATATTAATAGATTTGTACTGGGGGAGTGTTAAACAAAACAGCAATTATGCTGCAATAACAAAAGACCAAAATGTTGAAACTCCAATAACCTACCTAAATATCCTTACTTTGTGGATGAATAATTGCCCGCTTCTACTATATTTTAAACATATTAGAACAATTTGATAGAAAGCGGTCTGAGCTGAAGTATTTTACAAAGCTGCCATCCGTCTATGGAATAATAGGCAATGTTCCATATATATTTAAGTGGTTTGTTCTAATGTATCCTTTTAGTGCTGTCTTGTATATAGTTTGATTGAATGAAAAAGTGAAAGAAATTTAATATTGACGGAAGTCAATATTATAATAAACTATATAAAAGAAATTATATAAATCAAAAAAATATTAAGTATATTAATGAGTATATGATAGTAAAAATGGAGGAGTAAAGGAAGTAAACAAAGCAGGGAATAAGATATACAAATTAAATGAATACAAGAGATAGAATTGAAATAAATTAAAATGTTTTTTGGAATATTTTTTTTAAATAAAAATTATTTAAGATCTGCAATTTTCTATATCAAAAGTATCAATTGTTACAGTGGCACACCTATTAATAGAAAAATTAATTTGATCAATATTTAATTTGTGGTTATTATTTATAAATTTTTTTTTGGGTATTAAAGGATTATTATCAATTATATTTAATTTTTATTTTTACGTGGAATGATTTAATTGAATAGAATTATTTTGTGATTTTTGTTGTTTGTGCAAAAGAACATATCAATTTGATATATCGGGAAAATCGATAGAAAGCGGCCTGAGCTGAGGTATTTCATATAGCTATCGCTTATCGCCGGTATTATAGACAGTATTATATATATTTGGAAAAATCATGCATTGTTTTATCGCCTATCACTACCGCATTCGTAGTATCGCTGGTTGTATCCTGCTAGTCCGGAAATTTAATCGCGCATATGTAAATATGCTTTGAAAAATAAATTTATAATTTCTGATGTTTTAAAATTATACAGACCTCTATTTGTATATGTTCCCCGCTCTCAGCTATAATCGAAAATATTATCACGACCATAAAAAATAATCCAAGATTTGGTAAAACCATTTTTGATTTTGTTGTCTAAAAAATAGTATATAGTCGAAAGAATGTATAAATGGTATACCAAAATAAAATTTACTTACAATAACAAAAACTATGTTGAATCCCATTGTCAGACCTCCAATGAACGTTATAGAAAGAAATCGCCATTTTGAAATTGAATTAAAGTAATTAACGGCTCTAAAATTTCATTTTTTTTTCAGACAGCATAACTTAGGAAAAAAATAATTACCTTTTAATTCTAACATGCTGCCTTAAAAAATATTTCATTTCGTTATAAATCAGTTCTTGGTAAGTGTCGGAATTTAAACATTCGGTTACATCGTTAAATGTGTTTTCAAATTCTTGCAAATTCTCCACACTTTCTATTAAAATTTTTACAATCCATTTGAAATGACTATTAAAATATATAGTCATAAAAAGTGGCGAAAGAGCAAACAATGTGCTGTGCGGTATAAAAATCATAAATACTAAAGTGGTTATCAAGATGGGTCTATTTAGAGATATAATATTAATTGTAATGGAAACCATATTTTCGCTTCGGATTGTTGACCATATAAATATACAGTATAAAATTAATAAAAGATATAATATTATAGTGACGTATTTCTTCCATTCGTCGCTCACTTTTTTCATTTTATTTTGTAGAGATTCACTGGGTTGCTTTGTAAATACTGTTCTTAAATGTACTACTGCTCGACAACCTTTATTAAACATACGAAATTTTCTCATTAGATTGCCATATATTATCTGAAACTGATATAACAAAAAAAATTATAAAAATATAGCTGAAATTATGATAAATAAATATAATATTTACCAACAGTATTATTGAAATAAAAGCCAAAGCGTTTCCAAACATCTCATTAGTAAAAGTCGATAAAAATAAAACTGTATAAGTTAACATTACAAAGAGAGTAATATTATAAATCCAAAATATTATCCTTGTTAATGTTTTTTGTAGAACAGTTCTAAACAATATCGTACCGTAATCCATAATCCAGAAAAAAGGATCATCTGCAAAATGAATCATAACAAATCGTTACGATTATAAACAATTCGGCATAAAAATATTTGTTTTATTCTTCAATACTCACCATCAAAAGTGTGAAATTCACCAAATATTAGATTTTTTAATCCGTCCAATGCTAACATCTTGAGAAATCAGAAAAATGTGACTTTTGATGAAGTATATTTCTTTTAATATTCGATAATAAAACATATTTTATTATCCTAATTAATAATAAAAAAGTAATTAATATGGATTTTAAGTTAATAGCCAAAACATTACTAAGATATTTTGATTAATAATTTAATTAATGATGTCTAGGATATAGTCCTCATTTAAATAAGCAGCAATAAACTAATGGTATTGAAATGATTTTTCCAATATGAAAAAATTATAACGACTAACAGAAACAGTAAATGTTTTTCTCGTTTATCCTGATATATGGAATATTGCCTATTATATAGTCGATAGAAATACTTCAGCTCAGGCCGCTTCCTCTTTATTACCACGTACCAAGAGTCAATGTAGGCCTCCAATATTAGGATTGTTTTTTAATTTTGAACCGAAAGTGACATCAACTTTTTCTTCTTAAATAGAATGAATATTTTTTGGTTGATGGTTTCTCTTTAAGTGTAAATTTCTATGTGCAACAGTTTTTTCAGATTAAAAAAATTCTGAAAATAAGTGAGATGCGAACAATTTTTTAATATATTTAAAATGGCCGCGTCAGATATAGCAAAGTTGTAGACTTGTCTGTAGAGAATAAAAATTGTTTGAATTACTGATATGCACAAATATTTCTAGAATTTTTATCAAAAAAACTGAATTCAATTATCATTTTCATTTTCTCTTGTTTATCACAATATATTATAATGATATGCCCAGTATCCTTATAATATTGTGGTGGTAGTTTCTCTCAAACAGGAGTAGATTTTATTCTAGATAAAAAATCATACAATTTTACAAAAAATTATAAATATTTAATAAATTTTATGTGTCCTGTTAATTCCTTCTTCCTACTTTGATCTAAACTTTGTTGAAACTTTGTTGACCCTATTTGGAATTAATCCTATCTCTGCTAACTTTTTATTTATTTATTTTGTATTCTTAATTGTTGCTCTACTTGTTCATAAATACATATTTTCTCTAAACTATATTTCTTTTTAACTAATTTTTTCCCTATTTTATTTTACATTCAAAAATGCCATCTCCTCAAAAAAAATATATAAATTATTATGTTTCGCATGTAATCAATTTTCTTCTTTCATTTTTATTATACAAAAAAAACGAACAAAAAACCATTAGTTGATTTATTAACTTTTATATAAACTTTTATATTGCGTGATTTATAATTATTATTTTTCACAAATTTTAAATTAAATATTTTCTAAATGTATTTAATAAAATTTCTTCCTCTGTAGATATGTCCAGAATTGTTGATTAATTTTATTTATATACCAAATTACTTCAAATAAACCTTTGGAACATAATATGTCAAATACAATACCTATTTTCCAACAATAATAATAAATTAAATTCTTTAATTCATACCATATAATGCTTGTTGCAACCCTGTGAAATATTTCAGCTCAGGCAGCTTTCTCTCGTTTATCACCATATATTAAAAATATTGTCGATTATACTGTGAACGACTTTAGGTCAGGCTGCTTTTTGTCGTTTATCACGATATATATGAAATATTGCCAGAGGGCAATCCTCTGATATTCATCAGCTCAGGCTGCTGTCTCTTATTTATCAGAATACATATAAAATAATGTCTATCATACCGTCCATAGACAGAAGTCCTCTGAAATACTTCAGCTCATTCCGCTTTCTCTCGTTTGTCACCGTATATGTTGTAATGAAACGCTTTGTATGAGTTTTTGAATGGGTTAATTATTAAAAAAAGGTTTGATATCATAAATAATTTTTTTTCAGTAAATGCTGGAGATTTAACAAAGTTGATCCACGGTATTTCCAGAAAAGTCACCTATCTAATTACTAACTGTACAATGCCCTGCTTAGCTCTCATATTATTAGTTATTGATTAAACCTGACAAGTTGGGAGTGCTTTAAAATAATTTGTAAATTTTTCGATATTCATGTTATCATGGTTGTCATTGGTTTTTTGGCCTAAATTTCTATGCATATGATTATAACATTGTTGAAATTGAAAAAATGTCAATATTTGATATTTTAACCAAAATAGGTTAGATAAAGTTAGATACGTCAAACCTTATCTCACCTATTATTTTGGTTAAAATAACAAATATTAACAAGACATTAAACTTTTCTGATGCACAAAAGCGTTTAAAAATAAGCTATTTTGAATTGCTATTCGGAGATATTAATTGCAGTTGGATCGAAACTACCGATTTAGTATGGAAATCAATGAAAAACAGAAACTTTCTGCAATTCAAGAGCATTTATGAAATCCATCGAAAAATGTTTAAGCGTTCAGTCCAACGTCCGATCGAAAGTTTACCTTACATATGCTGTTGGTGCTTTAACCATTCCGTTTCAGTATTTTAATCTTTTATTATTTTATAAATATTGAATAATATATTTTTCGTCATCGTTGACAGAAAACGTGATATACCAAATTTAGATGAGATCATCAGCGATATAGCATCTAATAACGAAGTAAACAAATCATCAACTATGCCGTAGTTTTAGCGCTGTTGGAACTTTAAAAAAACTGAACCTCAAATAGGGTCAAATCTAATTTATACAATTCTTTTTGTTAGATTTTTCAAAAATAAAAGAGATAGAATATAATATGTTTATTAAATATTAATAATTAACAAACGTATTACAAAACTAAATGAATTTTCTTCGTTTTCACTTTGTGGACATCTTTTAATTTGAATATGGATAATGAGTGCCATATCTTGATGGAATGTGTTTACTTCCAGATATAATCTTAAAATATTCTTTCGTTGCGCAATTTAAACAAGTCGTATCTTGATCTATTTCTCTGCCACATTTTGGACATTTGTAACGGATTGGAATAGGCATATTATGCAAAGTATAATTGATATATGACTGATATTTAAAATTTTTCAGCGTAGTCGAACAATCTGTCAGTTTAACTGTTAGTCTTATGGAATAAAAGACACAAATATAGGAATGAGTAGTAGAGACTCAACTTTTTTGCATAAAATCTCTTACTCAGACTATATACTAAATATTACAGCAAATTCTCATTATTCTTATCATTTCTGTTTCCGTTCTTATTACTAAGTTTTCCAGATGCCGATATCATGGGTTGACCAACTGAAAAACTTTAGACGGTCAGGATTAATAGTTTAAATTACATCACTTTCATTGCAAAACATTAACATACACACAGGTTTAATTAATTTGATTGCAGGTCAATGATTCATTCCAGGAAAATTACGATCTAAAATTTGTTCGACATACTTAAAGGTTGTGAAAATTCGCTGTACGTGTACCCAAACTAATTTTTTCGCATCTGTACTGTATCAAGTTAAAAATAAAATCAATTTTGTCGAGAGTTGTGTTATTTTGAGCACGTTCTACCTTTTCATACACCTCTTCGATATTAGTAGAAGACAATCCCAAGGTGTCAATTTCATAATCGTTTATTTTATGTATTCTGCAAGTAAATATTTAAGCATGTTTTTGAATGTCTAATAGACTGTAATTTCTTTTCTTAAATGACTCTTATAACTCCTCTATACCACGTAAAGTTTTTCCATCTCGATGAGTTAACATCTGTACTTCTTCCGTAAAAAGATATTTTGCAGCTTCCAGGGTTTTATTTTCTATTTCTATCTTTATTCGAGTAGATTTTTTTTATGTCACCTTTACATATGTCTGGTAGTATTTGTAGACACATGTCAATAGTAAACAATTTTAAAATTGTTTTGATGATTAGGACTATTGTAATTTTTGGGTTTTTTGTGATATGCTTTCGTTCAATATGTCTTTTAAGATTGTCAGTTCGATTTATTATATTGAATTGCTCATATTTTTAAATTTTATTGCGACCCATATTGATAGTGTGTGACTCAATTGTTGCCACTAGCACTTAAACTGATTATATCACTCATAATCTAATAATGTCCTATATTGTTACTTGATTAATAATCGATAATCATTCACCATATACTGACTAATAACTGATAATCACACTTGCTACTTTTAATTCTAAAAATCTTGTAGGTATGCTGTCACCTTTGTCATTGCTTTGTACTGTAAATGTAAATTATTAACTGTCGAATTTTTTAAATGTCATTAATTCGTGATATAATCTATGGAATACAACTCGTGGTATCGTGTCTATCGATAATCCCATAAGTTAAGGCACACAACGTGTTGTCAAATTATATAATATTTGACAACACGTTTCGTGAAATAACTTATGGGATTATCGATAGTCAAGATGCCACTGGTTGCATTATATATGTTATATACTCGGTTATGTTCGGAAGTACTCGGAAATGAAAATTAGAGATACGAAAGTTATATGCGTTGTATTTATAATTAATGTGTTGAAATATGAACAAAGAAATAAAAATAAAGTATCATGATGGTATTGTTAGTGCGAAAGTAATATGTTTGGTTAAAAAATGAGACTTATTTTTAGCATTTTTTTTTATTAAATAACCGATATCTGATACTTAAAGTGCTATAGATAATGTTACATTTCAGGCATCTTTAAAGTTTGCTTCGTGTGATTTTGGCTGGGTTGTTACTATCGGTGTGATAGGTTATGTTGAAGGTAGTTAAAGAAGCTCGATAGCATTCGGGACTACTAAGAAATGAAAATTTTTAAATTGTAATTAGATTTCACTAATTTTATAATATAAGAACATCATTTTGATTGGGAATTGTAATGTTACGTCTTTAAGATCTATAAAAAGTATGGTGTTGGTATAATACCGAGAAAGTAAAAATTACGTTTTTTTAATGAAAAATTCGGCATTTATATGTATTATATGTATTTTTCATTTATATTTTTATATTAGGAGAGGTAATGATAATGGGAAAGTATGAAAATGATATTTTTTACATTTTTCTTCCAATAAAAGTATATTATAGATAAATTCATAACTTGAATGGACATGATTACCTTGAAGCAGTTAAAAACAATTGCGTCATAACACAATACATGGTAACCTTGACATTCTTTACAAATAATATTAATTGCATGAATTTTTAATGCTTAAAATTATTTAATAAAAATCAAATTAATCTTGCACTAGATAAAATAATAGTTACAATAAGGTACTTAAAAAATTGCTGTTGGTTTATAAAATGGGAATTATTTGGGTACGTTAACATGTTAAAAATATGGTACTAAGATTTTTCTTTACGTATTTAATGTACATGTTGTCCTACAAATAATACCGTTCTTTTTATAAAAATAAGATTTTTATTAACAAAGGTAGACGCTAATGTCCTTATAACAAAACTGCTGCACATGATTTTTTGTATTTAATCTATACTAAAATTTAATAATAATGATGTTTTTTTTTTAAATACTCCGAATACACGGTATGTACATTTCCATAACGTTATACATTGTTCTTATGGCCGTTTTCTCCCCTAGGTTGAATGTACTTCCGGAGGTACTAAAGGTACATTTAGATGATGATTTAACATTGCTCTTATGGACGTTTTACGCTCCTAGTTAGGAAGCAACGGAGGCTGACATCTGACACCAGACTTAAATTAAGTAGAAGAAATCCTTTAATTTAATGTCCCACACACATGGATTTAGAGCAACGGTTATAAAGTTAGCTCTATAGAATTTATTATGTCATTTTGACATTTTAAATTAGGTTATTAAGTGTATTTACATGGGGTTGAAGCCGTCTACATGAAAATTTTTCTTATCGCAGTTCAATCTTTCGACACATCCTGTATGCGATATTTTTACGGATTCGAAGTCTATTTGCTGTGTATATTATGAATTACCTATTTCTAAATGTTAAATCTTATATCTAATGACTGCAGACCATCGTCTATCAGCTCACAATGCATTTAGATAATGCCTAATGATATATTGTAGATCTGCGCTTTGAAACATAGAACTTGAATTCTTTCTCGACGAAATCGGAGCATTTTTTTAGATATTATGCCTTTTTGGCAGTTTTGAGGTTATATTTCAGATAGGACTTTGAAACACACTACATACTTAAATCTAGCGGTCTGAGCTAAGGTATTTTATAGAGGTGTCGTCTGTTAATGGTGTAATAAACAGTATTTTAAATATATTGGAATAATTTGATAGAAAGCGGATTGAGCTGAGGTATTTCACAAAGCTGCCGCTCATAGATGGAATAAGAAGCATTATTCTATATACATGTTAGTGCTGTCTTGTGTATAGTATGCTTGATATAAATTTGTTCAATATTTAATTTGTGGTTATTTATAATTTTTTCTTTGGGTTTAAAAGGATTAATATCAATTATATTTATTTTTGAATATAATGATTTAATTGAACTTTTTTTTGAATTAAATCAATAGAATTATTTTATGAATAAATATATTGATTTTTGTTGTGTGTGCAAAAAACATATCAATTTAATATATCGGGATAATCGATAGAAAACGGCCTGAGCCGAGGTATTTCACATTGCTGCCGTTTAACAACTGTATTATAGGAAATATTATATATTTTGAAATAATCAAGAGAAAGCCATCTGAGCTGAGGTATTTCACAGAACTTTTTTCCATTAATACTAAGTTTGGGAAAATCAAAAACGGTAATAGAGCTTTGACGGTCGATGTATAATTTTAGTGTATGCTTCACTGGTCATCTGAACGCATTGTTTTATCATTAGTACCGCAATCGTAGTATCGCTGGTAGATTTGTCTCTTTTTGTTCCTCTACATCCTGCTTTATTCCGGAGATTTAATCGCGCTTATATAAAAATGCTTTGATACATAAATTTAAAATTTGTGATGTTTTAAAATTGAACATACCTCTATTTGTATATGTTCCCCGCTCTCAGCTATAATCGAAAATATTATCACGACCATAAAAAATACTCCAAGATTTGGTAAAACCATCTGTGATTTTGTTGTCTAAAAAATATCATATAGCTAAAAAAATTTATAAATAGTATAGCAAAATAATATTTACTTACAATAACAAAAACTATGTTGAATCCCATAGTCAGACCTCCAATGAACGTTATTGAAAGAAATCGCCATTTTGAAATTGAGTTAAAGTAATTAACAGCTCTAAAATTTAATTTTTTTTAGACAGCACAACTTAGGAAAAAAATAATTACCTTTTTATTCTAACATGCTGCCTTAAAAAATATTTCATTTCGTTATGAATGAGTTCTTGGTAAGTATCAGAATTTAAACATTTGGAAACATCATTAAATTCGTTTTCAAATTCCTGCAAATTCGCTACACTTTCTATTAAAATTTTTACAATCCATTTGAAATGACTATTAAAATATAAAGTTATAAAAAGTGGAGAAAGACCAAATAATGTGCTGTGCGGTATAAAAATCACAAATACTAAAATGGTTAACAAGATGGGTCTATGTAGAGATATAATATTAATTGTGATGGAAACCATATTATCGCTTCCGCTTATTGACCATATAAATATACAGCATAAAATTAATACAATGTATAACATAATAGTGACGTATTTCTTCCAATTTTCGCTCAATTTCTTCATTTCATTTTGTAGAGATTCACTGGGTTGCTTTGAAAATACTGTTCTTAAGTGTACTACTGCTCGACAACCTTTATTAACCATACGAAATTTTCTCATAAGATTGCCATATATTGTCTGAAACTGATATAACAAATAAAAGTTATAAGAATATATATGTAATAAATAAATATATTATTTACCAATAGTAATATTGAAATAATAGCTAAAGCTCCTCCCATCATCTCATTGGTAAAACTCGATAGAAATAAAACTATATAAGTTAACATTACAAATAAAGTAATATTATAAGCCCAAAATATTATCCTAGTTAATGTTTTTTGTCGAACGGTTCTAAACAATATCGTACCGTAATCCATAATCCAGAAAAAAGGATCATCTGCATAAAGAATCATAATAAATCGCTACATTTATAAATAGTTAAACTATGTCGGCTTTTACTTGATGAAAATCCATTATAATATTGTGACCTCCCACCTCCTGGCCTGTTTATCTTATGAAAAAGGCGAGTATAAAGTTACAAACCGATTTCCATTTCGGTAAGAAACTTCCATACTCAAATTTATCATAAAATACACCTAACAGTCTAGTATTGTCAAGTTAGGAATTACGTTGTGTTTAATTTAATAATCGTAGTAATAATAATAGCATTATTATTAATGATTTTAAAAACCCCAGAATTACTTTTAAATTTTGGTGACAAGAAAACTTAAATCAAAACACAAAATCTCAAGAAAATATTTATTCATTATGAAAATTTGCTAAAGAATGATGGCCCCATTTGGTTTAAACGGAATAGGAAAAACAAGACAACCGGAAAACCTAACAACCATCGTAATGAATGTATTAATTATAAATTAACCAATTGTATTGACAATAAATAAATTATAAATAACCTTTTTGGAGCTTATAAAACTTCATCCAACGAATACCCACCGCAACGAATATGTACAAAAGTTCTTAATACCGTAAATGTTATTATACTTGTGCACTGTCTCTATCTGAATTATTATCTTTTATTATTGTTGTTTGGATATCAGAGATATTAACTTTTGTATGGACAACCCTATTAGATTACGACCTAATCAGTAACAGCGGTGCAACACTTATGTCCCGGCTGAATACTCGTTGGATCATAATTTAGAAAAAGATAATACGATTGATACAGTACGCGTCTGCGTAACACTGACAATATATTTTAGAAAAATATATGATAAAAGTTCTTATTTAGGATGTTACAACTAACTGATAAATGACACCTTCCTCCACTAATCTATTGTATTTAATTTTTGGCTCAAGGACTATAACAAGTTGGTTAATTAAAATGTAAAAATACTTATTTTTACGAAGATAAAGAAAAATCCAAACGAATTGAAGAAATTATCATTTAGAGTTAGAGATATAAATGGGTAGACGCCGAAATATTGTAGCTGCTATTGATAGTGTTTGTAGTTTAAATTGTGAGAATACCCTAGGTTTAGAAGAAGTAAAACCCAACTGTTTTTCGAAATTATCGATGTCGTCGTCTCGGCGCTGAATACAAGAACTTCAATGATGGTGTTGGTAGTTTGAAATTTAATTTTTGACTAGTCTTTTCTTCTGCTTTCAAGCATGTTTTAATGCCGAGTTTAACTTAATATAATTGTGGTACCGTGGACTATTTGTTTTCTCTAAACATAGACTAAACAAATCTAAAGTATCCTGAGAAAAGTGCTAATGAAGACAAAATAAAATATAGTTAAAAATAATGAGTTTTGATAAACCCAGACAGATCAAGTGGGGCTTAAAAAAGATGGAGTGCCTTAAAAAAATCAACAAAATTTTAAGACGAAACAAAATACATTAAATATAATATAATATCTCTCTAAAATTTCCAAAAAAAATAATTCAATAAAAGGAAACAAAATACTATTAAAATTTCTGAAAAAATAATATAATATACCGGAATTGGTTGGTTGATCACAATATTTAGATAAATAAAACAACGTTTTATGATTTTCACAAAAATATATAACAAAAAGTTGATTTCCAAAAAGGTTATCCATTATCTCAAATATGGCCTACTAATGAAGTAATAAAACTTTCAGTCGAGTACCACAAAGATTTTTATTAAAATGAAGAAGATTACTTTCGGCAACAAGCGTTTTTAGAACTAAAGGAATAAACATTATATTACAATTTACCAGAAAATTTAAATATACGATTGATATTATTTATTGTAAATTTTTAGAAATATGTTTAAAACGAGTAGTTTTTACATGGTTGAATAAAAAATTAGTTTGCGTGCATTAGTGGAAATAACGGAAGATTAAAAGAGCAAAGTTGTGGTACAGGAAAAGGAGTAAAATTCAAAGGTACATGTTATTCGCAAACGGATGTTGTATAAGGAAGGATAAATTTCACTGGAATATTATCCAGAAAATACAAAATAATTCATATTTCTTTTAAAATTAATAATATTAATCTTTCAGTTCATACTAATGTCTATCATTGTATATTTTAAAATCTAAAAATAGATTTAAACTCAACACAAGAGTTATTCCGTCTTTCTCTCAGACGTTTTTTCTGTCTACTTTCAAAATACCGTTAACAAAAACAAAATACCTAAGCGACCGTTGCTATGCAAGCAAGCTTATCTTTCTCTCATATTATCCCATTATTATAAGAGACAAAAATATAGATATATTTCTTCCCGCTAAGATTCTGAATTCAAGGATATTTGGATACCACGTCTCATATCTCTTACCTATAAAAAACCAGCCACCCTCCTCTCCGCTAAAATTCAGAGCACAATCAACCTCTCGCTTACCAACTGTAACCAGGTGTAGTCGCATTCAATAGAGCAAAAAAGTTTCTTCAAATAATTGAAATGATGCGTAATTAACCACACCCAAAAAGTTTCTGAGTTTTCATAACAAGAAAAAATGTAAATAGTTTTTTACATTCAGTGAAGTGATAAGTAATATTTGATTTCGGTTTCATAATTTAAATTAATGTGCCGCTTTATGATTTTTCTGTTCATGTTCGTACTTGGAACAAATAGAATAAAAATTACATTCCTATTTTAAATACTGTTTTTATTTTGGTTTAACTTCTACCTAAAGAGTTTGGTCCTTCGATGTCTTCAAGAAAATCTAAGAATTAAAAATAATGCTCGCAGTCTAGTGTTCTTTCAACATTTATGAATACTAATATTCGTAAATCGTTCAAAGGAAAAGTAAATGGTTTGTAGTGTGATGCAGCTTAGTAAGGTAGCCATGTACAGTATACCATAATATAATAAATCGATAAATGATCGATAATGAATCAAGAATCGAGAATGAATAACGAATCAAGAATAACCCCTCTCAAAGAGATAACAACCTATAAATGCAAATCCAACTGTGATGTACTGGATCTTCCAAATAATTATATTCTGATTTCATTAAACACGTTTATTTAGAAATAACAAGTATCCAAGATACCGTAGAATATTACATACATGAGTCGTGTACATGACATAAAAAGTAAGGTTACTTAACCTTGAAAGTCTACCTTTTTCCGTTGGGTGACAGTTGACATCTCTGTCTGACTTGATCTAACAGAAAGGTCATCCGACAGCCAACCACATACATTACATCTCTCTCCACTAGGTTGAGGAGCTACTTAACCAATATTAAAATACTACAAATCTAAATGAAGGCCTAACATTTGGCCTTAACCTATTTTTAATACTGGGCGAGTTTAACACCTCGTTATTAGAAGCTGTCGCCACCAGAGGCGCATACGCAGTAGCACAAGTATCACTTATCACTGGCGCTTCCAAATTACCGTCGCTGTTATTTTCATTACTTACTGAAGGATCGTCCTTAACAGTGTCTTTTCCCCAAAGAGACATATAGCTAGAAGAGGCACTTGGCTTACTGGTTAACTTGCTACCTTCATGGCTGGCAAATGGGAATTTGAGTAATGTCCCTATCATGCATTTCGGATAATATTTTTAAAATTTGGTCCAAGTGCCTTTTCTATAAGAGATTAGTATTATCTAAAGGTTTACACAAGAAGGTTTGGTGTCCTAATTGTTTGACAATTATCCCTTTTGTCCACTTACATTTAGTTGGACTATCCCTGTAATCCCTGACATAAACCTCTTCCCCCTCTAAAAGATCTACAACTGGATTTCCTTTATGGTATTTTATTTGTCTAGCCTTAGCTTTAGTCGCATTGTCAGAAGTTTAAAAAATCGAACATTGTTTTTATTTTGTGTCCAAACATTAAATTTGCTGGACCGAGTGAGGTGTAGTCCTGTACGAAAATAAATACTTTACAATCAAGTTGGTAAGGGGGCGATGTCACATGTTCAATCCCGTTCTCCCTGCAAAATAACTTAAATTCTTCGGAAATAAATTGGGGACCATTGTCCGATACGATTTTATTTATTAAACAAATCTGTAATTATAAGGTAATTTTTTCCTTGGTACGGTGCTAAATAATCAATGTGTATCCGATCAATAATATTTGAACCATCCTGAAATTTTATCAGTTTAGCTTTGGGTGGTGCAACAGAATTGCTTAAACAAGCATCATAGGATTTGACAAACCTTTCAATGTCATTGTCTAAACCAGGCCACCAAAAATACTGCCCAGCCACTGCTTTCATTCTAACTATTCCGCTATGTACAGCATGTAGTTCCCGCAATAGGTAGTCCCGGAATTTCGGAGGTATGATCACCTTATAACCCCACATTATCAATTGTGCATCAATTGTGAGCTCATTTGACCTGCTAAAAAAAGGTTTTAATTCGGCTAAAACTAAATGAGGCCAACCATCCCTAACATATCCATAAACTGTGCTTAATAAAACCTCCGTCCGTACTTCCGTCCTCATATCCATCGCTGTGACCGGTAAATATTCCTCTACTAGATAATGAAAGTAATCCATTTCCACCCCATCACTTACAGGACTTCCTATAGTAACATTTTCTCACCCTTTAATGTGTTTAAAAGTATAATTAAAGCGACTTAAAAACAAGGCCCATCTCTGGAGTCTCCCAGCTGCCATCTGAGGTATCCCTTTGGTTATGCAAACCAGGCTAATAATGGACGATGGTCGCTGCAGAGATAAAAATGGTTACCTAATAGATATTGATAAAACTTTCGCACGCCCCAAACTATCGTTAAAGCTTCTTTATGAATCACCGAGTACTAAGCTTTATGTTTATTTAATACTCTTGAAGCAAAGCTAATAGGTTTCTCTGACCCGTCAGGATACACATGTAACAACACACAACCGATACCTACCCCCGATGCGTCACACACCAACTTTAATTGAACAGTTGGATCAAAATGTGCCAAAATTACCGCTGAAGAAATAACCTCCTTAGATTTTAGAAATGCTTGCTCACAAGCTTCTGACCACCTTAATTCCGTTTATTAAAAGTTTATATAAGGGTTCTAATAAAGAGGATAAAGTTGATATGAATTTCCCATAGTAATTCACTGTACCAACATAGGCCCTAACTTTTGTTACCGTTTGTGGTGCTGGACACTCCCTAGTTGCTCGAATCTTTTCACCATCCGTGTAAAATCCATCTTTATTGATAAAATGCCCCAAGTACTTAATCTCTTGTTAAAAAAACTTACATTTGCTCAAATTTAATATAAAACCAGCCCTGGCAAATCTTTCAAATACTAACTCAAGATTCCTAAGGTGGTCCTCTCTATTGTGACCTGTTACCACTATATCATCGAGAAAATTTATTGCCCCTGGTATACCTAAAAGAACTTTCTCTACTACCTTGTGGAATTTGCTATAAGCAGGCTTTGTTCCATACAGCAGTCTGTTTACCTAAAAAATACCTCCAGCAAAGCAACTTTTTTGTTTTATCTGTTAATTCTAGCTGATTGTAAGTATTTTTAAAATCCAATTTGGTGAAAAACTCTCCCCTTTGAAGAGCTGCAAATAATTCCTCTTAATACATTTATTTGCGGTACTACTTAGTTTGCCATTGTTTCTGACTGCTAAATAAAATCGTTTTGGCCATAAGAACGAAAAACGTGGTCGCCGTGACCTTGGCGTATTGATCTTTTTTTTCAATTTACTTCTGTACCAATTTACCTCGTCCCCATTTAATGTGATGTACTGGATCTTCCAATTAATTATATTCGGATTTCATTAAAAACGTTCATTTAGAAATAACAAGTATCCAAGATACCGTAGAATATTACATACATGAGTCATGCACATGACATAAAAAGTAAGGTTACTTAACCTTGAAAATCTATCTTTTTCCGTTGGGTGACAGTTGACATCTCTGTCTGACTTGATCTAACAGAAAGGTCATCCGACAGCCAACCACATACATTACACCAACAACAAACATTTCCTGACCTAGGCAATAACCGGAATTCAACCTGTATTTGCTATATCACGTTACATATAACTGACGTCTCAACCAATATATTGTTTAAATTATAACTAGTTTAATGAACTGAGATACATTATTATTTAAGGTTATTCTGTGTGGCCCAAAAGGGAATAATATACTAGTTGAGTACTTATCGAAATTATGAAGAAGGATATTATAGAAAAGTGCCAGTGGCAACAATAATTTTCAATCAGATTGAAAATTGTTCCAAACGTAGAAAGTACAATAAAATAATAAGGCAAATGTACCACAAAAGGGTGTTCGAAAAACCCTCGAACATTATTTCGATTGGTGACGGACCTGGTGAACAATATTTATTAAGTAGTAAATTTAATTTAAAAAAGGCTAGATAAATAGAAAAATATATAATTGTCACTTATCTAAATAAGATCCTTGAAGTTGTCTGATAAGAAAATATGATTGTCTTTAAGTACTAAATGTTCACAAGTCACTAGATGATTGTGTATTTCAAACATTTCAAGGAAATTACGTTTATTACCCTGGCTAATATGATGTAAAAGTATGGAGTCATTGATAGAGAAGAAGTGGTTGGTAGAAATAATATGATTAGCAAAGAACAGGTATGTTGGTAATATCAAAGTTTCCATATTTATCAATGTCCTAACGTGTTCGTCACCTTGATAATAGGGACGAAGCTAGGTTCTGGTATAAACTGGTGGTACTCACTAACCAAAAAACCAAATTATGCTCCCATCTACTTGTGGATGTACAAATCCTACATTCCACTACCCACAAGGTGTGGCCCTTCAAAGATCATTTCCAGAGCTCCCTATTTAATTCACCTAATTTCAACTTCATTCCCCAATTCCAAGAAGACATTGAATTCCTACTCCAAGACATATTCCAAACTCCTAATCCTCGTATCCAAAAACCAATTATAAATCCCTTCACTCCCGATGACATTGAGTCGTATGAATAAAAACGAAGTAGATGCTAATACTAAATTTAATAGCATTTTCTACAAAGTAGGTATATTCTTCGAAACTAAGAAGGAACTACATTTCAATGTAGCTACATTTAAATTTCCCGGAACCTACTATAGCAAGCAACATTTCCTGGAAAAAACAGAAGTGTTTACTACAATATGAAGTACCGACTTCTTACAGTCAATACTTTTATTTCAAGAAGAAATTATAGTATTTGGTATAATACAGCTTCACAGATATTGCTACGGTTACTTCTCTTTGAAAAACGGATGGAATGAGCACGAAAAAAAATACAATGTAAGACGACAACTACAATGATATGTTGTATAATAAATTATTCCGGTAACTTAAAATAAGGTATAACTTTTCGATCAATAAATGGAATTATTTTTAAGAAGTAAATTTCAAACATTAAATTCAGTGTGAATTAAGTGGCAGACGGGTTTGACATATTTCAGTGAACCTCTCTTCGGATTGAAACCCCCTTGTGTTTCACAGCAATTAACAGCGACTAATAACTGATAATCACCCTTGCAATATTTAATGCTAAAAATTTAGTAAGTAAGCTGTCATCTTTGTCATTGCTTTTGTACGGTAAATGTAAATTATTGAGTTGTCAAATTATTAAAATGTCATTAATTCGCGATATAATCTAATGAAGCAAGAATAAATACATTTACAAGCTGGAATTCTTGCATCAATGCAAAATTACGATTGAATCACCAAGACGTAAAAATATAATAACTTAGTGCACGATTGTGGCCACTCAAAAGTATATTGTGCTAATCTATTCAACTGCATAAAATGTTGCGAACCACATAACACTATAGTACACTATAGTATGTAACAAAGCCAAGGATATCCCAGCCAAATATGTCTTATTCAACGGAAGTTAACCAAGACTTAATAAAGGCAAGAAATAAAAACAATACAAGAAGAAAAACCAGCACCGAATCAATCAACGTCAAATAGTGAAAGACCTAACACCATTTATTCACAAGTAACCAGTAAAATGCCATGGGTTCAGTCAATTAACGAATACAATAAATCAGTTAACCACTTTCCTCAATTTAAGAATATGTTTAATCAGTTTATCAACTAACACAGCATGATATTAACCATGCTGAACACAATTATAATTAAAATATCACACTGATGGCCAATTTAATAAAAATCGCAGCAAGGAGCTCCAACTGGTTAAACAACCATGTATAAGAAATTATAGAATTTTTAAACTTAAATAAAATTGACATTTTTTTATATCAGAAATGTAATCAACATTTAACACTATACAATCTACCATGCTAATCATTCTTACGGCGCAGCTCATGCAGGCTTAGCAATCATCATAAAAATGTCTTTGAAGCACTATGTCCTAGAGACGTATGTTACAAACAAAATTCAAAGCACTCCAATAAAATTAACAACGATGCCAAGATCTCTTTTAGTTGTGGCTATATACAGCCCACTAAGATAAGCAATATCATCAGAAGAGTATGAAGACTTCCTACTATTAAGTACATTCTACGAACTGTAGCACAAACACTTTAAGCCGGAACTTTAACAATTAAAAGCCGGCTGAATACTAAATTGTCAACTGTACATAGTCTTATAGAGTGCGGAGTATCCCCACTGCTGAGCGTCATACCAAAGTAGAAACAATATTTGTTTGTGTATTATTAGAATAAATGCATTAAAAATCAAGTCTAAACAATAATTAGTTTATCTTTGTTTTCTGGCACCGCAATTCTTGGAATAATATTATCAATTTATTTGCAATGATATTTAAACAATGAACAATACGTCTTAGTTAAGCAGGAAACCGCAATGATTAAAATAAGATAAAATATGATGATAATGAGTTTATATGCACGTGTTGTTATAAATAAGATAAGAAAACATGGTAATATTTATTGCGTAATTTGTAACTTTAAAAATGATTTCATAATAACAAAGAATTAATTTGGTATACTATAAAATAATATTATTCACAGTAAAATATTTAAAGATTTAAAATTGGTTTATTAACTAAATTAAAAGTATTTCCGAACGTCAAATGTCAAAAATATGACACTCATAAACTGATTTAAATTTTTCTTTGCGTATTTAATCCATGAGGTGTCCCAATTAAAATACCGATTGTCCTACCTACAACAGATTGTTAATAACAAAGTTAGACGCTAATTTTTGTTTTTATATTTATGCTATGAGATGTCTTGAATACAATACCGTTTGTCCCATCTAAATCCGACTACTAATAATGAAGTTAGACGCTAATGTCCTTTTGACATTCCTATTATGAATGATTATTCTTTACATATAATTCTATATCATATTTATAATACAGTGCCGTTTGTTCCGTTTAAATCAGATCAGTAATACCGAAGTTGGACCCTAATGCCCTTTTGTCTTTTGTTCTGAATATGATTTTATCTACTCCTACTTCAGCTCAGTCCACACTTTTTTGCGGCAAGTGACTGGAATGCAAATATAATGCCGACTAATCAACCCTGAAGGTAGGACTTTGCTTTGTAATGTAGAAGAAAGCAATCTCAACCATATATCAACGGACCAGTTGACCCGAATAATATGCCGGATTTATTGGACTTTGCAGTAACCAGACGTATTTCTGAAATATATAGTAGCGTTGAATCTAGCTTCGACCTGACGTCTGATCACAGCTCAATCATAATAACAATAAGCACCAGTCCAACCCACCACCAAGACTTAGTAGTAAAAATATAAACTAGGTAGAATTCCACATTATATCAACGAAAATTTCACCTTAACTACAAAACGCGGTGCAATACTTAACTAATATTATCCAGAAAGCTTACACCAGAAAAAAAGATAGTCCAAGAAGTCTATAACTTACCTCTGCACATTAAAGAGTTAGTGCATGAAAAAGGCACAGCAAGACACACGTGTCAAAATACTAGAAATCCATTAGACAAAACTCCAAATAGGTTAACACGCGAACTAAGTTCAGCTATACATCAATTTGGATTTAGACAGAACCACTCTACAATACAACAATGCCATAGAATAGTTAATAAAATCAATGAAAGAATCCAAGAAAAGAAATTGTGTACATCAGCCTTCCTCGATATCTAGCAAGCTTTTGATAAAATATGGCATCGACACCTACCTGACCAATTGTATCTAACTATAAAATCATATCTAACTGAACGATATTTTTAAGTCGAAGTCGACGATGAACTCTCAGAATATAAATGCAGGAGTACCACAAGGTGAGGTTTTAGGTCTAGTCCTTTAACTTATATATACAGCTGATATCTCATTAATGGACCACGGCAATTGCAACATTTGCGAACGACACAGCAATAATATCATCGAATTTTAATACAATATGATCCACACAGAAATTACAATCCGTCTATATAACATTCACAATATGCCGAGATATCTGTCATCAAGTAAATATAAACAACATGCTCATACTCGTCAAAGCTGAGGTGACTTCACCAGGACTTAAAATTAACATTGAAGATGCACATAAAAATTAAACAACGACAACTGGATCTCAAAATAAAAAACATCAGCTGGCTAATAAACAGAAAATCTAAACTATACCTGCAAAACAAAATAATCTTATACGAAGTTATACTCAAACGAATTTGGACTTACGGCATAGAACTGTGGGGATTCAGTAAACCTTGTAATATAAATATTATCCAAACATATCAATCAAAAATGTTCAGAATGATAACCGCCTCCTCTTGGTATGTTCAAACCAAACGTTGCACAACGATCTAGAGAAGAAATTATAGAATGCCAACAAGTATAGAAATCGTACTACTAATCATAGTAAATAACTGATTAAAGAACTCATTAATCAACCAGTCGAAAGAAGACTTAGAAGATAATTACCAGAATATCTCGTTAGATAAAAATTCCAGAGATCCATCGCTGAATGGAACCTACTCAAGTCATCCTTCCTTACATCATATTTGCTAATTACGCTGTATGTAGTATAAGTAAATTGTAAATAGCAGTGAATAAAAAAAAATTCAGTACTCTGTACTGACAAATTTAACCACTATTTTGTACATGCTTGTTATGTTTCTTCCAACACGTCAAAAGACCGTTACCATACGGTCACGCGCATGTACCGTAGAAAAAAGTTGTTCCAACCGAGAGGTGACGGTAATCTGACGATCCCCTTTCTGTTCCAACCAAACTTGTGATCGTGTTTGTTACGGTTTCAGGATGGTAATTTTGGTACATGCTAAAAATTAGTGACTAGGGATTGACATGCGCATTTAGCATCTTGTCAGCGGTTTAGAGATGCTTCATCTAATCTTCTATCTAACAAAGATTATGCTGCTGGTACTCATTTGATTTGTAAAAATAAGTATATATGTACTGTTTACATTCAATTTATAAGGTTATGACAAATCGTACATAAACCGATCCGAAGTTCGCGCATGCTTACAAAATGCAACGAGAACGATCTCAAAACTGGTTCGGAACGATGCAGAAATTCGTGTTGGAACAAACCTAGAGTAACGTGCGTTAATCAGGCTGCATCTTAAGTACCCTATCTTATGAGAAGGAATCAAATTTAAATTTGTTATCGCTCAAAGGGTATTAGCATTTTTGGTGACCAACCATGTAGGGTTTCCATAAATAACATCAGTTAAGAAACTAAAATTGATATAAATTGGAAATTAAATAATTTAAGGATAAAAGAAAGTTAGCAAAGGGAACAGTTAAATAAGATTCTTGAAGTTATCTAATATGAAAATATGGTTATCTTTAAATATGAACTCTTCACAAGTCACTAGATTATTGTGTATTTCAAACATTTTAAGGAGAGTACGTTTATTATCCTGGCTAATATGATGTAAAAGTATGGAGTCATTGATAGAGAAAGAATGTTTCATAGAAATAATATGATTAGCGAAGGAAGAGGGAGTGTTGGTAATATCAAAGTTTCTATATTTTGCAACGACACTTCGGTCGTTACGGGTCACTTTGGCACCTTAGTCCAGGTTTCGGAATGCCTCAGGCGCCACCTTCCGTTTAGAGTGTGAAGGCCACTGCACGGGCAGCGTCAGTGGAGAAAGAAATACTCCAGGGGTCGTTATGGTATCGACCAAAATCACTGGCAGCCAGAAAGGCAATCTTTACTTGCCTTGCTGGGTTTGAGTACCTGGGTATTAGCTGCTGGGATGTTAACTCAAAACAAATATTAATAAATAAAACTTTTATTGGTTACCAAAATCCGGCGGAGAAAAGGCGTGTAACGAACGATTGGCTTGGTGGCGTGGTGTAGTCGGACTGACGGTTCTAGACTCCGGTACAACTTGAACTTGGCTTCAACTTGACCTATCTCTAAAGGCCGACGGACTGCACTGCTATTCCAATTGGGACAGACACAGCAATTCTGGCTTCTCGCTGCCTCTGCAGCTACCGACAATGGTTTGAATTGCCCTCCTCGATACGAACTTCGGCATCTAAGAAGCAGAGACGAGAGTGTCTCCATCTGCCTGGCGACGGTTCAACTGCTACGAATGGTCTTTTATTCACAATTTTAATTTAATTTTACTCCAGTGCCGTGCGCGATTGAATTTATCTATTTTAAATAATACGGAAAAAAGTAACTTTGTTACAATTTATCAATGTACCTAATGTGATCTTCACCTTGATCATAGGGACGGATCTAGATTCTGGTACAAACTGGTGGTACTCACTGACCAAAAAATCAAATACCACTCCAATTTTCTTGTTGATAGACAAATCCTACATTCCGCTGTCCAGAAGGCCTGGGCCTTCAAAGATCATCTCCAGAACTCCCTAATCAATCCCCTTATCTCAACTTCAATCCATAATTCCAAGGAGACACGGAATTCCTATTCCAGGACATCCTCCACACTCGAAATCCTTTTATCCAAAATCCAATCCTAAATCCCTTCACTCCCGATGACATGTCTTCTGGAGAAAAACTTCGCTCCCTGCTCGGACTAAATCAAAAGACAAGCCCTGAAAAACCATTCTTCCCATCCTTACCATCCTGATAAACTCCTGCCTTTAGCACTCCCATTTTCCAACTTAGTGTAAATCCGCCCATACCATCCTTGTCCCTAAACCCCAAAAAGACCCAACATTTTCCAACTCCAACAGGCCTATATCCTTAACGAAAGTTATGGGTGAACTCCTTGAATCCCTACTTATCTAGAGTTTTCTGTATGAAAGGGAATTTATGTCTGACCATTCCACACATGATACACTAGTGAGATTCCACACCATAGCCGCTAAATCTCTCAACCTCCTTCACTATGCATCGGCAGTCCTGTTTGATGTTCAGAAGGTTTTCAATCAAGTCTAATATGCCGGACTTATTCGCAAGCTTTCCAACATCAAAATCTCTATCCCATTCATAAAACTGATCTTCTCCTACCTCCAAAACAGAACCATCCATGTCAAAATAAAAAATTCTCTCTCTGATCTTTTCACTTCTCCAGCAGGAGTTCCCCAAGGCACCGTCCTTGCCCCTGTCCCCTATGTCATCTATACCCACGATATCCCTCTCCCTCCTTCACCTAGCTAATACCTCCAACTTTACACGGACGATACTCAAATCTCAGCTTCCGCTCCATCTACCAGAGCTCTTAATACCAAAACCCAACAACTTCTTAATCGTTTCTTCCGATGGTGTAGCAACTGGAGGTTACCCTGAATGATCAAAAGACCTAACTTATCATATTCAAACATCCCATCTAGTCACTAAAATCCAACCAAAACCTTAATGAAATTAATATAAGGTTCTGGAGTGAGAGACTCGTCCCTTCGGATGAGGTTACCTAATTGGAAGTATGCTTCACGCGTACTCTCAATTGAGCGACCGAAGTCCAAAGAATTCTTAATAGGTGTAACCCAAGGACATTGTTACAGACTTACAAAACCTACATTCGTCCTGTAATGGATTATAGAGCCTTCAATTTCTCCTCACTCCCTCCTCGTCTCCTGCACACCTTCACGGAGAATCCTCAGAAAAATGTTTTACCTTCCCCGCCGCTTCCCTTCTAACATAATTTATAAACGCACTAATCTACCCACTATTATTTAAAAATTCAAGAAGGTACAAAGAAGATACGTCGGGATAATATTGGGCACACCCAAGGAACTCTAAGGACCAAATCGATAGTTGACAGGAACAAACGAACACTCAGCGGGAAACCAAAGAAGAAATTCATCCAGCCCAACTTCAGGATGTTAAGCGAAGCAAGTGAAGATATAGATCTCCCCGACGAGCTCCTAGATCTATTGGTGGAGCATCCGATGAGCTCCACCAAGAACCACCGATGCTGCAGAACTACCCACCGCTCTGAGCCTCCATATAACGAAACACCACACAAAAGGAGAGATTACCGAGAAGGGTTTAGCAGGTATGCCCCACTCTGAGCGATCAGGAGAGGGTCCTGTACTACCTCATGCATAAAACCAAGCTTGGGGTGTCTTTAAAGGATTCCCGCCTCCACAACTCAGGACAATACTTGTAATACGAAAAAATTAATGTGTTCTTTAATTTTAGTTTTGAGTCTTCTATCTGATTGACTGATATAAACAGTGTTACAATCATGGCAGCTAAGTTTATAGACGCCATTTTTATGAAGATACGAGATGATATCTTTAGTGTTGACTAAAATAGAATATTGTGAAATATTTTATATATAATTGATAGAACCGTAAAAGGACGAAACATCTTGTATGTTATTGGAAATATGTGGAGTCCAAACTTAATAATGAATTTTGTACAAAGTCTGTTGATAATATCTAAAGAGTAATAATTAATAATATCAAGCTGTTGAATAATGTGGATTTCAAAGGTAAACACTTTTGATGTTAAAGGAATCGAGAAAGCTTTGTGTAGGAAGCTATTGAAAGAAGCTAGTAAGGGTGATTCAAATGTAAGTTTATTAATGTATCAGTAGTGGTTGATTTTCGGTAAATTTCAAATTCTAAATGAGTTAGAATAAGGTTTTTAGAAAGGGCAGTTTATTATAAGATTCGAATTCCATTGTAAATTTGATACGGGGGTGTAAAGTGTTAAGATAAGTCAGGAAGTCTGAAGCTTCATTCTGAATCTAATATTTGAAGGAAGATTTCTAAGTCATTCATGAACATTTTAGCTAGAAGAGAAGAGAGATTAGAGCCCATGACTAGATCTGAAATTTGTCTATAAAAGAAGTCATCAAACTAAAAGGAGTTTGGTTCGAGGGCAGTAGTTAAGGTATACCAGTCCTACTCCATCTGGATTAGATAATTGATTGTGGGCGTGTACAGGGCCCGTAACCAGTGACGTCAGGGCACTTTAGTCATGTGTTAAGGTCAAGGTTTGTGATAATGAGGTGTTTTACCAGTGACGTGGGTAGTTGAGTATCGTGGGCATTTATATTCCTTTATAAAAGCAGTATAGAACTTGATTTGTATAAGTAATTGAGTGAAGAAGTTTTAAAGAAAGTACAAATAAAGTTGTGGTATGTCAATCTACAGCGATGGCTCACTGTCCGGATTACTACAGTTCTTCAAAGATGAAATGGAGCGGGTCAGACTTGCTAAAGAAGAAGAAGAAGAAAAAGAAGAAGATGATGATTACTTTGAAAAACTGGATGAACCAGTTGACAGAGATGACCATGACTACTACGACGATGACGATGCCGATCTACTGTATGGACCCTATGAAAAGCTCAACGATGTCCCAGTCGACAGCGCTAATGATCAATCCACGATGAGACCAACCAGCTACATGGACGACCCTATGACGAGCTCGAGGACGAAAGAAAGTTGGGAACAGAGGTGTTGAGAGGTGAAGGGATTAATATTATTATTACGTTATAGGATGTATATAAGTTAAATATATTATTCCGAGGGGATACTAGGAAAGAGGTTTGAAACATCTAAGGAGAGGAATGGAGGGAGACCCTATAACAAAAGTATACTAGGGGATAAAACGAATTGATTAGAGTTAAAATTTAAGTTCAGATTTGAAATTGTTGAAAAAGGATTCTGTGGGGTTAGATGTTAGAGGTGTGAAAAATTGGTCATCTAAAATGAATGTATCCTAAGAACTATTGTATTTTAGGCTTGATGATGGCATGTTGCCGAAACTAGTTGCCAATCTTCTTCATTTTAATAAAATAATTTGTGATACTCGACTTAGAATTTTATTACTTTGAAACGTTATTTTATGATTAGTGACATATTTCGTTGTAAAACAACTTTGTTGGACAAATATTATTTACAATTTTTTTTAAATAAGTTACTAGTTATAAAATAACTTTTTGTTATATATTTTTGTGAAAATCATAAAACATTCTTTAATTTATCTAAATAATATAAATATAAACAATTTAAAAAATTATTAATCCTCTGACATGAAAATACTTGTATTATTTTTCTATTTTTCAGTACTCACCATCAAAAGTATGAAATTCACCAAATATCAATTTTTTAATTTATCCAATGCTGACATCTTGAGAAATCTTAAAAATGTGACTTTTTATGTATCATAAACGAAGTATATTTCTTTTAATATTCAATAATAAAAAAAATATCTTAATTAATAAAAAAATAATGACTATGGATTTTACGTTAGTAGCAAACAATACTATGATTTTTATTATTAATTTAATTAATGATATATTCAATGATAAATTTCTAATGAAATCGAAATGATTATTCCAATATTTATTTATTTGTCAACCCAAATACGCTTTTAGTCTTATTACATGGATAAGACTATATAATACTATTAAAAAAAAGAAATAAATAACATTATAGGAGAAGTAAGTAAACTAATATAATAACTGTGTAACAGAAGATGACAGATTCTACTCCAAGCTCTGTAAAATAATGTTAAAATTATCACTTTTCCAATACCGATTAAATTTATCGAAGGACCAACCTAATACAGAGTATAAGGAATTAGTGTTACCACAAAATAAATCAAATTATTTAAATGATCTGTAAGGGCTATTTACTCGTCCATTTATTAGAAAACCAAAATTATTAATTATTACATTTTATTACATTATTATTATTAGAGCAACGGCTCTCACTACTACAAAACATATTTACAATTTATGTACATTTCTAAACTATCAGAAAATTATTAAACTATTAATTTTTAGGGTGTTGTCAACCGCTTTTTATAACGTCGAGACATGATATATTTGTAAGAGGGGATTTTGTAACAAAGTTACTTTTTTCCGTATTATTTAAAATATATAAATTAAATCGCGCACGGCACTGGAGGAAAATCAACTTAAAATTACGAATAAAAGGTCAGTCGTACCAGTTGAACCGTTGCCAAGCAGATGGAGACACTCTCGTCTCTGCTTCTTAGACGCCGAAGTTCGTATCGAGTAGGGCAATTCAAATCGTTGTCGGCAGCTGCAGAGGCAGCCAGACGTCCGACTTGCTGTGGCCGTCCCAATTGGAGCAGCAGTGCAGTCCGTCGACCTTTAGAGATAGGTCAAGCTGAAGGCAACTTCAATTATATCCGGAGTCCAGAACCGTCAGTCCGACTACACCACGGCGCCAAGCCAATCGTCCATTACACACCTTTTCTACTGCGGATTTTGGTAATAAATAAAAGTTTTGATTTATTAATATTTGTTTTGAGTTTAACATCCCAGCAGCTAATACCCAGGTACTCAAACCCAGCAGGGCAAGTAAAGACCGCCCTTCTGGCCGCCAGTGATTTTGGTCGATACCATAACGACCCCTGGAGTATTTCTTTCTCCACTGACGCTGCCCGTGCAGTGGCCTTCACACTCTAAACGGAAGGTGGCGCTCGAGGCAATCCGAAACCTGTACTAAGGCGCCAAAGTGACCCGTAACGACCGAAGTGTCGTTGCAATTTGTAACGGTTTTCTTCTTTCCGATAAGAAAACCGACCTGTCCGGCGATCACAGGTATTTGTGCGCTTGTCGCTCTTAGAAATATTATATCGCTTAGAGGGAGATGGCGATAGGGTGAACTATTTTGTACAAACAATACCGAATAACAATCTATTTTTAGATTATGGAATAGTAAAATATACAGCACTGGCCAAAAGTATAAAGCAAAATAAATCTTATTGAATTTAAAGGAAATATAAGTTTTTTTTGTTGTGAATTCTGGATAATATTCCAGTGAAATTTATCCAGCCCCAATAAACATTTTTCGAAACTTAAGGTAACACCAAGTTTTATAATGGTTATATAAAGGTAATTGAAGTATATAAGAAGGTTTCGGAATTTTATAATCTGTATCCTTTAGTAACCTAGTTTTATAAGGGGTTTAGAACATTACTGCAAGTTACAAGTGTAACCTCCAAACCCGGAGATACATGTGTATGGGTTGTCGATCTCAACCGTTAAGCCTTCGGTGTCACTCTGTAGTGGAGATGGGAGTGGGTCAAATATCATCGAATAAAACTGGGCGCCAAGCCGTTATACCTTCTTCTGAATTCCAATTCGAATTTACCTTTCAAACGGCTAAACTAGGTAAATCAAAGACAATACATTCCAATACACACGAAGATTTATTTGAAAGTAATGGGTTTTCGGTGAGTAACACAGTAAAAAAAATAATAATGGTAGCACACAAATTCAAAGTATAATTAAATGTTTAAATGTAACACACACTAGCACAAAAAAAATGAATAGATAAAATAAATGGTTATATATCTCTAGAGCGCCCTCAGCGGAGATTAAAAATACGATTAAAGTGTTTTCAAATAGGCGCGACGATTTTGGTACCAAAAGCGACGTAGAGGTATCTAAATAAAGTAAGACCCTTCTTGGGAGCATACGATGGAAAAATATAAAGTTAATTTCCGCTTTACAGTAACCAATCAGAAATAATATAAGCCTGAAGTGACTATTAAATTACAATGATATATATCCCCTTAAAATAAAATAACAGTAGATCAATTTACAAAACCCTCCCCATTGACGTGAATCTAATGTTTTATGTGCTTATCGAAATAAGAAAATTTATATATAAAAACCAAAAATAGTAGTGAAATATTTAGAGCTCTTAAAACTAAGACTTAGCTGAACACAACACAGCCGCGTAGATTACACACTCTAGTTTTCTTCGTAGAAAGCTCGATACCAGTAAGCTTGCACTGATGATCTGTCACTGAACGGCTGGATACTAAAAGTCTTATAGGTAAGGACTGGTACTAGAAATCTTATAGGAAAGGCCTGGTACTAAAAAACTGGGTTTCAACCGCCTGATACTAGACAACTGGTACTAACCGCCTGGTACTAGAACCCTAAAATAGTCAAAAAAAAATGCTATAATACCCACAAGGCTATTTGAAAAAAAATCAACAAAAACCACTAACTGTGGACCTTCCCAAACTTAGAATTTACATTTAAATTAAATTAAATACCCATCAAGTAAGTGAAATTCCCACTTAACAAAATAATTTGAAGTTAAGCTAGTAGGTATGATCGTAGAAATGGCCCACATGCGCTCACAAAATTGTTGAAAGGAAAAAGCCGGTATATACAAAAAAAAATCTTACCTTTTTGTACAAAAAGGGTTAAAATCCTGAGTTATAACAAACCAAAATACCAAATAACCCAAAAGTGGAGGAGTAGGTTGACCACGATGTAATACTAGGGTCGCTATTCCAATAAATCCGACTTCAAAAGCCGCTGTGCAATATGGCCATCACACCAAAAAAATGCACCATGCATTTATCCAAATAACTCGAAAACCAGGATGCCAATTTCTTACACAGGAGCGGAAAATCGAGGGGAAATCCTTCCGACGAAGATGATATCACAAATCACAAAATATACCCCGATTTCTCCAGGAATGCTCTTTTAAGTTTTTCCAACCACTTAACTCTTGCCAAAAACCATCAAAAGTTTACCACGCCATTCTTCTCCAAAATCACCTTTTTTCCCATCCAACAAATTACGACCAATCACAGACCGTCTGACGGTCAAGTGACCCAATTCGGCTAATCAAAACACAAGATAAACCGCGCATCACGTCCGATATCAAGAACTCTACCACGTTCGAAAATGTCACCCGAGAGGAGCATGTCCTCCCTATCGAATAGTAACGACCAACAGCACACGCGCCATGGGATACGCCGTAATACATGTCCACTCGACAACACGGTTCTCTAGAGAACCGATAATCAAACCACGAACGAATAACGAGCGACAAGTATTTACCCTAGGTTCACATGAGAACAAACCGAACGCACCCGTGACGTACTAACGACAGATGACAAGCCAAATGTCCGATTGAAATTAACCTCTAAGAAATGTCACTTCAAGAATAAACAAATGCCCGATACGGAAATAAATTATTATTATCTACGCCACGCTAACCCGAATTAATATAAACCAGCCTAGAAATTACCAGAGAATAGTCGTGACTGGATGACAAGTCAACAATACGATCTAAGGAGCAAAATAGGGAATAACATCCAAGTATAAACATAGGTTAACATTAGCCAATGATTCACTGAGGAAACGGAGAAATATAAGAGAATGGGACTCTTAATTTAATGTAGGAATATATCTAGATATCTAAGGGTTTTAAAGAATGAGAATTTAGTCTCCTAATAACAGAAAAATTGTGTTATTTTTAGGAAGTCATTCGATAAGCACATAAGTTGAAATATACGTATCTCTGAGGAATAAAAACGTCGTACAGTGCTGAAAGGAAATGAAAACCACAAATATTTATCCCCAATTGCATACAAGGTAGCGTAGAAAACAAAATTCACCTATACAAGGGTTAACAAAAAAAGGTATTTGTCTTATCACAAAAACTGGACCGTTACACAAGTATATAATAAGGTGATATAACTGTTTCCATTACCTTTTTTATACCAAATTTATATAATGGTTGCCGTTACCTTATTTATATAACTGGAATACTATTGGTGATATTACAAGTAACGCCAGCTTCTATTATAAAACTTCGCCACCTTTAGTAACAAAAATTACCGCTATAAAACTTTGAATAAAGGTCCCCATGTTAACATTCGGCACGATATTCACAAATAAAAGCCTCACCGTCTTCTGGCTCTATTCCTGCGCATGCTTCATGAGCCCAATGTAAGCATTTGCAGCAGCGCACCCAACCTTCTTCGATCACTGATGCGGAGAATAAATCCGTGCAATAGAAGCATTCAGCATCTTTACTGCCCTCGTTTTCATCTTTCTCATCTATAATTTTCATTGTTTGCTTCGCTTTTCCTTTTTTAGAAGGAATATTTTTAATCCTAGCTTTTTTTTCCTTTGGTTCATCTTCTTGACTCGCAATTTTTCTTTTAACCATTTAATTTTTCTTTGCTTCTTTTTATTCTTTTATTTTTAGTTTAGCTTCTAATTCCAACTTATAAGGGCTAGATGTTAATATTGCTGCTTTGCCCTTTTTATGTTTCCGTAATGGTTGATCTGTTTCAATTCTCTTTGGAAGTGGACGGATGTCGACAGGACTTTCCGATCCAAAACTACTTTTTCTTTTATTTTCTATAGATCAAAGGAAGTTTTTCTTCCAGCTTAGAATGTGTGGGTTTTGACAAAGTCATACCTGCAGTAGAAGTTGAAGGAATTGATTCTTTATCTTTAGATTCTGACAGATCGTTTGTAGTAGATTCTGAGGGAAGGACTTCAGCAGATTGTGGGAGATCGTTCGACGCTAGATTTTTTTCAGTCACATCAGACGGAGCAAAGTCTAAATCTGTAAGAATATTGGGATCATATGGGACTAAGCCACACTTTTTAAAAGCGTTAATAGACGTTAAAGGAGTTGCTGCCTGTAAATACGCATCACCAAAAATTTTAGCAATTTGAAAGACCATAACAACTCTACCTGGATGATTGTTCAAAAACTTTTCCAACGCCATATCGTAATACCGTGCTAATGGGGCCATAAAACCGACGTCTGTTGGCTGCATTCGATGGGTGCTGTAGGGCGGCAAGCAAATAATATGCACATGTTGTTGTCTGGCCATGTCAACTACATGAATATTTTTTGTATGGCTGCTATGCCCATCCAAAACTAGTAAGACGGGATCATACTCAGTGGGTTTCACCTCCTGAACAAAATGCTTAAACCAGAGTAAAAAGATCTCTGCGTTAATCCAGCCGCTTTCACTACATGTAAATATTGTTCCTGGTCTTGTAGTTCCACCTTCATCCTTTTTCTTGCAAAAATTAATAATGGTGGTACAAAGGTTCCTGATAATGACATGCAAATTACTGCAGGGGTTGTTCCGCTTCTATCCGCAGATGTGAGACGGCCAACTTGTTTCCTGCCCCTTTTAGCTAATATTTTGCTGTTGCATTTTGGGACAGTACCTAAACCGGTTTCATCACAATTATATGTTCTGGTTGGTTTGATTTTTTTAGAATCTAAAATGCTTTTATATAGGTCAAAAAATTGCTTAACATTATAACGGTTAAATGCTTGTGCCCTTGCAGCTGAAGTCGACTTTGGTTTTCGCAAGGAAATTTTTGGATGACGTTTACGGAATCCATAGGTCCAGTCAAGGCCAGCAAGCCTCTTAGTTTTATTGAATGGGTGCTGTATCTGATTTTTTTCCGCTAATTGAAAAGCAAGAGAACGAAGATCAAGCAAAGTAATACCAAAGAAACGTATTTTCATATCCAGAACATAGTTTTCTAATTCTTCTTTCTGTAGTTTGATAAAAACAGGTTTGTAACATCCCAAACCTTTTTCGTTGGGTAAAACTCTTTTATTTTGTTCCTTACATCTTCGAATTAAAGTTGCTTTTGGAATATTAAAATATTTACTTGCTTTCAAATACCCATTTGTCCCCCTTTGATTGCTTTAATAGCATTTTCCATTGCAACAAGGGACCATGTTTGTTTTTCCGTTTTTCTTACATAATTACGGACCATATTGACTAAGCACCTAAAAACGAGACAAATAAATATAATATTTTTACTCGGGGCAATGTGGACCACTAACGGTTCAAATTGCCCCATATGGATATTAAATTAAACACGTGTAGATCATATCAAAAGTTGATAACAAATCTTAACGATGGTAGTTGGAATATGTTAAGCACACTTTAAACAACGTATTGAGACCAAAAAATAAACAAAACTATCTGTACTTACCAAGTAATTCTGGTTTTAGTTTTACTCGTTTGTTAAGGCGGCATCCCACGGCGCGTGTATCGGCAAGCCACGAGCAAGACTCGCCGATACACGAGTCGTGGGACCGGCAGCTATGGGGCAGCTCGTCATTTTTGGCGCGGCTTGGACGTACCCGCTTTTTGTCGGTAAACTTGACGATACTCAAAGGAAGGCGAGCCTCTTCGAGCTCGGCTCGTGTCATGTTCAACCCGATCCAACGATCGCTCGAAACGAGTACGGAGGTTCGGTTCAGGTCAGTAGCGTCTTGACTTTTACTGCGAACGGTTGGCAGGATGACGGAAAAAATAATTATGGAGTGGTCCAACGAGTTGGTGCTCGAGTTTTTATCTTTCTACGAAGGTGAACCGGCGATATGGAACCCAAGGGACCCAGCCCACAAAAATAGGAATCTGGTCCATGATGCGTGGAAACGAATTGAAAAATAAAAATACAATATGATTCCTCAGCTAATGTAGCTCAAAAGTTAAGAGGTTTAGGACATATTATGTTCATATGAACTTTTCTTCCTAAAATGAGCTAAGGAAACATATCCTGCATTTTCAGCCATCAATTAAATTACACCCTGTACATACATTGCACGTTAAAATAATAAAAAAAATTAAAAAGATACATAGACAATAAATAAGTCAATCGCTATAATATCAATATAAAGTGAAAAAATTGTATTGAATTTAAAGAGGCAACCTATATTGCGGCTTTTATACAAAGACACTCTCCACCAACGGCTTTTTTTTGCCGTCGTTGCTGGTTCAAAAAATTACCCAACATGATGTAATAAGTGGCTGCAACACAAGCTGCATTTCGTCTTCGTCGATTATTCATGTTCATGTTGCAACACCACTGGCACGACTAAAAAATAAATTTGCCAAACCAACACGAGCATTCTTCACGACATTTCACGCGTCGTGGGATCTCATCCACTTGCCAAGCCCAGATTAACGAGCCAAGCCTAGGCGAGCCTAGACGAACTCAAGCCACGAGCCAGGATCGCCGATACACACGCCGTGCGATGCCGCCTTTAGATCGCAGACGCCGATAAACAGGTTTTGGTTATTAACTTCGACACACAGTACCGCACGGCTGCTAAATTTGTACTGTGCGTATCGGTCGAATACCTATGCACATAAGTATGGAAGAATCTACCGCGATGTTGCCGCTGTTAACAAATAAAGCTAGGTGGTTTACATTGCCCCCGGAGTCCACATTGCCCCAACCTCCCCTAATGGAATTATGGGAAAATATTAATGTCAAGCGCTTTCGGCTGATTAACCAGCCATCTTCAAGACAAAAGTCAAAATTTTTTTATGTATATAGAAGAGTAAAAAAGGGAAAACAAATCAGACTAAACATAGTTCTTTAAAAACCGCAAAAATACAAATAACAATTAAGTAAAACCCTATGTCGGGCCATGGCCTCAATGTATCTCTCTTGGGGGAGAACATTGAGAGTTGAAAAATAATAGAAAATTGAATAATTACGGTGCGTTTTTTTGAACCTTACATCCCTTTTTTACTCTTCTATATATAAAAAATTTTTGACTTTTGTCCTGAAGATGGCTGATTAATCAACCGAAAGCGCTTGACATTAATATTTTCCCATAATTCCATTACACACTTAAAGAGTACAAATCTGCGTTTCTTTTCTTCATTAACAAGTGTGTACACACCTAACGAGTAACTTTTGATTACCTTCATTATAATTTTATAAGCAACTAAGGAAAAATAAACGCTTACTTGTCGAATGTTGACATGGGCGAAACACTTTTGTTATTAAGAGCATGATTTACTTGATACACCTGAAGGGGATCAGTGTGGTCGGAGGAAGCTTATTTTATGATAGGGGGCGTGTCTTATCCCATTTGTGACCACGTTTCTTGGTCTCTACCAGGGTAGCTATAAATGTTGGTCGAATTGGATCGACTGGATTTATACCATTTGTATGAGAGTTTTGGGTTTAATGTAAATAAGCAAAAGAAATAAATAAAACATTTAATTATAAAAATACTCATACAAATATATAAATTTATACAATACATTAACTATGAATAAATTTTAGAAAATTTTGAGCCATAAATTCAATTATTAATGCTCGTTAAAATCTGTGTAGTAGAGCAGAAGCAATATAATTTAAAATACTATTTTTCATCATATACCAAGATATAACACTTAACAAATTATATAATAGGTACAAATTAAACCCAACTTTCCGATCACTTCTAGTAAAATAATTGTTTAATCACTTATTTTAGTTTTTCTCCCTCAAAATACAAGAATAAAGTTAGTTTAAAAGAATAAAAAAACAAATATTGTTGCGGCATGGATTGCCTCTTAATTTTAATTTAATACTTTTATCGCGAATCAGCTCAAATTGGCTATAATTCAAGTGTAAAAGGACACACAGTTGTATTTGTACCTGGTACCAGTTCACATCGAGAGCAATATCAAGTGTGTGTGAGCTTTCGAATTGTTTCTTAAAGGGTTTACAACCCCATATGCTACATTTTTGGTCCTTCGAGCGAAAACTATTTTTTTTTGTGGGGGAAGGCTTATTAATTAACACGTTGAAGGACAGTAAGAAATCGTAGTCGGTGCTAAAAATAGCACTAGCGTTTTTGATTAATTTCTGTAACTTAATAACTTTTAAAGTGTAGCAAATGTTTTATAATTTTGAAAAAAAAAATTTTAAGTGTTTTTGGGGCAATTTAAAATTGACGCCGATAAACGTCCTGCCATTTTTAAGACCAATTTTCATTACATATCGCCAAGACGCCGATAAACGTCGTGAGTATAAAAAACAATTTATGAGCTGTGATAGGCTACTTCGCCGTAAATGGGGAACCAGACAACATTTGGAAAAATAATTTTATTCTATAAAAAAAACATGATACATGAAATAACCTTCAAAATTATAGGTTGTAATAAAAACAAAAGGAACACAAAATGAGTAAAATAAAACTAATATTCCTATGTAAGAAAAAACAAAAGCTTTTCAGTCGTCATTCTTTGGAGCATGCCATTCCTCGAAACAAACTGGACACAGAGGTGGCTTTTCGACACAGCCTTTACATCTAAAACTAGTTTCCCTTCGTTGGCCATTTTTATAGCACATTCTGCACTTCAAAAACACAGATTTTTTCTGAGACTTGCTTCCAGGATTTCCTGGTATTTTTTCAGGCCAATGTCCTACCAGTCTCTGTTCAATGTTTGGAACTTAATTTAATTGTTCAGAGCGGCGGCTATCATGCCTCTCTGAACGAATAATATTTTTGCCCTCCAAACGTGGAGGAAGTTTTATAAGAGACCTAATTAATTCATCTCTGAATTGCATAAAACGGTATTTCTTTGAACCACCCTTACAATATTTTTTATATAGAAAAAAAGAATTCCAGGTCGTCAGGTCAAGCATATGCAATATAATTTTTTTATACCACCTGATTGTTTTCCGTGTAGACTCATATGTTGCCATCATTTGATCACATCGATCAATACCCGACATATGGCTTCATTTTTTCTCTCCCGTACCTATTCTTTACTGTAGTCATACGGGGGTGATTTCTGGTAGTAATCACCAGAACATCTCGTTTATCTCTCCATTTCGCGACATATACTTGCTTCTTCTGCACTCAAAAATGTTCACCTCGCTTTAATTTCTTCTGGATTAAGTGCTTAGGATTACCTCGACGGTTACTTCTAAGGGTACCGTTTAAATGTGTTTTGAATTTTAGAAGTTTTTCATATAATGAAACACTGTTGTAGTAGTTGTCCATAAATAAATGGTGCCCTTTCATTAGATAAGGTTCCATAAGCCTGAGTACTAGGTTTTCAGTTTTGGTATTATCACTGTCACTTTCATTGGTGGTTCCACTGTACATTTCCGCATTCAACACATACCCATCTGATGTGGTTAACTGATAAAATTTGATTCCGTATCGCTTTTTCTTATTTTTTATATATACTCTAAAATGTAAGAGTGATTCGTCTAGAGAAAGTTCTTTGGTCGGTACATAGGCTTTTTGATACTGAGATATAAGCATATCCATAAGTGTCTGAACTTTTTCTTTTCCTTTTGATTTTGGTGGTGAACAGCACAAAACCCTGAGTATCAACTCAAATCTTCTGGCAGAAATAACGAAAGGGAATATCGGGTGGAAATAAAGTACGTCTTTGTACGAGAAAAATCGACGCACGTTCGCAGTCGAAACTTGTCCTTGGAGCAGGCATAGACCTAAAAAAGTTTTCATTTCTTCTTTTGTAATTGGTCGGAAACTTGTTCATCTACTGTACCTCGTTTTTGGTCTATGTAAATTGGATAGTAACGCTCCATAATCATTTGAACAATTTACTATCAGTTCTAATATTTGGTCTGTAAATAGCAATCCAAAGGCGTCGGCGGGTGTAGAATTTGCGTCAATATTTATTTTCAGCCCTACACTGTCATCGTCAAAGTCGAAAACGGGAATGGGTTCTGTTATTGTTTCCCACGATGGCTCGGGTTCGTCATCATTATTTTCAGGTTCGTCGTCATTATTTTCGGGTTCGTCATCATTATTTTCAGCTTCTTCTTGAAATGGGTGGGTGCTTTGGTTTTCGCCATCTTCCTCGTTTGAAGATGAGCTGTTGTATAACAATGATCGTGTTGGATTTTCATTCGGCTTTTCACTACTCGAATCATCCGAGACCGACGGCGTATAGTTTGGATCTGATCCATTATCACTGTCGTGATATGGATCTACTTCGTCATCATCAGTATCCATCTCGTCATACAATACCCTCAACCTCCTTTGCTCTTTTTCGTATACATCATTTTTATTATTCATCTGAAAAATAAATAAAAATATTTAATTTACTAAGAATAAATACTAAACCTGGTACCTAATTATTATCTCCAATGAATTTTTTTATAATAATTTACTATAGAAAATAAAAGGTACTTACATTTCTATAAAAAAACTTAAAAAACTCATATACTAGGAAACAGGTACAATTTCGCGCGTAAAAACTGGACGGCTCCGTGAGAACTACGTGCTCACTTCGTCACCAAACAAAGACTAATTAGATTTGCATGGTGTGCTAGACGTCGATCGGCGTCCGGTCAATATTTGGCGGGACAAGTTAAGGTCGGAAGTGGTAGGAGGACACACAGTATAGTGACATGTATAACGTGTAAACAAACGACACTGTCCTAATAGAAACCACTCTCGCTGTGGAAGTAACCATCGGTCTTTAGTATTCTATATGGAAAATGGGACGCCGATAAACGTTCTGTCGTCAGTTATTAAAAACAATATAGACGTCTTACGGCGTTCTGTCACAATGAGCACGCCAAACATGACGCCGTACGGCGTTAGTGTCCTTCAACGTGTTAAAATTAAATATCTTGTTTCTTTGTCCATTTAACGCTAATAATGAAACATTAGTATTGCAATCAATAAAATTCATTTTTATTATTACAAATAATTACTCAATTTAATTATTTTAGATTCAAATCATTTTTAAAATTCGCAAAACAGATCCATTTATATTACAAAAACAAGATACAGAGGCATAAAAAACCGCTAGCCTTTAGTGCGCGATTTTTGACAACGCTATCTCGCTTTATTCTTGTTATTGCATATGATACGCTTAATAAATGCTATTTAAACAATTGAAAATGAGCCCAGATTGAAAGTACTTTAAAAATCGAGGGCGATAATACCGCGGCTTTGGAAAAGCTAATAGACACCTTTGAAGAGAATCTCGCGGCCCTGAAGGTAATGAACTTTCCTGTTGATCATTGGGATTTTGTGTTAGCAATGATGTTAATTCGAAGATTAGATGAAAAAACCAAATTGCGCTTCGAACTTACCATTCAATCCACTACTGTTCCTAGCTACAAAACTTTAATAAACTTTTTAACTGAACAATATTTGGCCTTCGATAATGTGACTCTAAGTGAACCTTCTCCTTCATGCTCAACTCAGCAGCTTAATAAAACAAAGTATCATCCTCGTTCTACTCGGACATTTCTCTCTAGTAATAACGCTAAATCGCCTTCCAGACACCAATTTTCTAAATTAAATCGTTTATGTTTTAATTGTTTGAGTTCGTCTCATGATCTTAGAAATTGTCGCTCTACACGTAATTGTCGACATTGTAATTCAAGCTCTCACCATAGTCTACTGCATTTTGACCGCTCACAAAATCACCGCGCCACTTCTAACTCCAATTATTCTGTGTTGACAAATACAACAGCAACTCCTCAAAGTTCTTGTATCGCTGCTGAGATGCCAACTTCATTTATTGGTTAGGGAATTATTTCTGCCAATACGCGCGTAATGCTAGCTACCGCTCACATAGACGTTTAGATAACTCAGGCAATTACCACACTTACCGCTGCTTGCTTGATTCTGGAAGTATGAGTTCTTTTATTACTCAAAATGCTGCTAACGTTTTAAACCTTCTTAAATCTGAATTTTTGCTTGATATGAAAAGTCTGGGATCTATGTCTTCCACCCTGGACACCGCTCGTATTACTTTCGCTTGTAAACCAGTTTATGATTCTCGCATCGCGCTCAATGTTGATGCCGTTATAGTACATAACATTTGTGATCATCTTCCTGACTTTCCTGTATCCACTAAAGGTTGGCAGCATCTTTCTAATTTGAAACTGGCTGATCCAAATTTCTCTAGGCCGGGAAGGATTGATGTACTTCTCGGAGCGGATATCTTTTCTAAAATTCTATGTAATGGCCGCATTATAGGTGATAATTTTACTCCAGATGCTCTTAATACCGTATTTGGTTATGTAATTTTAGGAAAAATTTCTCATAGTGCTAAGATTCTTCCTTCTACTATTTATTGCCATTTTACTCAATATAGTACTCTTAATAATACATTCAAAAAATAATTTTGGGAAGTAAAAAGTGTTCCTGAGACTGTAATTCATGAAAGTGAAGCAGACCGCTGTGAAAAAATATTTTCTGAGACTCATTCGCGGATCAAAGAAGGAAATTATATGGTCTCCCTTTCTTTTAAAGATAATTTGTTGCCTACCTTTAGTGGAATTCGCACTTTAGCATTATCTCGATTTTTTTCCTTAGAACGTCGCCTGCTTAAAGATCCTGAATTACATATTCAATATTCCGATTTCTTACGAGAATATTTAGATTTGAATCACATGGAGCTCATACCAACACAAGATATTTCTGCTCGCTCCTACTATGTTCCCCACCAGGAAGTGGTAAAACCTCATAATCTTACTACCAAGCTCCGGGTAGTTTTTAATGCCTCCGCTAGCTTACCTAATCAGGCATCACTTAATGACCATCTGTTCGTTGGCCCTAAACTACAACAAGATATTGTTGCAATTTTATTAAATTTTCGCTTACATCGTTACACAGTTTGTTCAGATATAAAACAAATGTATCGAATGATTTTTGTTACCCTTGTTCATCGTGATTATCAACGAATTCTTTGGCGATTTTCACCTAATGAAGAAGTTAAAGATTACCGATTAACCCGTGTGACATATGGCCTCAATAGTGCTCCGTTCTAGGCTCTTCGAGTTCTCCAACAGCTGGTTGTTGATGAAGGGCGAAATGTTCCTTTAGCCGCACACGCTATTCGCAATTCTTGCTATGTTGATGATGTTGTTCTGTCATGCCCTACTATCACATATGCTCGCAATTTCTGAACTAATATTGCTCATGAAATGAGGAGGATTTGAATTAAGAAAGTAGTCAAGCAATGATATGTCGTTACTTGCTGATCTCCCACCTTCATTTCTATCAAAAAATCCTCTCGAATTTTCGACCGATACTGAAAATAGTTCTTTAAAAGTTCTTGGCTTGCAATGGAATCCCATTCAGGATTGCTTTTCATTTTCTGTTTATATTAACTCCGATATAAAGTGTACAAAGCGCATGCGCATTTTGATATCGGAACCGGCTAAGATTTACGATCCTATAGGTTTCTTATGTCCTATAACATTTTACTGCAAACATCTCATTCAAACTTTGTGACAAGCTCATTTAAATTGGGATGATATTCCACATAGGTCTATTATTCTTGCATGGAAGAAATATATCGATGATCTTCCTGCCCTCGCTAATCTTAAAATTCCCCGCTTCTTTGCAAACAATTCTGCTCTAGTTGCCCCTTTGCAGTATCAATTGCATGGCTTCAGTCATGCTAGTGGGAAAGGTTATGGTTGTGTCGTTTATTTTAGGATTTCTGACATAAAAGGTCTTATCCATACGAGTTTCGTTTGCGCAAAATCTAAAATTGCTCCTACGGCAAAACTAACTATACCTAGACTGGAGCTTTCGGCTGCTATTCTGCTTACGAAGTTAATGAACTACATTTTAACGTGCTTCGCCGTATCTATTAAATTTGATACTATTACTGCTTGGTACGATTCTCAAATTGTTTTGCACTAGATCCATGGATCTCATTCCAGGTGGAAAACCTTTATCGCCAACCGAGTTAAATTTATACAAGAAAACTTACCTTCTACTTCTTGCAATTACATTGATTCCGCTAATAATCCCGCCGATGCCGCCTCTAGAGGTCTGTTGCCTTCTGAATTTGTTAATCATCCGCTATGGTTTACAGGACCGTCATTTTTATCAAAATCCCAAGAATATTGGCCTAAAGCTAATTTTTCTATGCCTCTATATCTTATTCTTCAAAGCATCCAATTTTGTTACCACGTTCTAGTGAGTTTACCACTTTATTAATCCGTCACTTTCACGAGACTCTCTTTCACAGGAGTTTTCGTTCAACTTATTATTTGTTGTCCAAACATTTTTGGATTTTGTCTCCAAAGCGTGCCATTAGCGCTGTTATTTCCAAATGCATTCGGTGTTGGAAAACTAAACCCCGCTCTTATTAGCCCCTTATGGGCAACTTACCTCTGTCAAGAGTTTCACAAGTCAAGCCATTTTCCGATTCTTCAGTAGACTACGGTAGTAGATAAGCTATGACAGTTCTAGCCCACTCCTTATGGAAATTAACATGGGAAATCGCTAAGGTCCATTCTGGTAATTTTTTGGCTAATCTAAGGTCACTCGTGACGTCATCAAACCTGATAACCGGATCAAACCTAATCAAAATCTGTTGGATACCTATTAAAAGCTGTTCGAGACCTGATAAAAGCTGCTCGAGGCCTGTTAGAAGCTGTTCGATGCCTGTTAAAAGCTGATCGAAAGCGGATCAAGACCTGATCGAAAGCTCATCAAAGCTGATTGAAAGCGGATCAGCTTTTAACAGGCCTCGAACAGCTTCTAACAGGCCTCGAACAGCTTTTATCAGGTCTCGAACAGCTTTTAATAGGTATCGAACAGATTTTGATTAGGTTTGATCCGCTTATCAGGTTTGATGACGTCACGAGTGACCTTGGATTAGCCAAAAAATTACCAGAATGGACCTTAGCGATTTCCCATGTTAATTTCCATAAGGAGTGGGCTAGAACTGTCATAGCTTATCTACTTACGGTGGACCTTTTAATATTGTTATGAGTCGATATAGAGGAGTACGAACATGTAAGGCGTAATTATGTATTTTTGTTTGTTTCGCTACTAAAGCGATTCATTTAGAACTAGCCAGTGACCTATCTTCCGACGTATTTTTGGCAGCCTTACAACGTTTTATCGCTCGTCGGGGTAGGGTGTCTCATTTATATAGCGATTGTGGTACCAACTGTTTAGGTGCTAGTCGTGAACTCGCAAAATTAATGGAACAAGCTGCCGCGCGTGAAACCATTCAGTGCCATCCATCACCCGCCGGAGCACCACATTTTAACGGTCTAGCTGAAGCTGGGGTAAAGAGTGTAAAAACTCACCTCTTTCGAGTTGTTGGTGAACAAATTCTAACATACGAAGAGTCCATGAGTAATGATGTCGAAGATATTCAGGCAATTACTCCCGGGCATTTTTTAACTTTAGAACCTGTCTCCGCTTTTCCTATTCCGGATTATACTACTATACCGCTTAATCGCTTATCTCGATGGCAATTAATGCAGCGCCTTCATCAGGATTTTTGGCGACGGTGGCACTGTGAATATTTACATACGTTGCAGCAAAGAGGCAAATGGTTTAATTCTAGTGCTGCTCCGGACTTTAGTACTAATCAAAGTTGATAATTTACCACCGTCTCAATGGTTATTAGGTCGTGTTTCGGAACTACACCCGGGGGGGATGACGGAATAGCCAGAGTCGCTTCAGTTAAAACGTCCAATGGGACATTAAAAAGGCCGTTGGTCAAATTTTTGCTATAACTAGTAGTTAATTTCATTGGTTAGATGTTTGGATATTTTCATTTAAATTTAAAATTGTTACATTTTCGCGGGGTAGGAAATGTTGAGGCATGGATTGCCTCCTAATTTTAATTTAATATTTTTATCGCGAATTAGCTCAGATTGGCTATATTCAAGTGTAAAAGAACACACAGTCGTATTTTTACCTGGTAAACGACGAGATTCACCCGATAAGTTAATCTGAGCTTTCGAATTGTTTTGTACAGGGTTTATAACCCCATATGCTACACTTATTGTCTGCTATATAGTCTGCTTTATAATCCCTGTATAAATCAGCTACTGTTTTACTACCGTCGATAAATAACTTGGAGGTGTTGGCTCGCGTATGGTCACTGACTATTGCAGGTATGCTAGAAATGTGAGCACGTACACCGACTTTTATACTTTCTGAAATTACAAGTTTTTGGTGTTTTCCTCTCTTATCATGATATAAAAAGCCATCCTGTGATTTGGCAATAACTGTTCTAATTGTCCGGTTAGTTATGTCTAATGTAGCCTGTTAAAATCACTTTAACTTTTGAAACTCTGCTACGCCACTGTTTAGTTCCCGTTTTTCTCAACAACTGCTCCCGCCAAGGTGAGCACCGTGACAACCCTCTCTTCCACTTCAACCGTCGAGCAGTTAACATGTAAATTAATATAGTGCTTCGTTATCTACCTGTGTATGGTTTTATATCTAAAATATAATGTCTAATGTGTGGAATTTAAGGTAACAGATCTTTTCCATTTTATTATAAATATGCAAAGACCACGGGTCTATTTTATAATTAAGCAATCATATGGATCATAGTGCATGAGAGCGGTGTTGCCAAACTTAATAGAACAATTTAGAATTCCTTAGGACACGGTCCAGGATATACCAAGGTAAAGCTCCTCTTATGGACACCTTTTTTCTATAATTATATCTTTTTTATATGCGCTGTTGTAAAATGTATTTTGAAATATTCGGAACTATTTATGTCTTGTTCTTACTTTCATTTAAATGTACTGTATCAAACATTAAATATTTAATTGTTGTCGTTTACGAGTAGAATTTAATTGTTGTTTACTAGTAGATGAATTTCTGTTTAATTGTTGTTGTTTACTATTAGCTAAACTTCTATTGCTGTTGTTTACTATTAGATAAACATTGTTTAATTATTTTAAATTTATGTGTTAACCTTTAACGTTTAAAGCTTACTGATTAAATCCTATCAGAAAGCAGGACGATATGTTTTATTGTCCCACGTCCCCTAAACGTGTAATAATTATAGGGTGGTCCTTCGAATTATTTATTCGACCACGCGATAGCTTATGTGTGATTTTTTGAACCAAACTTCTATTACAACAAGTCCACAAATCTACTAAATCCATTCACAATGATTCACACATATAAAATATTTTGCACACTCTAATTTTACAGTTATTTCTTTCGAAATGGAAAGCACAATTATTCCTACGATATGATCCGTTTCGAACAACAGGATATCTATATTTTGGAGTAATAAATTCAATCGATTTCAAATTAACTGCAGTTGTTTGTTAATCTCACCCAACTCCCAATACTTTTTAAAAATATTGGAACGCTCTTTAACCGTAAATGTATCACCACACGTTAATTTGCAGGATAATCCACAAGGAGGACGTACCTCTTTTGAGGATACAGGTATTTTTGTTTTTAAAGTTTGATAGGCCTGTCCAGTATTTCTTAATAGCTTACATTGATTCCTTTTCCAAAGTATAGGGTTTACATGTTTCTTTCTAGTTTTCAGTGGCATAATGTTTTTTTGATCATTGAGCAAAATAATATCATTATTCGAGTGGGGTTCTTGAATATCCGCTTCAGAGGACATAACGAAATTTGGATCATTAGCAGGATCGTCATAAACAGAGGATCTACTGGATTCGTCTTCTTGATTATTAGTGAAAATATTACAATTGTTCGTGGACGTAGACGGCTTTGAAGGATTATTATGTACAGTTGTCGTTACGGCTTCTTCCCACTTCCCACTTCCCCACTCCTTCATTTACATTCGGTACAAAAGTTCCCACGTAACAATCGTATTGTTGTGTTGAACAGCTTAACGCATTCGCATTTTTACTATCTTAAACTTTCCATTGTCCGTCAGATGTATTTTTTGTAATACACGTGTTATTCTTAAAATTTTTAACAAGTATTAATAGGTTATTTTTAAATTTTTGAAATTTTCGTGTATTATAAACTACTAAATTAACTTACCGAATTCCGATTTTTTCCAATATTTTTTCTGATCGACTGGTCATTGTCACTTTTCTCCGAAATTATAACAATTCACAAATAGGTACAACTCAAAAAATGGTGAACAAAATCAATGTAATAACGACCCAACTCAAAATGTGCCACTATTGCATAAAGAAATTATACTTTCCCAGTCGACGTTAAGAGCACACTGAAGTTGTGCCACTATTGCACGAATATTAGGTACCGAAAATCGCTGCGTCAAATCGATACTACTGCAATCTCGCGGCATTCATGTGTACTTTATTGCTTTTTTAGACTTGTGTCATTATTGCACATCGTTAAGAATCAAAGTTAGAATAGGTCCATGGCAATATCTCAAAATCGATATTTTTTGACTTGTGCCACTATAGCATTCAATGAGATACGAGATAATTCGGTCTGACCTGAAATATTTCCTGGGTTGCCCTCTGTCGCCGGTATAATAGACAATATTTCATTTATGGTAATAAACGAGAGAAAGCGGCCTGAGCTGAAGTATTTCAGAAAACTGCTGTCTATCGACTGTATAATTGGCAATATTATATATTAGGATAATCGATAGAAAGCGGTCTGAGCTGACATATTTCATATAGCTGCCATTAGCTGATGGTATAAAAAGCAATCTTTTATATATATTGAAGTAAGAACTCCAATTGATTAGTGAATTCCATTATCTACCTGCAAAACTATTCCCCAATAGGCTGGGTTCAGGAGCTTAAAAAAAGTAACAATACATAAAAAAATAAAATTATTGATTTTTTTTTATTTTCTCTTGATCTCTTCTCTTGATCTCTTGATATTTTTTTATTTCTGCATCACACTTCTGCTCTCTACCTATCTCTAACTTTTCTTCTGACTTTTATTTTTTAAACGTATACTTTTTAAAGACGTTTCTTCTATCTGTCCATATATCTTTTATATTAGCCGCTCACCTTCAAAAATTTATATTCTGTCTCATCTTCTTCTTCTCCTTACAATTCTTTATTTTGTATTTTATTATTTTAATGTTAAAAATAAATATTGCTTACTTTTATTTTTATTTAATTCTTTTATTTCTTCCTTTTAATATAAAAACATTACAAATTCCAACAGCCCATCATACAAAATCTATCTCATAATAACTTATAAAAAATTAGGTTTCACAAAATTTTTTTATCTGACAATCTATATCAATCAACAATAATTCGATTTTTTTTGCCCATAATACCTACTATTTTTTTTTTAAACTTTTTTTTAATTATCATTTTAATTGAAACAACCCAATAATAAATCATTCTACCTGATAAGAAATGTCATGCAACCTGTCACAAAGAATTTCATAGTTCAAATGGCTTAAGCCCTATTCATATTACCACAATTAGTTTATATTTTTAATACCATTTATTAACATTTCTTTTTAATTCACATTTTTTTTATGTTACAAACAAGAAAAACTATTAATTTTAATTCCAATTCCTATCCATTTTCTTTTATTTAAATCAATCCCTATTTACTATTATATTTTATATACTATACAAGGCATAACAAATTTCATAACAATATATCGTTATATACGAGATAATTCGGTCTGACCTGAAATATTTCCTGGGTTGCTGTCTGTCGCTGGTATAATTGACAATATTTTATTTATGGCAATAAACGAGAGAAAGCAGCCTGAGGTGAAGTATTTCAGGGGGCTGCTATCTATCTACTGTATAATTGGCAATATTCCATATATCAGGATAATTTATAAAAGCGGTCTGAGCTGATATTTTTCATATAGCTGCCATTAGCTGATGGTATAATAAGCAATATTTTATATATATTATTATATACGAGAGAAGGCGGCCTGGGCTGAAATATTTTCTAAGGTTGCCATCTGTCGCCAGTATAATAGACAATTTTTTATTTAAACGAGAGAAAGCGGCCTGAGCTAAAGTATTTCAGAGGACTGCTGTCTATTGACTGTATATTTGTCAATATTCCATTTATATCAGAATAATTGATAGAAAGCGGTCTGAGCTGAGAAATTTCACAGAACTACCATCAGTTAATGGTATAGTAAGCAATATTTCATATATATTTCGTCATAAACAAGAGAAAACGGCCTGAGCTGAAATATTTTCCAGGGTTTTCGTCTGTCGCCGGTATAATAGACAATATATTATTTATGGTAATAAACGGGAGAAAGCGGCCTGAGCTGAAATATTTCACGGTTCTGTCGTTTGTCGATGATACAGTAGGCAATGTTTTGTGTATATCGTTCTATTTATCACGGTAATGGAAAGAAAGCGGTCTGGGCTGAAGAATTTCAAAGTCCTGCCGTCTGTCGGCGGTATCATAGGCAATATTTTGTATATTTCGTGACAACCGAGATAAATTGCAAAAAATAAATCTTTACTATTGTTGTGTTTCAGTTAGTCGTTATAATTTTTTGATATTGGTTAAATCATTTCGATACCATTATAAATTTTTTTGTTTCTTATTTAAATGAAAACTATATCCCAGACATCATTACCTAAAATAATTAATCATAATATCTTGGTAATGTTTGCCATTAACTTAAAATCCATAGTCATTACCTTTTTATTAATTAAGGCAATAAAATATTTTTTATTATTGAATATTAAAATAAATATACTTCATTTATGAGACATCAAAAGTCACATTATTCTGATTTCTCAAGATGTTAGCATTGGACGGATTAAAAAATTTGATATTTGGAGAATTTCACACTGTTGATGGTAAGTACTGAAGAATAATACAAATATTTTTGTGCTAGAGAAACAATAGTTTTTTGAATTGTTTATAATGGGGTGCTTGCATTTTTTTCCGCTTTTTTTATAATGTTTGTATTAGTTCTGTTTAACATTATAGTCGAGACTACAAATTTTAAAATTTCTCATGACGTGCTAAAGTGGAGAAGGAAACAGAAAACTGTATTTGCGTTACATTAAAGAAATCAGTCGACAGTAATGTGCATTACCGAGAGAGTAGAGAATACTGTCAACAGAAATCTGTATTAGCAGAAATACGAGCTCAAACTGTCAACGTCCACTATCATCATTCCCATATCTTAATTTGTTTTTATTCCAACTGCGCTACCTTATAATATTTTTGGTTTTTAATTTACGGTTTACATTTTATTATATCGTACTTATAGACGTAATAGCTAAAATAAATACGACTCCCTAGAAGTTATTTTTAAGTGTGCCTAAAGACAAGAAGCTGAGAAAGTTTGTTATATTGTTGTGAAGATCAATTTTGGGTAAGTAATTATATTAAATTTAATGTGAATCTACATTATTAACACACAAGTATTTTATATTATTTTAGTTACAAACAAATACTAAAAACTGAATCAACTACAAGACTATTGGAGAAAGAATATTGTTGAAAAGATATAGTTTCTCATAAAAAAGTAAAATTTTACAAAAATTTAAATTAATGGAAATGCGACGAGAATAACACACAAGCAGAAAATGTATTGGTTGTGTCTTCCCCTTCAAGAAAATTTTAAGTCTAAATTCATAATTCTGGTGTGGATCGTGGAATACAGGTACAACCAAATATGGTTGATGTCGGTGTAAATGCAACTTTTAAAGTGCCACTAGTTATTAAACTAAAAAAAAATCCTCTTTCATCTTCATCATCTTCATTAACATCTATTTCTATTTCACAGTTTAATCTAAAAAAACGTTCAGTCCCAAAAAAAATATTCTGTCCAAAAATAAAACTTACTCGTTGCAAAAATTCTAAAAGTTCACATAAAGTAAATATAAGACAAAAATCTTATAAATTACCTCATGGTCTGTTTTTAAAAAAAGAATATAAAACAAGAATAATAATATGAAATACATGAATTTTTAGATCAAAATATGAAATATAAAATAATCAAAGTGTATTAAATTTTAAGACAAATTAAAAATAGATTATCTTTTTGTAATTGAAATTGAAAGAGCACAAAAATTAAAAACAACAGTAAATAAATGTTAAAGCGTAGAAATAATTAATAATGATAACAGGGGACATAACAGAAAATATAATATAATATAAATCAAACTTGCCGAGGGGAAGAAGAGAAATTTTCAATAAGCGACACAGAAGTCAATTTTTTTGACTGAAGAGGCAAAGACATTTTATAGTCATACCAAAAGAAGAGAGGGAAATCTTCAGAAGAGATAGGACTCGAGGAAATTAGGAAGGGATATCAAATGAGTCTAAAATTAAGATATATTGAGCAGGGAAATAATGAAAATACAGCTTGGCACAGACAAAAACGTAACAATACCTTGGAATTACATTCATGTGTAAATATTAAAAATGTATATATGTTAGATGCTGTGGGTTAGTTAATTTACAAAATGTTTTAATTAAATAAGAAGATATCATTTCTTTTTTTTATTATGGCAGCACCCATAATGGACTTGCAAAGAGATCCATCTCGTACCATATTTATGATTCAGCTTGATATGGCTTGTTTAAAACCCTCTATAAGATTGTACACACTTAAAAATAAATTAAATAATGCTGGGCAATTGCACATATCAACTTTATTTGATACTTCATTAATAATAACAGAGCACTTGAAATTTTTAGTCCGAATTTTGTGCTCTGGCGTAATCGTGCACCATACAGTACTAATAGATTTAAAAAGGGTTTAAATGATAGGTATACTTTAATAATAATAGAAAAAAAATAATAATAGTCCATCGAGAATCGTATTAATGATAGATATATAACTAAATCAATGTTTATATATAGCATAATATCATTGTATTTTTCAAGAAATCTAGACAAACCATTAAGTACTTGTAGATTTAAATTACGTTGCATCCAAATAGCAATTACCTACAGATTTTAATTTTTTTGAATTTTCGTGTTAGTAGAGAGTTAAAAAAAAATAAAAAATACGGGATAAATATTTATTCGCTGGGTTTCATATTGCCCATTTAAAAAAAATCATGCAAGCACCCCATTGTTTATAATTGTAATGATTTCTTAGGATTCATTTTTCAGATGATCCTTTTTTCTGGATTATGGATTATGGTACGATATTGTTTAGAACCGTTCGACAAAAAGCATTAACAAAAATTATATTTTGGTGTTATAATATTACTCTCTTTGTAATGTTAACTTATACAGTTTTATTTCTATCGAGTTTTACCAATGAGATGATGGGAGGAGCTTTGGCTATTATTTCAATAATACTCTTGGTAAATAATATATTTATTTATTATAATGTGAGTTAGATTCTTTAATGTTTTTTGTTATATCAGTTTCAGATAATATATGGCAATCTGATGAGAAAATTTCGTATGTTTAATAAAGGTTGTCGAGCAGTAGTACATTTAAGAACAGTATTTACAAAGCAACCCAGTGAATCCCTACAAAATAAAATGAAGAAAGTGAGCGACGAATGGAAGAAATACGTCACTATAATATTATATCTTTTATTAATTTTATACTGTATATTTATATGGTCAATAAGCGGAAGCGAAAATATGGTTTCCATCACAATTAATATTATATCTCTAAATAGACCTATTTTGTTAACCTCTTTAGTATTTGTGATTTTTATACCGCACAGCGTAGTGTTTTGTCTTTCGCCACTTTTTATAACTTTATATTTTAATAGTCATTTCAAATGGATTATAAAAATTTTAATAGAAAGTGTGGAGAATTTGCAGGAATTTGAAAACACATTTAACGATGTAACCGAATGTTTAAATTCCGACACTTACCAAGAACTGATTCATAACGAAATGAAATATTTTTTAAGGCAGCATGTTAGAGTTAAAAGGTAATTATTTTTTTCCTAAGTTATGCTGTCTGAAAAAAAAAATGAAATTTTAGAGCCGTTAATTACTTTAACTCAATCTCAAAATGGCGATTTCTTTCTATAACGTTCATTGGAGGTTTGACAATGGGATTCAACATAGTATTTGTTATTGTAAGTGAATATTATTTTGGTATAACATTTATAAATTCTTTCGGCTATATACTATTTTTTAGACAACAAAATCACAGATGGTTTTACCAAATCTTGGATTATTTTTTATGGTCGTGATAATATTTTCGATTATAGCTGAAAGCGGGGAACATATACAAATAGAGGTCTGTATGA